>CM065470.1:2285800-2651881 GCA_032872505.1 Leptopilina syphax | reverse complement strand
AAAAAAACATGATTCAATTTTCAAAATTTAAGAAAGAATTTTTTATTTTGTTTATTTTTTACTTTTAACAGTAAATATTGTATTTTTTTTTGTAAAAGTATAAAAGAACAGGTTTTGTATTCGTCTAATAAAAACTGCTATTTATTACTTTTTTTACGATTTGCTACCATTTGAGTACATTTTTTTAGATTTGTGACACTAAGAAGTATTTTTTTCATTTTTTCTTGAGAATTTGCATTACTTTGAACTCGCTAATGAATTAAAAAAATTAATATTTATTTTCTTAAAAATAATCATAAATTCATGAATCATCATCTATTCACCTATTCACCTCGTTTCATTAATATATACAAAGTTACTAAATTAACCTTTATCAATTCAAATTAATCTAATCTAATAAGAATTTTAGTCGCTTCAAATTTCCCTTGATCCAAATTTTTAACTATTACAACTTTAATGATAAAAATCTACAATTCATTAAAATTACAATTCTTGAATTACACTTACAATTTCTCTGAAAGAAATTCTTGGTAAAATCCAATTACTTTTAAACTTTTTAATTAAAATTATTTTAAAAAACAATTTTGAAAATACTACACTATTTTTAAAAGATTTAAAGAAAATTATTCTTGGAAAGAATTTAATTATTTTCGAAAAACTCTAATAAAATTGTTCAAGAGAACTCCATTTTTTTATCAATAATTTTAATAAAAGTTAATAATAAAATTATTAATTACTATTATATTAACAAAATTAACTAGAAATAATTTAATTACTGTCAAAAACTTTTATAATATTCTTCGAAAGAATTCAATTATTTTTTAATAATTTAATCAAATTACTTGAATGAATTTAAAATAAAATTCTGAGAAGAATTTAATTATTTTCTAAAAATTTTAATATAATTTAACAATCAAATGTTTAATTACAATATTACTAACAAACACTATTATTTTAAAAATTTGTAAGAAATTCTTTATAAAATTCAGTTTCTTTTCAAAATTTTCAATTAAAATTATTTTTAAAAATCTATAATTTTCAAAACATTCAAAGAAATTCTTCACAGTAGTTCAATTATTTTCAAGAATTTTAATATAATTCTTGGCAAAATTTCAACTAGTGTCAATATAATTTTAATAAAGTTTCTCGAAAGAATTCAACTATTATTAAAAAAAAGACTTAATAAAACTCGTCGGAAGAATTCAATTATTTTAAAAAATTTTGATAATATTTTCAATATTTCTATACCTAAACTAATTAATTTATTTTAATTAATTAATTAATTTATTTATTTATTAATAATTATTGGATTCTAAAAAATAATTGAAGTTTGGATGAATTATATCATTTGTAATTTTTAGATATAATTAAATTTCAAACGATTTGACATTAAAATGATTATAAAAAATTTAATTTCTTTTAAAAAATAAATTACAATAAGTATTTTATTATTAATTTAACAAAAATTATTCAAGTTTTGAATAATTTAATTTAGAAATGCTGTAAAAATGAGGTTTTTGAAGATAATTCAACTTCAAATCTTTTGAAATTTAATTAGTTCTAAAAAATTGCAACTATAACCTTTCAAATATTTAATTATTTTCTACAACTTTTAACTAAAATTCTTTTCTAAATCAATTATTTTTAAAAACTTTAGAGAATATCTTTGACAATTTAATTATTTAAATAAAAAAATTAAATTTTTTATAATAATTGAAACTGTAACTCATTATGGTTTTCTTTAAAAAAAAGTTATTAGGCTGAATTATTATGACAATAATTTACTTTTCAAAAATTATAACCTAAAAAAAATTCTTAAAATTAATGTTTTGAAAATATTTTTCAATAATAATTATAATAATTTCAAAGAATTTTATTATTTTACTCTTTTAAATTTAATCGTATTTTTGAATAGTTCTAACTGAAAAATCAGAAAGTATAATTGAATTTTACAAAAATATAGATTTAAAATTATTACCAGAATGAGTTATTTTAGTCTTGAAATTTAATTTTTCGATAGATACCTTTTTTACTATTTCTTTTCAGTCATAAAGCTTATTTCTGCTACTTTTTTTCAATTAATTAACGAGCGCTAAGCCAGAAAGTATAAAAGTATAAAAATTGTAAAAAGTTTCTAATAAAAGAAAAGTTGATTTACTAAAAATTAAAGGTAAAGTTTCTAAAAATAAAATTAACGAATAGAATGAAATTTATTGTCAAAGAATAAAATTTATAAAATGATAAAATTCGCAAAAAGAATAAAATTCACAAAAAAGGATAAAATTGATTTTCTATTTTGAAAACTAATTTTTTCTAAAAGAAATTTAAATATTAAAAGAATGTTATTGTTAATATAAAAAACAAAAAAAAAATTACACTCGACATAAAAGGACAAATATAAATTATTATACCATTAATCAGATTTCTGTTAAATCTATACACTTATCGTATTTTAAAGTACTTTGTATTCACATGCTACTTTTCCTATGAATATTAAATAGTTTACACCGCACGTGCAGTTTGCTTGGCAGAAATTCACGTGTGTAAATAAAGTATATATCGACTATTCATTTGCCCGAGGGAAAGTTTATGTTTATTTTTCTCTTATAAATTATATACAGATTTATTTATTTATTTATTTATTTACATATAGGTATAAACGCGTATAGATTGTAAAACTTTTTGATTTTCATTCATTTAATTCATTTTATTGTATTTGATGTGTGTGACATTTTTTTCTTATTTCTGTTGCAGGTCTTTGTATTTTTGTTGTCCTTCCTTGTTACATTACAACAAGCACTTAGCTCAGGGTACATTAATTCTGTGATCACAACGATCGAGAAGAGATTTGAGATCCCGTCCAGTCTTTCGGGTCTCATAGCAAGCTTTTATGAAATAGGAAATGTTATTACTGTTATTTTTGTCAGTTATCTCGGTAGCCGAAGACACATTCCCGTTTGGATAGCAATCGGTGAGTATCAAATTTCAATTTGTTAAATTACTTTAATTGTATTAAAAAAAACTTGGATTATATTAAGAAACTTTAGTTGTATTTAAAAAAAATTTAATTAAGAAAATTTAATTATATCAAAAGACTTCAGTTATATTGAGAAAACTTTAATTATATTACAAAACTTGAATATATTTTCAATTACGAATTTAAAAAAATAAATTAAAAGTAGTTGTAATTTTAAGAAATTGAAGTCGTTTTTCTTCTGAAAGAAATGGAAATTTATAGTAAAGTGAAGTTTGTTTTTTAGTTATTGCTAAAAATATTCTTTATTTTCCAGGTGCGGTAATAACAGGATTAGGTTCAATGGTTTTTGTCATTCCGCATTTTACAGCTGAACCAAACCTCACAACCACTTCCAATGCCTCCAATTCAGATAATATTTGCCGTGGAGTCTCGCTGCGTGAGCAGGATATGGGACTAGGTAAATTGAAATTGAATAATTCTTTTCTTCTCACTAAAATGGAAAATAAATCTTAATTAATTACATTTTACGACTACCACAAAAAGCAAAATATTTCATTCAGGGTTGCCACAAATCTGGGAAAAGTCAGGGATTTTTATTAAAAGTACTGGAAAAAATTAGAAATTAGAAAATTAGAAAAAAAAAATTAGAATTCATAAGAAAATTCTGAATTTTGGTGTTTTTTGTTTGCCTCATAAACTATGAAATTGCCACGAATTCTAATTACAAAACCTTCAATTTTTTCTATTTCTGACAATAATTTCTTTTTAAATATCTTAATTCTTGAAGAACTATCATAAAAGTATTACTTAGAAATTATTTAATGAATAATTTTACTTAAATATTTCAAAATTAATTGGATTTTAAAATAGTTGCGTTTACAATTTTCATAAGAAGATTAGCTTCAAAAAAGGTTTCAATTTGAAATTTTATAAAATTTCAATTTTGAATGAATTTCATTAGAAATTTTAAAAAACTTAGATTTTTGAAAAATTTTAATAGTTCAAATTCTTTTGAAATTAGTTAAATTTTTTAATTAATTATTAAAAATCATAGATTTATAGAAGAATTTTAGTTAGAAACACTTTCAAAAAGTTAAATTTTGGAGAAGTTACAAATGATTTCAGAAATTCAATTATTTTCAAAAGTAATAACATTCTTCGAAGAAATTCAATCATTATCAAAAATATTTTTAAAATTCTAATAAAAATTACAATTATCTTTATAAATAATGAAATTCTTCTCCAGAATTCAATTATTTTCATAGATTTTAATAAAATTCTTGGCAAAATTTCAATTATTTAAAAAAAATTTCCTCGATTCAATGATTTTCCACATTTAGTATTTTAATAAAATTTTCCAAAAGATTTCAATTATTTAAAAAAAAATTTATTAAAATAGTAAGCAAACATTTAATTATTTTCATAAATAATCAAAATTTCACAAGAATTGAATTATTTACATATTTTTTATAAATATTTTCGCAATAATTCAATTATTTTCATAAATGATAAAATTTTTTATAGGGATTCAATTATTTTCATAAATAATAAATCTCATCGGAGAATTTCAATTATTTTTAATACAATTTTAGTCGAATTCCTCGAAAAATGAAATTATTCTTAAAACTTTTATTAAAATTCGTCAAAAGAATTCAATTATTTAAAAATTCGTAGATAAATTCTTTATGAGAATTTTATTTTTAGAAATAATTGAATTTTTAAAAAGTTTTTAAATTAAAATATTTTAAAATTTGAATTTTTCATAGTTTTAACTGACAATTCTGTAAAATTAATCTTTTTGAAAAAATTTAATTGAATTTTGTTGAAATTATTTGAAGTTTTTATTTTCATAATATATATTTAATTGAACAACTTTCGAATAATTGAAATTTCGTAAAATTGAATTGTAAACAAATGGATTTGAAAATTCTTAAAGAACTTTTTCAAAAATTATTAAAAATAATTGATTTAGAAAAGAATATTTTAGTTAGAAATTCTAAAAAATAATAATTGAATTGAAATGATGAAAATAATTTTGAAGAAGTTACAGTAACAACATTCTTATAATATAAAATATTGATTTTATTCTTTTGACATCTTTATAAAACATGAAAAATTCGATTGCTCCGAGTCGAAGACTCGGAGTGATCGATTTCTTCATGTTTTATAATAAAAAAAATATTCTTGTAAGTTATTGAATTTCAAAAAGGTTTGAAATTGGAATTTTTGATAATCTTAATTCCTATGGAAAAATAATAATTAAATATTTATTTTAAATAAATCTATTGATGTTTTCGAATAATTTTACAATTAATGAAATTCGTAAAAAAAATTGCAATAAAACCTTTTTTTGAGTATCTGATAATTTTTAGGGTGAATCAGAATATTCTTTAGAGTCAGCAGAAAAGTCAAAATTTTGTCTGTAAATCAGGGAAAAGTGAGGGAAAAACAAAATTAATTTTTGTGGCAATTCCATTTAAAAATTTAAAGACGAAAAGTTAATTCGTTAATTACGAATTTAATATCGAAGAAAAATTATTTATAAAACAAATAAATGGAATAAGAAGAAAATTATGGTAAAAATATTCATAAATAAATAGTTTCTCTAATGAAAATTGTGTTTTTCAGTTTTCTCATTCAATTATATTTATTAAAAATTACGAACTTATTTTAATGAAAGAAAATTGCTTTTTAACTATAAAGGGAGAAAATTGTGACAAATTTAAAAATATTGCCTGTGAATGAAAAATGGAGATTTATGTTTGTTTTTCGTGTTTTAGGTCGTCTTTCAACTGGTCTCGCGTCACCACCCTTAGCGCCTCATAACAATTTAAGAGGTGATAATTGCATTCAAGGAACTCCGTCGACATTTGGCCCTGTTTTGCTTTTTGTGCTTGCTCAACTTTTATTAGGATGCGGGGGTTCGCCTCTTTTTACTCTAGGTACAACGTACATAGACGATCATGTCAGTCAAGACAGTGCTTCCCTGTATATTGGTAAATTCCTCACTTTTTTCTTAATTTAATTTAAATTCAATTACAAATTTTAATGTAAAAAGTGATGAATCATGTTTTTTTTTAATATTTATATTTTCATTTAGTTTTTTTAACACTAAACGCTATTTTTATTATTTCTTTCTTTCTTTCTTTATTAATATAAAAATGTAAAATCAAAATTCTGAATACGAAAATAAAATATTAATTCATTCAATAAAAAGATAAAAAAACTTATTTTTGATTTGATTCCAGGATTTGAATTACGATAAACTTAAAAATATTTTCGAATTTATTTTTATTATTTATTTACAAATAGAATAGATAGAAATAAAACTTTCTTATGAGTAATATATTTTTATATTTATTAATTGTGTTTAATTAAAATATACAATTAAAAAGAAAAAAATGATTTCAGGCTGCGTCTACAGTATGGCAGCATTCGGTCCAGTTCTTGGCTTCCTTCTGGGAGCGTTCCTTCTCTCCTATCATATGGACTCTTTCGCTGGAAATATCATAAGCATTGGTGAATATTTTTCCTTTTTTTTATTATTATTATTGATTTTCTCTTTTTCTTTTCATCTTCTAATCGATTTATCTTTTGTCTATAGATCCGGGTGATCATCGGTGGGTAGGAATGTGGTGGGGAGGATTTCTACTATGTGGTTTGCTTCTCATTGTAACTGCAATTCCATTCTTCAGCTTCCCAAAAACCTTGCAGCGTGAGAAAGAAAAAATCCGAATTATCGAGAAGAGCAAACCACCGCCAATTAAGGAGAAGGAACCCGCTAAAGAAATAAAGAAAGTCATCGACACTGATGACACTGCTTACGGAAAGGATATTAAAGGTAAAAATAATTTTTAATATTAATAATTAATTAATTAATTAATTTCATTAATTAATCTCCGTATTCTTTCATTCATTCTGTCCGCAGTTTGAAGTTAGTTTCTGTGTATGCTTTTGGTTTTTTCTCTTTAAAAAATATTGTTTGACAAATGGAAAATATGCAGGTATTTTTTCATGATTTATAATAAAGTAATTATTACAAATTAAAATTTTTTTAAAAATTATGATTAACAAATAAAAAATATACCAATTTTTTTCGTTATATGGTTTTTTTATAACAAATTTCGTTTGACTGATCTAAATTATTATACAAATTATTCTTCTTTTTATTCATAAAAAATACTAGAAAATTGTTAATTGTTAAAAAATTTTTATTTCACAATAATAATATTGTTTAAAAACTCATTTTTTTATTTTAGAAAGAAAAACATTAGTTATTCTCGTTTCTTAATATTTTTGTAGAAAATTCTCAATTTTTATAAGGAAATAATTTGCATCCATTCTATTTCTTAATTTCAATTGTTTTAATAAAATTCAAAGTTTTTTTTTTTAAATAAAGGACAAAAATGTTTATAAATTATATTCGTAAATTAGAAAATTTAATTTAAAATAATGAAACTAAAATTTTTTGAATTTTTAGAAAAGAAAGGAAAAAATTTTATTGAAAAAAATCATTCTGTTAAAGTTATTTACGAATATCTATAATAATTATTATAAGTGTTCAAAAACAATAATTTTCACTGTTACTTTAAAAGATATGCTTTTTAAAATTTAATAAAAATTCTTCATTTCTTAAAAATTATAACTTTTCTAACAGCTTTTTATTAAATTTAATTATTGAAGATATTTCTTCAACTTGAATTTTTTTGATTAAATAATAACTTTTTACTCCTGGTAATAAGTTTCTTCTAAATTCTTTTAAAATTCAATTATTTTCCTAATTTTCAATTAGAATTTTTCAAAAATACGATTATATTTCAAAATAGTTTTTAAAAGTAAACAAATAAAATTTATTAAAATACAATTCCGATGAAATTTCACAAAATTATCAATTTTTTTAAAATTATTTTCGGAAATACAATTATTTTTAAAAAAAATTTAATTACATCTTTTCAAGAAACAAATTTTTAGGAATTTCTAAATTAAATTATTCAAAACTTCAATACTTTTTGTTAAACAAAAAATTAAAAACTTATTCTTATTTATTTTTCCACAGAAATTAAAATTTTAAATAATTTCAATAAAAAAAGCTCATGAAATTTAATTATTTCTAAAAATTGCAACTGTAATTCTTCCAAAATTCAATTATTTTTTTAGAATTTTTGAATAAAATTATTGAAAATCTTTATGTAAGAATTTTTTTAAAAAAATAATGTAATTAATAATTTTTTAAAATAAAAATTTAAATATTTTTATACTTTTGCTTTTCTTAAATTTTCTAGGAATTTAATTTAAAAACTTTTTAAAATCTAAATAATTCCTAAAGTTTCTCTTATAACATTTTAAATATTCAATTATTTTCTAAAATTATAACTGTAATTTTTTTAAAAAATCAATTCTTATGAGAGTTCAACTATGAGAATTGAATTGTTTAAATAGAATAATTTTTGTAAATTTATATAAAATAATGCATTTTCAAAAATACAATTATATTTATAGATCATTTTTAAAGATGAAAAAAAAAAATTATAATTATAATACAATAATTGAATGTTTCTTAAAATTTAATTCTTATAAAGAATTTTATTAACAAATTTTTAAATAATTTAATTCTTTTGACGAATTGTAATAAAATTTTTAATAATAATTACATTTTTCCAGGAATTTGATTAAAATTGTATTAAAAGTAGTTGAAAGTATGCGATGAGTTTTATTATTTCTGAAAATAATTGAATTATTGAGAAGAAACATAAAAAATTTGTTAATATTTGAATTCCTGTAAAATTTTTATTTTATCAAAATAATTAAATGTTTGCGTACAATTTTATTAAAATTGGTTTTAAATAATATGAATTCTTTTGGGTAATTTTATTAAAATAGTAGATATTGAAAATCATTGAAATGAGGGAAATTTTTAAAAATAATTGCAATTTTGACAAGAATTTTATTAAAATTTTTCATTCTAAGTTATTAAAATTTTTGAAAATAATTGGATTTTGAAGAAGGATTTTTTTATGTATAAACATAGTAATTGGAATTTTGTCGAGATTTTTTTGTAAATTTTGAACATAATTGAATTTTGTGATAAGAATTTTATTACTTTTGAAAATAATTGAATTTCTACAATCGTTTGTAACTTCTACAAAATTGAATTTTTTTTAGTGTTTTTAACTAAAATTCTTCTATAAATCTATTATTTTGAATAATTAATTAAATATATTTTGACAAATTTAACTAATTTTAAAAGATTTTTAATTATTAAAATTTTTCTAAAATCTAAGTTCATTAAAATTGAATTGATTCTAATAATTGCAATAATTTTGAAATATTTAAGTAAAATTATTCATTAAATAATTTATTTATTTCATGATAGTTGTTCAAAATTTAAGTTATTTAAAAAGAATTTTAATTAATTTAATTAATAATTGAATTAAAGTTGTAATTTATTTTCTCCGCTCTTTCTAAGTAATAAATAATTTTTTTTTCAGACATTCCACGAAGTATGTGGAGGCTTTTGTGCAATCCAGTTTACATTGTGACGTGTTTAGGCGCCTGCATGGAGTTAGTGATTGTTTCAGGATTTGTCGTATTTTTGCCCAAGTACTTGGAAACGCAATTTAGTTTAGGCAAGAGCCAAGCGAGCGTCTTTACTGGTTCGATCGCGATACCGGGAGCTTGCATTGGCATTTTTATTGGTGGATGCCTACTAAAACGTCTTGAATTGAGGCCAAAGGGCGCCGTGCAATTTGTTCTAGTCTCGAATATTATTTGCCTCACATGCTATGGATTATTATTTTTCCTTGGATGCGATAATGTGAAAATGGCCGGGACCACAATTCCATATTACAATAGCAGTACGAAAGGTCTTGAACCATTTCAAGTTAATCTCACTGCCGCCTGCAATTTTGGATGCGAATGTCGTATGACCGATGTTGAACCTGTTTGCGGAAATAATGGTCTCACATACTTTAGTCCTTGTCATGCCGGATGTACTGCTTTCAGCTCCAAATCCAATTTCACTAATTGCGCATGTGAGTACGATCATATAAATTCTTTTATTCGTTTATTTCTTGACAATAGAAAATAGAAAATTTTTCCTAAATTTTTTTATTGACTAGAAGAAAATAGTTTTTTAATGTTTCTGAACTTATTTTAGAGAATTTAGGGCAATATTTTTGTTTTCTGTTTTTCTTGGAAAAAATTGTTATTCTAAAATTGATGGAATTTATGAATTGTAAATTAATTGGCGTAATTTTAGAAAAAAAATGAAAACTAAAGGATTTTCTTGTTTTTTTTGCAGGTATTCACAGCAATTTATCAATTGTTCCACCAGTTGCTCCTGAATTTGCTGAAGTTACTGTCGTTCCTGTGGCAACAGCAGGGCCTTGTACTTCCCCTTGTAGAACGATATTTCCATTTCTTATTCTCCTCTTCTTCATGACGTTTGTCGTCGCAGTCACGCAAATGCCACTATTAATGATAGTTTTACGGTAAGACTTTTTTAGTTAATTTAATTAAGTAATTTCAATTATTAAAATAATTTAAATTCACAGAAGATTGCATTTAATTTATAAATAATTTAAATTCAGGCCTCGACTTTTTTTTATTTTCAAAAAATGCAACTTTCAAAAATTACGTCTTTTTCGACTTTTCTTCCAAATATTGCAACAAAAGATCCTTTTTTTCGTATACAACTTATTTCGATTTTTATAGTGTGAACCTAGCTAGTCAAATCTTCAATAATTATTTTTGAATATTTTTTTTCAGATAATTAAATTATTGAATAATTTCATAATTAAAAAGTTCTGAAATTTTTGTAAAATTTTATCGAAAATAATTGATTATTTAAAAGTATTTTATTAAAATTATTCAAAATTTAAATCGTGAAGAATTTTAATAACAAATTTTTAAAATAATTGAATTCTCCAAAATTTAAATAAAAAATCTTTAAATGAAAATTATGGAAAATTAGCTTCAAAAAACAATATTAAAATAAATACATTTATATTTTTAAAAAATGTAATACCTATCTCCTTTTTTTCGTTATATTTTTTTAAAATTCAATTATATTTTCAATATTTTCTATTACATATTTTTGAAAATTCAAATATCTACAAAAAATTATTACATTCGAATTTTTGTAGGAAATTAAAATTTTTTTTGTATTATTAAAGTTTTGGAGTAAACAATTATAATCAAAATTTTGAATTAAAATTTTTCAAAAAATTAATTAGTTCTTTAAATTGATCAAATTTTTTTTTTTTTTTGAAGAAATTCACTTACCTATTTTTGAAAAATTACGTTCACAATGCTTCTAAAAAGCTGTTTTTTTTAGAATTTGTTTATCAGAGTTTTTAAACAATTAAAAAACTTTTTAAAATTATTATAAATTTAAATTATCTTCAAAAAATAGTACCTAAGGTAATCAATATTTTTAGACTTATCATTAAAATTTTGGAAAAATTATGTATTTTTATATTTTTTAATGAAAATTCTTTAAAAACTTGATTATTTATTTATATTCTCTAGAAATTCGAATATTTTTCAAAGATTTAACTACATTTCAATTATTTGGCATCTTTTTAATTATACATAATTGAAAAATCAATTATCTTTCTAAAATTATTAAAAAATATTTAAAAAATACTAATTTTAAGACTGAATTTCTTTATTTTAATTTTTCAAAAATCAATTATTTTCAATATTTTTGATTAGGTATTTACGTAATTTTAATAATTCACCTTAATAACTTCTTTAAAAAAAGTACTGTGAAGAGTTACAATTACAATTATTGTAAAAAATTGAATTTTTTTATTTAAATAATTGAATTCTTGAAGACTATTGGAAAATTATTAAAAATATTTGAATTAGAAAAGAAGTTTAGTTAAATTTTTTGAAAATAATTAAACTTGGAAAAAATTACAGTTGTAATTTTTAGAAATAATAAAATTTCAGAAAATTTCAAACTAAAATTTAAAAAATTTAAATTCCTGTGAAAAAAATAATTATGAAGTACATATTTAAATATTTATTGAACAAAGTTATTGAAGTTCTTTAATAATTGAATTTAGAAATTATTAAGGAAATACAAAATTAATGTTGTGTGTCAAAGAAGTGAATAAAATATTTAACTTTTTTTGTATTTTTAATCAACTCATCGACTTAAAATCGATTCGTGGCCTGTAAATTTTAATAATCATTTACTTACAGGATTTTATTAATAAATTATTATATAATTGTTATTAATTTTGTCCCTGCAGTTCGGTGTCTGAGGAGGAAAGATCTTTTGCCTTGGGAATGCAGTTTGTAATCTTTAGGCTTTTTGGCTATATACCAGCGCCAATTCTTTTTGGAAATTTAATAGATTCAACGTGCTTGTTATGGAAGAGCACTTGCGGAGAAAAAGGAGGACGTTGCCTTCTTTACGATATCGAGCAATTTAGATACAAGTAATTATTTTCTTTTTCTCTTCTTCTCTTTCTATTTTCTTTTCTAATTAAAAATCTATTTATTTTCTTTCTATTTTTTTTAAAGTAATTATCTTCTTCTTTCTTCTCTATTTAAGCAAAAAAATTTGTCCCTTCGACTTTTGTAAATTGTTTCTTTCTTTTTTAATTCAGGTACGTTGGCCTTTGTGCTGGAATAAAAATTCTCGCCCTCGCACTATTTCTAATTGATTGGTGGCTAGTGAGAAGAAGAAAGCACATGGAGGACATGCCACCATCTCTGACAGTCAATGAATTAGTCGGTTCTATTATCAGTCTCGACAAATGTAAATAATTTTTATTTTATTGATTTTCACCATTATTAATTTTGATTTTTTTTATTAATTTTTCCCTTGAATATTTTAGTATTTGAAGAAAAACCACATCATACGGACGTGGGAAGCAGTTCGCCGAGCACTGAAAATCCCACGCAATCATCAATATCGTCTCCCACGGAGCCTACAAAGTCAACGAATCTTGAGGAAACTGAATCCTCGGGTCGCTCAAAAAATGATTTGGAAATCTCTGATACGAGGCAGGCACTTTTGGCCCCCGATGATCTCGATACTGAAACGGTAAATTCTCCAAATAAAAACGAGAATCGCGATTTGCTTGTTTAATGATTACTTTATTCTAGCTTTTTATTTTCAAATATCAGTCACTTTTCAAAATTATTATTTGTGGTAAATTACTTTTCTTTCAATATGACTGTAGAATTGTAAGATTATTATTTTTTTGTGCCTTAGACCATTTTTTTTCTCCCACTAGTACAATAAATTTATTAGAAAATAATTTACCACTAATAATAATAATTTTGAATACGTGACCTTCTTTTAAAAAAAAAAACGAATCCCATTCGTTAGAATTTAATTGATTCGTTAAAACTGTAGACTAAAATGAAATTTTCAAGATGTGAAAATTTTTTGTCAAATTGAAATCTACTTCAAATTGAAGAATTCTTTTTTTTAATTTTTTTTCTTTGCTAGTTTATCCATTTTACAGTTTTCAAGCGATCTCTTTTTCTTTGAGGCGAATAATTTCTTTTTCAGTAAAGAAAAGTGAACGTGAGATTGTAAATATTTTGAAAAAAGCCTGCCTTAAGAAATATAAGACTAGATAAATTTACAATTAATGATAATGGACTAATAATATTAGTAACAAATTATTGATCGACACAAATAGTAGATTGTAAGTCACAGTTAAATAATTTTATAACATAGAATTAACATTTACGGAAATGATTAGTCAATATAGTAATAATTAATGTCGGGAGAGAAATATTCGTAGTGATCTGAGTAGGTAACAAATAGAACAAGAATTCGAAGCATATTTTTTTTGCTTTTGACTAGAAGCAAATAGTTTGCAAAATGATTTTTCAGTCCTCTTTGAAAACAAAAATATTTTCAATTTTTAGAAAGATTTTAGTTTCGAAAAATCTTGTGTATACAGAAAAGAAAAATACTTCCATGCAACGAAAAAATATTTTCACTTGTTATTAAATAATTTCATCGATTGCGAGTCAATAAGGTTCTAAATGTAGTTTACTTGAGGCATTTATGAAAAATTGTTGACAATTTTTAATATTTGAAATTTGAATAATTTTACACTATTTTCTCATTGTCAGTTTCTTTGTCTTTTTAAATTTCTTTCAAGGTTTTTCTTCCTTGAAAAATTTTATTTAAATTTTATTTGGAAGATTTTCCCTCCAAAAAAAACCCTTGAAAATTTTGATTTCTAAATAGAAATGCAAATGTTACAAATTATTAAACATTGTCAAAAATTATCACCCACGGAACCTTAATTAGAGAAATTAATCACTTTAGTGCAATATTTAATTCTTATCAAACTCCATAATCGAAAATGAAAATACTAATATCTCACTCAGGTACGATTTTGTCTTTAGAAATTTAAGACACTTTATTTTATTGAAAAACAAAACGAAATGAAAATTTCAATTCAGCCATTTACCTAATCTGCCTTGAATCGAAAAATTTATTTTCAAATTATCACACATCAAGAAAAAAAAATTTTCAATATCTAATTAATTATGTATAAAGCCTAATAAATGGCCTCTAAAAACATATCTAAAGTTAAAGGAGAAAAAAAAGAAGTTATAAAATATTTCTAGGGTACACTTCTCGTATCACACCTGAGCACTTTCAATTTTCAAATAAATATTCTATTTATTTAGCAGCTTACTTGGCCTTACGCTGTCAATTTATAAAAAACAAAAAGAAATTTTTCGAACAAAAATAGTTCGAATCATTAATAAAACAAAAATAAAACTGTCCATTATCTTTCTAGACTTTAAATTCGAATCGTCGATGATAGATTTTTGTGAATCTAACATTAATTTTCTTATATAATTTGCACTCGAACGTACGTACCTCGCAGGTTTACATTGTGATAAATACGCTTGAGACGATAGAATTTTTTGAAGAAGTTCGTAAAATTTACGATAGATAGTAATTTTAAAAAGAAAAAGAAAACAAAGAAATTGTGAATAATTGACGGATACAGAAATAATAATGTAAACTTGAAAAACTTCTCTTTGAGTTCACAAAAAATTAATTTTTGTGACTATTCAGAAGTGAATTATATTTTCATAATATGAAGGAAAATTATTTTTATTAAATATTTTTTCGAATCTCAGTGCTGGTTACTTGAAAAATGAAAAGTATTTAATTTTTAATCTCAATTTTTAGGAAAAGGAAAAATTAAATCTCAATTTTTAAGAGAAAAAAATATTAAACAATGTGGTTTATATTTTTTTTTATCTGATTTTTAAATTAGACTAATTCTGATGAACTCATTGAGATCTTTTTTCTGAAAATAATATCGATGAAAAGATCGGTATTATTTAAGAACATCGTATGTACATAACTAGTTAATAATGCAATTATTGTAAGTTTTATTATTATTATTATTATTATTATTATTATTATTATTAATATTATTATTAATTTTATTATTATTATTATTATTATTATTATTATTATTATTATTATTATTATTATTATTATTATTGTGAAAAAATTATTGCGTTTTTGTGAGACTTTTTTTCGTTAAAAATTGAACGAAATGGAGAACTTGAAAGTAAATTTTGAATTTGCACGTTATCAAAAAATACTTGAAGTACAGTATATATTTTTTTATTGGATTTTTTGTCATCGTTTTCAGTAAATTTTCCCAATATTTGATATTCTTTTGTGAATTTTTATTTTCTTGTTATTTGAATTTTTCCTGTGGTTCTTTTGTAAAAACTTAAATGGAATTAAGTTCTCTGTATTGTAATTGCAAAATTTTTTTTTTTGAAAAGGAAAATATAGGTAGATTAATAATTAAGGAATTAATTTTGATTAGTAACCGTCTAAAACAATATAACATTCCTTTCTTTAAGAGAAAGAAGAAACGTGAGTTGTAGAGTGAAAAGAAAATTATGAAAAGTATTAAATATAGAAATAGTGCGTGTAATGATATGGATATGTGTGTATATACATATTATTATATTACATAAAATTATCAATGAACTGTAAATCGCTTATAGATGTAACCTATTTTTTGTAGGGACCATATATATATATTTAAAAGAAAATAACCATTATTATATTACAGTCGATATCGTGAGAAATCATATTTTTTTCCATTATAAATTAAAAAATTAGCGAAACTTTTCTGACTTTTCTCAATGAATTATTGATATTTCGAGTAAAAATTATAATTTTATAATAATTTTTTTTCGAATTTAAAACAATTTTCTACGATTAATGCTTAAAATTTGAAAAAAGAAATTTTTTTCTAATTTTTTCATTAATAAATTTAATTGAAAACTACTATCTAATAGTTAAAAATCAGAAAATAACAATAATAACAATTAATAATTGCTTTTTATTTTTTTGAAAATCGAAAAAAAAAAATTCCATAAAATTGTGTAAAAAAAATTTCCTATAGAATTAAAATAATATTGTGCAAATAATAATGAAATTAAAAAAGAAAAATGCTCACAAAAAATTGTAACTCCATTTCAAACAAAATGTACTTGTCTAAAAAAAAAAATGAAATTTCAACTGGCCTTAAAAGTTACCAAGAATAAAAGAAAAAGAGATAATTTCACGAGATTCAATTAACAAGTGTGTATTGTAAATAAAGAAAATTTGGTATTCGCGTAACGCAAGTAATTAACAATAAGAAAATTATATTTTAAGAGGTAAAAAAATATTATGTATATTAAAAGTTAATGCGTTTTCATGTTTACACGATTTGAAGAAAAAAAAAATGATCTTGTGCGACTGCAATTAGTACTTTTTCGATAAAATTTTATTTTCATCACTCTTCTAATTTTCCATTTGATAAAGTTTTATTTAACTTAATTGACAAAATTCTATTTTAATGCGAAATTTGAAAGATTTTAATTAAATTTGTTTATGAAAATTTTTAAATAGATTGAATAGTTGATATTTGAAAAATTTTATCGTAATTGTACTGTTGTTAATTATCGCACATGAAAACAAAGAGAAAAATGCTCTTTAGCTTTTAGAGAACATTTTAAAGCAGATCTTGTTTGGCTTTATTTTCATCTTGAGAGCTAAGCACGAACAGATATGTATTTACAATGAATAAACATTTAAAAACTGTTAATATTCACTTTGTCGCATTTATTTCCTTTTTAATTAATGGTATTCTTTATTTTTATTACAATTTCGTATTATATAATTGATAAATTGATTTAATTAATTTCAGAAATTAATTAAATTAAATTAAATTTTTGATTTTCAACTATTACAGTTTGAATATTTGAATTTGCGCGCCACTGGGCAGTGCGCAGGCGTAGTCGCAAAATTAGTTGGCAATAATGCCGCCTACGCGTCATTGGCGCTTTTCGCCAGAATTTGGAATTTTATCCAGTTGCTCCAAGCTTCTTTTGCGTGCGGACGTACGCGAGTGTTTAGTGGAATTATCATCTTTTGGATTCTCGTCTCCAATAACGAACGGCCCCGTATTCAATGTGTATGGCGATTCTGGTGAGTTAAATTATTTCACGATTCTATTATAATTTTACAGTGTAAAACAATATTATGAATGACATTTGTGAAAAAAGTTTTGCCGATAATCGCAAAGTATTTCCGTGTTTAGGGATACATTATTATAGTCTTTGGGAGGGCGACGAACCCATTTCGACCAATATATATATACATACATACATATCATCTCTCTCCCTCCTTGTGAATTCAAGGTAGGGTTCTTGGTGTTCTTTTTTTTCCCTATATCAGTTCGCTATTTTAACCATCTCTCTTGACAGTTTCACCGCTCCACTTCTGGCAATACAACATCCGGTGACTCTTGATACCAACTCCCTCCAACTTTCACGCCCATCATCGTAGAGATGCCCATCCCGGGAAACTTTTCATGTTACACGGTATTTCCCATTTGAAATGTAGAATATTTGTCTGGTTAACTTTTCTTTTGTTTGGCCTGTGTTTTTTTCCCCCTTGACGATAGGCGCCAGCCATGACATGAAATTGTTAAAGCAAGTGCATGTTTCTTGCACATTGAAACCTTTGCATTATACATGCTGACGGTATAAAGGCTTGTCTGTGGTAAGGATTTTTTCCCCATCTGCCTGCCTGTCGTCAAAGAATGGCCCAACAAGTTAAACAAAGAAGAGTCTGTGGGCTTCTTTCTTTGTTTCGTCTTTTTTTGGCATTTTTGATTTTTTTTTGTTTATACGATTGTCGCAGCGCGGGAAAATTGGAAAATTCGGTTTTCTTTTTTTTCGTTTCAAGAATGTTGGAATTTTTAAATGTCACCTTTTCTCGAGTTGACCTGCTCCGTTTTTACCCTGCGCGACGAAACTCGTTGGCCTATTTTCACTTTGAAGCGGGAAAAAGACGACGACATTGGCTTGTCCCATTTCATCCCCGAGTTTAATAAGACAGAAAATCTTTCAGTTTCGATCGAAGGAAGCCAGAATATTCGAGGTTATTCATGTACAGAGGATAATAAAGTGAAGAACACTTTTTTTTCAAGCGCTTATTGAAAAGCTCTGACATTCAATTATTAATCGTGGGGGGAAAAGAAAATTTTTCCCGTAACTCTTGACCTTGTCACTAGAAAAATTCCAGGCATTGAATAGAATGAATATTACTGCGGTAATTATGCAAAAATATTGCAAAATTACTTTCGGAAGATGAATTTTTTAAAAATCTAAATTTCAGAACAATGTTTTAAATCAAATGAGTAATTCTCGGAATATAAATTGATTTTTATTACCTATGAGATTGTAACAGTAAATTAACATAAATTAAAACAAAAATGAATTCCTTTGAAATTTTTCGAATAGTTTTGATCTATGGAAAGAAACAAGATTTTTGACTAATTAAAATAAAAAAGCAGTTAAATTACACATTATCGTTGAATACAAATTTTTCCGAATAAAACAGGAAAAATAATTTTTAATCAGTGTCCAAAAATAGCAAAAGTGCCTGCATTCTACCGATTTATTTTTAAATTATAAAAATTATTTCTTAATCAAATATAAAAGTAGTTTTAACAAAATTTGTTTTTTTTTCGTGGTTTATTTTATTTTTACTACTTTTTATTGATTTTATTATTTCTTTTTATTTACTATTTATTTATCATTATGTATTTTATTACTAGACACGAAATAATTTCTTTATTGTCTGTTTATAAATTAATTCATAAACTATATAAATAAGAATTCGAAGAAAATAAAAGCGAATAAAATAAAACAAGCTAAAAATTCGTGGAAATTAAATTTTTTTTTATGGGATCCATTTTGCGAAAAATTAATGTTTATAGAGTTTGCCACGCTTACTTTCTAGCTCTATCGATCTTTTTTACATGGAAGTGAACTGAGCGTGTGCATTCACCTAGTTTTGGAAAAGAAAACTCCCCTGTTTTTTTTTAAATTCTATAAATTTTTCCTTTAAAATAGAAACCATAGAAAATATTTTCAAATCTTGCAATTCAATCTCTGCTTTTTTTCAAATTGATCCGATCACGTGAATAAACAGTGTGGCTTTGACTCAACTTTCCGGAAATATAAGAGTGTAAAGATTCTTGGAATTTTTTTCTAGGCGAATACACTATTTAGATATTGACATCATATGTGATGTATTTTATGTAAAAAAATGTTCAATAATCCAATGTATTGTCTTCAATATATAATCCATTGTTTAGAATATTAAAACTGAAAAAAAATATTGTTCTAAAATACGTATTGTTTCCAAGAAAATCTTATTTAAAGACAGAAAAAAATTCTTAATTTTAGATGCGATATTTTTAAGGTTTTTGCAAAATTGATTTGAATATTAGATTTATCTTAAAATAAGACTTTTTTTTGTCGTTTGTTGAATATTTTTTTTTAATGTTGAATTAAAGATTAATCAAAACAAATGATCACCTACATTGATCGGCGATCAATATCGGATTACTATTGACGATAATCGCTTTCTTATGTTTACTAACAATATTGCATTTTTTTATATTGTTCAACAATTTTGTATAATTGACTATATTGTCAATAACTTGGTTTTTTATTTGACAGCAATCCAAATTTAAAATATTTTCGTCATTCGGAGTTTATTTCCTTTTACTTTTTCTCTCTGCGTTTTATACACAAAAGTCGAATAATTTCGACAATTTTTCTTCTTCTTTTTAGATAGTATAATTCCCGATTCTTGCTTCAAGGTTATTTTAAGTGTAAAATATTTTTACTATATATGGATCGAGTTCAATGATCTCTGGCCAAAAACGTGTACTGCTTTATTTAGCATTGGGTTTCCCCTTTGAATTAATCATTTTATTTGAATATGTATGTATATATATTAAATGCTAGAATTTAATAACGTCAAGTAGAGTCCATTAAAAAGTGATAAAAGTAATTGAAGTAGTTTCAAATTAATTATTCATGCGTTTCTAATTAATGTCTTTGTATATTATTATCATTGTAATATTTAATCAATTATTATATTTATTATTATTTTTTCCTTTTTGGAAAATTATACATTTGTTGCGTTTTTATACAATAATTTACGATAATTTTCCAATAATTCATGATAATTATTGTAATTCACAGTAGTTATTTTTAAAATTAAATATTGTCATGGAATAATATTTATTTAAATACTATTACACATTCCATTTAATTATTTATGCTCTTCATGTTTTGAACGTTCAAATGAAGGAAATTAATTTATTTTTTCTTCAAGTTGAAATTTTATTGCAATAATTTTCAGCCACGTATAAAAATAATAATAAATAGTAAAATTTCTAAATATTGAAATTAAGATTTTCATTTTTATTACAATAATTAGTAATTTTTAAAAATATTTTTAGTGAAATATATTTCGTTCATTTGACTGTTGAGAATTTTCGAAACTTTAAATATTTAATCGAATATTTAATATTCAATTTAATACAAAATTATTAATTGAATATCTTTATATGATAATATTTAATTAATATTAGATAATATTTTTTTGTTATATTACTTTGGTTTATTATTCCAAATTTTTGTCACTTTTTCTGTGTTTGAAATTTTTCTTTTCGAAAATATTTAAATAATATTTTTAAAAACAAAAATTATTTCAACTTTTCTGACGTCAATCGTTTAAAAAATCGACATATATTCATTTGGCATAAACTATGAGTTTCGTGGTAATTTTATATCTGCGTAGATACAACTCAAGACTGACGTCATTTAGTATCAACTAAGAAATCTTAACCGTTTTTTTTGTAATAATTTAATTTTAGGTTTTGTACTTTATTTTTTGATGTAGACAAAATTTTCATTTTTTAATACTGAACGCAGTTCTCGTTACAATGAAAAAACGAATGGAATACGTTTTAAATTGTTCTTAAACTTTCGCAAATTTCTAGTATAGTTTTTATTATATTTTCGAAGTGAACTTTTAATAAATTTAGTAAAATCCACTTAAAATACTTTAAAAATAGTAAAGTCATTAAAAATTTAAGACGATGTAGTAAAAGTTACTGTACATTTTTTTGTGTATGAAATGAATTAAAATTTTATATTAAGAGAAAAATTTGTTTAAAACGACCAAAATTTGATTGAAACAATCAATATTTGTTTGAAACAATCAAAATTTGATTCAAGCAACCAAATAAATGATTTGCTATACACGTTAATCATTTAGCTACATTTTTGCTTAAAAAATGCCTTAAAGCTTAAAGAAAAGCAAGAAATTTATTAAACTGAACCAAATGTTTATTTAAATCAAATAAATTTTTATTTAGATTAACCAAACCTTGTTTAAAATAACCTAAAAGTTTATTGCAAACCTAACGATTAGGTTAATAGAATATAGTACTTGATTCAGTCTTAACTTTTTTCCCCGACAGTACATAGTGGAAATATTTTTAATTATAAAAAAAAATGTCCATAATTCACTATATTAATATAATGCATTGTTGTGTTATACATAAAAAGTATGGAAATATTACGAACAAGAAAGAAATGTAATAACAATTTTAGTTCGAATGCAATTGTGTGACGTGGGATAGTAATTGTAAGTTTATCAACGACTCTGTTAATGGGAGTCAATTTTTCAAATATTTATCTATTGTTCTCTGCGCTTTCTAATAGTTTCTTTTACATCGAATGCATGTGACATTGTTATTTAGTTTGTCCATTATTTCAATTGTCAACGTTTTCAAATTCTATGACACACATGCGAATAGAATTGTTTACCATGCAATGATAAATTTAAATTAGACAAATTTTATTTCTAATCTTATTCACTGCGTTAACTTGAAAGTATCAAATTGCAGTACGAATTGATACTAAAACTGTGAATCAAATCGTAATTCGATCCAAATTTTTCGTAACAATTTCATCCAATTTGGTATAAATTTTTGATCAAATTCGAATTTGACATCAATTTGGTATCAATTTGATGGCTTCAATGAAAACTGGATCTGCATAAATTTTGGTTTAGATCAAAATGAAACATTTACTTTTAATCATGGGGATATTTGCGCACATTTAGCATCTTTCTAGAAATTCTTGGTCTCCTAAGTTAATGTTTTTTTTAAGATTTTGCCTCGAAATGGAAAGTTTCGAAATTCCAGATGAATGAAAACAGTAAAATTAGTGACATTTTCATCACTAAAAACCCAAAAATATGTACAGTACCGGCCAAAATTGTTAGTCCACCCATTTTTGAAGGAATAGAAAAAATTTTTTAACATAAAATTTATAAAAACTCAAATTTTTGGTTTATATTTTGAAAGACGATAAAATTTTGCAAAGAATAAGACCTCACAGAAGTCGTTTGGCCAAAATTTGTAGAAGATATTCTTAAAAATCGTCATTTTCAATGTTTTACAAAAATTCAAATAACTTCTAAAATAATTAACGCTTTTTAATAATCTTAGGCTTATTTTAAAGGTAATTTTCTACGGAATAAGAATTACTTATATAGGCATTAACCTGTAATTTTTTTTGGAATAAGCATGACGTCAAAATTGGACAAAAAAAATGGAAAAATTTGAAATAAATTTTTTGTACTAAAAACTATTCTAGAACATATATAAAACATAATATGGTGTAGATTTTTCAAGAAAATTTAATAAAAAAATATGTTTGAACTTCAAAAATTATTTTTCTTTTAATAATATTCTTTCAAATTTTTTGAATTTTTTTGTCCAACTTTGACGTCATGCTTATTTCAAGTAAAAAATTACAGGTTAATGACTATAAGTAATTCTTATTCCGTAGAAAATTACCTTTAAAATAAGCCTAAGATTATTAAAAAGCGTTCATTATTTTAGAAGTTATTTGAATTTTTGTAAAACATTGAAAATGACGATTTTTAAGAATATCTTCTACAAATTTTGGCCAAACGACTTCTGTGAGGTCTTATTCTTTTCAAAATTTTATCTTCTTTCAAAATATAAACCAAAAAAAATTTTAGTTTTCATGAATTTTATGTTAAAATTTTTTTTTCATTCCTTTAAAAATGGGTGGACTGACAATTTCGGACGGTACTGTAGTTTTGGACACTGAGTGTCGACGTGATCTTTAGGGACTTGCGGATTCCATGCGGAAAAGTTATGAATTTGAAATGTTTAAACAAATCTTGAAGCTTCTTGCATAAGGGAGAGAATTTTTCCGGTAGAATCCAAATCCTATTTTAAAACCGACCCTTTTGAATGTTAAGTATCGGTTATAATTATTTCAAAGTCACGTTTTTATTCATAGAATATTATGGAGATGTGCGACGTTGTAACTTGGTAGGAAAAAAATTACTTGTATAATGTAAATAATTCAACCTTCATTAATGTATATATCTATGTATTCTAATTCTGAACTTCAACAGTTGATCAATGTGTTGGAGTAATTACGTCTAAAACAACATAATACACTTGCGGTTGTGTTCATAATATCTCTTTTATTTTTGCGTAATAATTGCGATGTCATTAATGCCACTTTCGGTATATCGATTATAATTTAATCCATACTTCCTTAAAATTCATTTCCACAAGACATACCTATTGTCTGATTCATATAATACTTTGATTGATTCTCTCTTTGCAGTATTTGTCATAAGATTTACTTTTATTTTTTATTTCCATATGAAAATACACTTTTCCTATCTTTAGAATTTTGCTGTAGGTATTCATTCAAGGTTGGTGCTTCTTATCATTTACTCAATCGCAAATCAATTGACTTGAATATTATCAGTGTACTCTATCTAAAACAACACACACAACTTTGACGAATTCGAGTGAACATTATTTCCTGTTATGTAAATTGTTCTGAATTGCATAAGCATAACAAAAAAGAACTTCTTTGTATACTGTTATATCGAAATATTCTGTTATTTTTTCTTATTTCTTATTGTTTTGATAGTTTTTTTCGAAAAGTTTTTAAAATTAGGGAAGTTCAGATCTTTAGACGTCATTGCCAAGTTTCGAATTCGATTTTCCAGATTGTTTTAGAAGCCCTGAAAAACTCGATGTGTTGTATAAGAAGCCTGTTAAATATATTTATATGAAAGCAACCTTCGCGAGAGGTGTGAAATAAATTTTTCTTTTTTAAATTTGTATATCAAGTTAGAAGGAAATTGAGAATATCGTCAAAAATTGATTTGGTGTAGACTATGTCTGTATTTAGTCTCCTCTGACAAACTGCATAAATGTTTTTGCAAATTGTAGTAAAGAGAGAGAGAGAGACATACAGCTATAAGCTAAATTTAAATAATCCTTGAAAGGTCTAGGATATTATTTCTCTCGTATTTGAAAGACAAGGAAGAATGAAACAAGATATATCTGTCTGGGTTTCATCTTCTTGAATCTGATTCCAGTATCCAAGACGCGAGTTATCATTCAGATGATAGTCTCGTTTTTTTTAAATTCTGGCCACGTGTAGATCTAGAGTTACTATCACGACTAGACTGACTGCATATGATGTCTATATATACGTCGAGAGAACAATTCAGCATTTTGTGTGCCTATTGTCTTCTGCTAGCAACTGCAGAGAACGTGGCTTGTGTCATTCTCATATTTACCGTTATCTCTTTATTATTACTCGATAATCCAGGAACTATTAAAACAAGTACCTATAATGTTCTGTGATTTTAAGAAAAAATTGTTGCAAAAAACTTGTGTTGTATAGAATTTGTTTCGAAAAAAAAGTGTTGCAAGGATATTTTTCTTATTGAGCAATATTTTGATAATCAATTTATTGCTGATGCTTCGCAATTGGCACGTGTATGTACAGTGGAATATGAATTGGCCTTTCAGCGCACGTGTGTCATTTGTCTGCACTCATCATTTGAGAAAAAGAGGAGGAAATTGATACTGAGAAATTACGTTTTATTTCGAAATCTTCTCATGTTTGAATCAATTTTATTGCCATTTACGATTAGTTTGGTGGCGTATGGTTATGTGAAGATAGATCGGTTATAGAGAAACTAAATTACTGAATTAAAGTTGGTATTTTACAATGGAGAACAATATCTTTGATTGTATTCTTTATGGTTTTGTAAAACCATTTCTTTTTCCGTAGACAGAAACTAAATTGCAGAATTAAAGTTATAATGTACTGTAAGGATCTACAAACTGAATTTCGGAATTAAAGATTGTATTTTACGATAGACTGCCTAAAAACCTTAGTTGTATTCTTTACTGTTATGTAAACATCTGTATGCAGAAACTTAATTGCAGAATTAAAGTTGGTGTTTCGATACAGAGTGCTAATCATCCTTTTCTTTCCGGTTACGTAAAGATCTGTACAGTACAGAAACTACATTTCAGAATTAAAATTGATAGTTTGCTGTCCCTTAAGAACACGTTTAGAAGTAGTCATTAGCTGTTATTTTTACCTTTCCGTAAAGATCAGAAACAGAAATTAAAAAATTAGTGGTTTGCTGTAGAGTACATCGAACATCTCTCATTGTATTCTTTACTGTTATGTAAATATTTGTATATAAAAATTAATTTTTTTATTTTAGTTGTTAAGTGTGGAACCTCCGATTATCATCTTATTGAATTGTTCTGTAATCTCGATAAAGAAAAGTATTAATCTTTCAAGGTTCATTACCCTTTTCTTAGACGGTGCAATCCGAGTGATATGCAAGTAATACGATCAGCAAAATGGGAACTCCACAAGGCAAAAGACCACCAACATGGTTATGAGATCAATTTATCGAACATTGTGTCCTGTTCTAAAACATTATTCGATAAAGTTATCTCAGCATTGACTATATCTGAGACCACCAGGATTTAAATGTACGTATCTTGATTCACACCTATTAAGAGTAAGTGACCTCAACTAAACGTCTCTTCTATGCGGTCCTAAAATAGCCTCTTTCAAGTTTACAAAGCACCCCTTGCGATTCGCGTGTGGCGTGGTCGTCGTTGTCGGTACAATAGTTTTTGATCACATAATGTACATATAAAATGTAATGTTTATAAGCATCGGTTATGTTTTTATTCTCGATTTGTTATTGTTTGAGAATACTTTGGATTGAGAATCTCATAATTACAGAGTGTAATTTGAAACTGATGAATCACAACTTTAAACTTGATGGACCTTGTAGTATCGTGTTTCGAATATAATCGCTGAGGAACTTTTGTTTTATTCAAAAGCACGTGCCATATATAGTTGTACCAAAGAGATTCTAAATCTTGTTATTATCTGTTCGGTATACGGAAACAAATACATACTGTTCTTTTTCTTGAAACTTGTTTTTGATGTTTTGTGCTTTTTTAATGCTTGATTAATAATGTTCCACGTGTAATATTTTATGCGTGTTGTGACACTTTTTTTGAATGTTAAAAAAAAGTAATTGTATCCGAGAGTGGGAATTTTTAAGTAAAGAAAAAAAGTACTGACGATAAAACTTTAGGAATTGTCGACGAAAGCATGTTTGAGTGCAGTTTTGTTCCGCTGCATCAGGAATCGTTTTGGTGAGAAGCAGCACGTGTGTGCGATAATGACCAAAGGGGTCAGTGTGTGTTTCTCAACAGTTGTGAATTTGCCTTTTATTCAGTGTTCGTTAATCGACTGCGTTTAGGTCGTCGACCGTGGCCAAAAAACCTGCCTCTAGATACCATGACCCCTTCGCAGTCTAGACAGAGCCCACGATAAAAACAAAAGCTTACAGGGCGATCACTTCGTTCTTAGTTTTTACACTGCTTTTTTTCCCTTCACAATATCTTAGGCTTTAGATTTTGGTTGAATTCCCCTGAAGGCAAAAATGTGAACTCGCCTTGTACTTACAATTTCATTTCATAGCTCATTCGACCTTTCCCTACTGGCCTCCGAAAGCAAATTATTTTCAAAAATCATATAAGCGATTTCTATCGTGTTTCCTTCCTCTTGATTGAAACATAAAGTTTTCTTTCATGTTTTAAGTGTCGTAAATTTACTTTTGCCTTTACTAACAGTGCAGGTTAAATTTGAATTTACGATTTTCGTCTTTATAAAGTACGAAGTTGTTTCTTTTGCTTTTGTTTCGTACTGTGTGCATTTGTTTCTATTTCTTTTTTTCATTTGTTTTTATTTTTTGATTTTAAAGAGGAAAAGAATTGTGACTTTTTCTAGAGCGAAGTGTTATTTAAAGAAGAAAATATGGACGTAATTTTTACACGAGAAAGATATTTTTTTCCTTTAGGTCGGATAAAAAGATCTGTATCGGCTTTCTGTCAAATGAGGATGTAATTATAAGAAGAAAACGTGCGACCTAAAATTTAATATAGAGCACCGGGTTGGTCTCTATTTGAAGTTATTGTAAATATATACCCTGACCTGGTTTCTGATAAAACACAGTCTGATTTGGTTCTATCAGGTTCTGATTATGTTACAATTGGCTCAAAAATTTGAGATTTACCATCTAAGTCTAAAGTTTCCACTTTGTTTTAATTTCTATTTGAAAAAGGGCTCTATCAAGGCACAGCCAGTTCTCTCGATTGATGGAAAGTTGAAGATCAAAAAATGAAAGTGAAAGCCAAAGTTAAGGTTTTGCACTTTCATTTCATTATGATTTTCAGTTCCTTTTTTTGTGTAATACAGGAACCATTAAAGTGGACGTTTTTCTTGTTACTCAATTTTATAATAAGAAGTGAAACTTTATGCGTCTTCGTAATTCAAATTCCAGTGCGCGATTTTAAGAGGACATTCATTTTTAATTGTGGTTAATTTTTAAAAAAAAACTGGAGTTAGTAACTCAAGAGTCATAGTCTGGATAGGTCCTCAGTAATTTGGGTCAGAGCAATTGATGTAAAAAGCAAATTGTCAAGGTTGAAAAATCGAAAGTACTTGAACGGTGTCGGCAACATAAAGCAACCACTTAATCGCTTAAAAGTTTAAAAACTTCTTTTAATATCTCTAGTTCTGTTGGATTTCTGTACAAAAATTTTTGCGATTTTCTTTTTTGTGTACACTAAAAAGAGAAGTACCGATTTTTGATATCAAATCGTCATTTGGTTCCATTTTAAGGGCATGTTATTCAGTGGTCATGTGCCCCATATACTTTACTATGAGTCACGTGACCACTGAATAACATAACCTTAATCCCTGAAATCAGCTCTAATTTGTAGGTAGAGGAAAATTTATTTTAGCAAGTGCCTTGCTAGTTTTCTTAGTTTCTACATCAAAAACCCATTTAAATTTTCGAGAAAGTGGAGCAGAGTTTGCATGGGTATGTAATTAAATTGTAGTAGAGATCTAACATAAATTATGGCAGAGTATAATGAGAATTCTGATGGTGGAAATATTTTTAAACTCTGATGATAAGTAACACAAAGTTTCTTTATCAAGAAGCATTGTCAGTGCGAAGATGTGAAACCATGTCTCATATTAAA
Organism: Leptopilina syphax; assembly: GCA_032872505.1. Taxonomy (NCBI): domain Eukaryota; kingdom Metazoa; phylum Arthropoda; class Insecta; order Hymenoptera; family Figitidae; genus Leptopilina; species Leptopilina syphax. Next base: position 2,623,066 of record CM065470.1, on the reverse strand, counting down.
TAGAAAAAAAAAGATTTCTTTTTCATAAAATTTTCTTTATTTTCGCGATATAATTTTATTCCGGTGTATATAATATTGTCTCTCGCGCACACCTCTTTTCTTGCAGCCACTATTATCCACGTTGGGTCCTTTATTTCAGTCAACCTCTTATCACTGCTCGTGCTGCAACCTACTGACCCAAATGCGAAATCGATTCGACGGAGGTCTCTCACTCTTAACGTGGTGTGGCTTTCATTATCCCTGACGTTAGCAAACCAAAATTACAGTGTCTCATTGTCTTAACACACTTTTTGTACATATAACAAAAAGGTGATAAAAAGAAAATATTTGTGGTACCATAAATGCAGAAAATATCGTTTCGTAGAATATTTTCTCCTAGAGTAAAATAAATTTTAAATAAACTACAAACAGGAAGTATTTTTTCTCTTAAATTTTATTTAATAACTTGATTGCAAATTTAGAGAGAGATAGAATGTAATTTACATTTTCTTTCAAGTTTGACTAGTTACTGCAGAATTTGAAATAGGACGACAGCTTTTCTTTGTGTCCTATTTCAAACATGGCAAAAGTGGGTCAGTTTGATGGCGAGATTCTCTCTAGTTTCTGTAAAAGCTGTTATTAGAGTTTTTATCTCTAAGTAGAGGAAGAAAATGTGTTTTTAAAACAAATGATCATTTGTTGTTTATTTTAGGCTAAAGCATGATTTTTCCCTTAAGTTGATTTTTGCTTTTCCTTTGTCCAAAATCTATTGTCTTATAAGCAATATCACGGAAGATAAATATCTTGTCCGTTTGTATATTGTAGATTTTGATTAGTCTTCCCCATTATTAACACTTTACATCCTTTTATTTAGATTGCACAATATTTTTTTTATTTCTGACGTGAGATATCATCAATTTATGGACTCACTTTATGAAAACCATTTGTAGGTTGTCCTGTATTATTTATTATTGTGGCTTCTTATCTTTGTGTTTTGAGAAATAATTTTCCTCTACGGTGTTACAGAAAATATGTCATGTGCTTTGCGTTGGTTTCATTATTTGCAGCATCTTATTTTCTCCTTTGTATACTAAAAAATGTCTGGTACGTGATACGATAGACGTGCTGATTCTGGGATTTCTGGTTGCACTCTAATAGTGCAGGAAATGCTCCTTTTGATATCCCTTCTGATTTTGTGTCTGCTGTCCCAAAACAGGTACTTCTGCTGTTCTAAGTTATTTGGGCAACGAGTTCAGAAATTAAATTTCTATTTTAGTTGCAAAATTGTACTTGCTTCGTTTTGGAATAGTAACGTCACTAGGATTTAAAATGAACAGAGACATTAAAAGAGAACAAAAGTCACTTGACACTGAAGATGTAATTGACGTAATTGAGGTTTTTCGTACTTGATCATCTTTCCTAGTGATTAAGTACTTTCTTCTCTCAAAGGGAAATCTCGTTTATTTGCGAAAAATATTGGTTGAATGATGGAGGTGGAGAGTGTTGTGTGAGAGGGTAAACTGAGCCTAAAGACCCCTCGCGGTTCGATGTCCCGAGCAGCAGGCTCGTTCAACCTCTCTTGGTTGTCTGGAAAATGCTGGAAAGAGTGTAAAAGAGGAAGAGAGAGGGACTCTATCGAGGAAATCCATATATCCACCACTAGTAGCAGCATCAACCCACGACGACACGACGACGACGACGACGACGACGAGGAGGAGGAGGAGGTTGTTGGTGAATATGTGTGTATATAGTTAAGGCAGAGCTACCAACCCGCGACAAAAAGGTCAGCGTACCGTTTGCTTCCCCCAGAAAAAGGGGCGCGTCGGCGCTCTGTGACCTCACTCGGATATACAATGACGTCACTGAAAATCCGCGAACTTCTAACGCCCACGATCAATGTTTCATCAGACAATACATAATCGAGAATCAAAGCATTTTCTTTGCGTATTAATTAGTTTTAAGCCCCCTTTTGTCTAGTCCCTTTTGTTTATTGTTGTGAAAATTTAACATCTAGTTGATGTCATCAACTAATTGTTGTAGGATAGTTGGTAGACTGTAAAATTAAAATTATTCCCATGTTTCGTAAAATGATTTTTTTCGGATAAAACACTTCGAGAATTGTGGGCCCACTTGAGTCTAATTTGGCCCTACTATGTCTTGATAGGAATCTATAAATGTTCCTTAGTCCCGGAAAGCCTCACCTCATAGTTATTACCTCAAAAATGGGAATCGATTACGAAATGCTAAATTGTAATAAAAATTGTTGTTGATCAACAGCAGGCAGGCAGGTCCTGACTGCTATTCTTAAAAATAGGTGACGGAAATTTTGAACTCGTTCTGTTCGAGGCCGCACAAAAAATCGGAACCCCTCAAAGAAAAGTAATTTTTGACACTAAGCGTCAACTCTAACTTCTCATTTAACTCAATTTGTTTTGTCTTTTTCATTTCGTTTCGCTCAAATAATTAAAAGATGGTTTTTAAATATTTATATTGAGTTTGCATCTGGAACGTATATTTATGATATGAAGCTCTTGAGAAATGAAACGTGGAAAAATATTCTTCTCGATAATTCTATTTAAAAGGAAAATTGATTTTTCTTTTCATCGAATAAGAGGCATTATTCTCATTTCTCCGAAGGGATTTTCCTCTGCACGTTCGACTTTATACTAAAAAATTAAAGGCGAACCGTATATATGCATGCTTTTTTACACGTGCAACAGGTCGTGCTACTCTCGACTCAGATTGGTTTTCTATATTAGGAAATTGGTAAAGGAGAGAAAAAAAAATAAAAAGTATATGTGTGGGTGGTGTAGATAAAAGCAGGAAAGGATTATTGCGAAAAAAAACAATTCCAAGTAATTTTAATTTCACACTATTGGGTATCTTGTATTTCTTTTATTTATATTGACTTCCTCTATTGATTTTTTGCAATATTTTTAGTTTTTTCTTCAATTTCGCCTGAGTGTCTCTTTTATCTAGTTAAAAAGAATTTTAGAGTTCGTAGGAAGCTTTGGATTTATTTATTAGGATTTTTTATTCATTAGAGACAAAATACCCACAGACCCTTGAAGTTAGAGGCAAAAGTTGCTTTTCTGGGGGTTTTTAGTGAAGAAAATGGTGCTTTCGTTCTCCTAGAACTCTAAAATTTTCCATTAAACAGTTTGAACTTAAAATCCTTTTAACAAACTGTTCGATTTTTTTTCTTTCGCAGAAAAAAGTTTTCTTTTTGTTGCTTAGTGCTAAGGCTAACTTTTTCTGATAACACTGAGATCCCTAAAATGAACGCCGATATTTTTGTTACTCAATTTGTGATCACTAATTCTAATTTTTTCAAGAAATACAGCTAAAACTGGTACCTACTTAATTTTGGAAATTAAATTTTAAAGTTAAATATTTTTTTGTCGAAAACCAATATAAGTTTTGAAAAATTAAGTGGATGCTGATAACTGCGGGTGCAGGTTTCAGCTTCATAAAAAATATTTAAGGTTAAAATTCAGTTTCGAAAATTAAGGTAGTACGCTCGCGATCGCACTTTTCTATAGAATTTCATGAAATTTGAAATCAGAATAGTTAATAACAAGATCTATGTATTTGCAAAATATTAAAAAAATTGACCGTTTCTAAAACAAGATATTTAAGTTCAAAGTTTGTTATTTAACATGGTTAACCTATGAAAAGTGCATGTAAACGGCACATTTCTTCTAATAACTTCTAAAATTTTCTATAGATTGTTTTAAAAAACTAATATATTATAAATGAATGTTTGAGAAATTTATAACAAAAAAGATTTAACAATATTAACCGTTTCAGTTAAAAGATATAATATAATATAATATTCTAACCTGACTAGTATACTTGTGTGAGTGTGTCTGTACATAGGGCTGACTATGTATTCAGTACAGTCCAAGCAAAAATATGCTACAGTAACTGCACCATACTATAGCATTTTATTAAAATTTACTTTTGAGAGTGACTGTCGCGAGCGTACTACCTTAAGTGGGTGCCGGATTCAGCTTCATATTAAAAAATATTATTTTGATTTTTGGGTATTGAAAAAATTAATTGTTGCTGAAGTAAATGTTAAATTTACTTAATTTCTTAATTCAGTATAGTAATTTTCGAAATAATATTTAAACCGAAAAAAAGAATTTTTTCATTTTGAACGTTCAAAATTTTAGTGAAGTGAGACAGGAACTTTAATGCCAAGAAGCACAAATTTTAAAATTGTTGTCCAGTGTTAAAATTTGTATCAAATTTGTATTTTTTAAATAATAATAGTTGCGATTCACAAAAGTATTAAAAAGTATAATTTTATTTTGAAAGAAGCACAATCAAATTGAGCAAAAGTTGCATAATTTTATAACTTAAGGCACAACTTTATAAAATTTTCAAGCATAATGCGACATATGGTGCATAATTTGTAAACTCGTTGTCTAGTAGTAGGTTCTTTAATATTTTGTTTATAAAATGTAATGCAATTCTACAAGTTAATTATTAGTTAATTCTGTAAATATTATCGAAAAAGAATAAAATCAGCCTTTTTAAACATTGTGATAGTAAGATTAGATCCGTTCGGGTTGTCTTTAAAATTTTGGGTTCATGTTGTCTATAGATCACTGATTCACTGCAACAATATTGATTCTTAAATAACGTTTTAATTTTTAAATTCAATGTGAAAAATCATATACATAATTATATTTTTTTCATTTACTATTATTACCTATAATGCTAGTAAATAAAAAAGAAAAGCACATGTACTAGTAAATAAAGAAAACGTTTGCCAAATGCAGTAATTAAAGTAATAAAAAACATTTCTAAGAGCATAATTATGGAATTACTTTGAATTACTTCCATTAGGGAATAAAGAGCATAAAGTTTTTTCTGTAATAATTAGTATAATAAGGACAATTTTGTCCCTATTGTAGTATAAAAATTGAATCTTTGATAAAAAGCATAAAGTTCCTTTCTGTAATAATTACTATAATGAGAATAATTTTGTCCTCATTGCAGTACTATTATACTATATTTAATACTCCTACTATTATACAAATATTTATCATGCTATACTTAAAAAATAAATAAAAGAAAATAAGTATAACAAATGGAAACAAATAATACAAAAAATATTCAGAGTTTTTATAGTCATCTATACAATGTTTATATTATGATTCAATTTACTTAATTGGTTCCATGAATGCAAATTATTAATTTAAAACTAATCAATAAATCAATATAGATATGGAAATAAAATTAAATTATTGATGCAACAAAAGTAAAAGTATATCTCTCTTTCCGTCTCGTAAAATTGAAAATTAATTATGATGCTTTTCCTTTAATTAAAAGTCACTTTTAAACATAATAACTCATCGCCTCGCCGTTGTTTTAACTAAGGATTCTCTTTTATAATAATTAAATTCAAAATGTGTGCCAGTAAAAAGGTTAATTTCAGAAAAATTACCACACAGGAGTAAAAGCTATTTTACTTTATTTATTAAATATATACACGCAACGGCGGTGATGAGGACAAAAAATGTTTTGTTGATATAATGGAAATTACATTTGTTTTAGAATCTTTTGTATATAACTATAGTATTCCATCAGGTTTAGATGTTCAATAAATCGATAATTCATACACTTCAAGTTATAAAGTATACTATATATACTCTCTCTTCCCTGATAATTTCACCATAAATTCAATTATAAAATTTGTTGTCACGAATTTAGAATAAAATTTTTCATTTTAACTCCATAAATTCAAAATAAAGAACTACATTTTTAGTTTTTCATTAGGAAAAGTAATTTTTTTTATGTTTCAGATTGTATTCATATAAAAGCCGGTATTTCGTATTTGAAAGTATTGAAAAATTGTATGAACGTTTTTTAATATAATTCGCCTCTGGAGAATATACACTGTAAAAAAAGGGAGTTAAATTTTAACTCCCCCGGGGGTCTATAAAAGTCCAGGGTGGCCGCTGGACCGGGAAACCGGGAAAACCGGGAAATGACAGTGAATTTTTTTGGACAGGGAAAAACCGGAAAATGACAGTGAATTTTGATCTTGACCGGGATTTTGGAATTTTGTTTTTAAAAATACACATTACTTTGTGAGAAATAATAGAAATATTTATTTTAAGATTTAGGTATTAATTATATTTCATTAAAAAAGATTGAATGATCTTCTATATAATCTATTTATATTTTGTCAGAGAATTTTATAAAAAGTACTATAAAAATATTCAATTTCTAGAATTTATAAAAAAATTATGAATTTTGCTGTCCAACGTAACAGACTTAGAAAAAGAAAATATTAAATTTAATTTTAAATTCTTTCTATTTCTAACAATAATTAAACAAAATATAATTTTAATTAAATTTGTCAAAAAAATTTCAAAGAGAAAAAATTTCACATCCTATAAAATAATGGAAAATAAATCATTTTAAAAATTTTTTGCAATTAATATTATAACAAAACAAATAAGAATTATTAAAAATTTGAACTAATTAGAACAAAAGTGATACGAAATTTATAAAAATGAATTTTTGAATAATAAATAAAGTAAATAAAAATAAATAAAATTTCTTTTCTTAGAAAATAAATTTTAAAAAACCGTATTTTTCATTAATATCAATTAGTTCTTTTTGCAATTATTCATAAGCAAATTTTTCGATTTTTTAGAATGTTAAATTAATATTACTAATATTATTATAGACTGAATTTTAAAAAATTTCAAATTGAAGTTTTAGAAAAGTTGAATTTTAAAAGATTTTAATTAAAAATTCTGAATAATTTAGTCTTTAAAAATATTTTTATTCACATTTTTCAAATTAGTTATGTTTTTAAATATGTAATATTTAATTGAAAAATTAACAGACTCGGGAGTTGGGAGTTAAATTTTTCGAGTTAAAAATCAACTCCAAAAGAGAGTTAATTTCTAACTCCCTTCATTCAACACCCGCGCGAGTTATTTTTTCCATGGGGAGTTAGCATCTGGGTGTTAAATTTTAACTCTCTTTATTTAACTCCCCAATGGGTGCGACTTTTATAGACCCCCCGGGGGAGTTAAAATTTAACTCCCTTTTTTTACAGTGTAGCAATTCTTAAAAATTATTCAAATTTAAAGGATTTGAAATTTGAATTTTTTTTTTAAATTTGAATACCTACTATATGGAAAAATAATGGATAATAATTAAACATTTATTTCAAAAAATCTATTTAAGTTCAAAATTATTTTTAGAGTAAACTAAAATATTTTTAGGTTTTGGGAAAAAGTCAAAGTTTTGTCTAAAAATCAGGAAATTCTTTCAATCTATCATGGAATAATTTATTTTCAGAGTTATTATTTATGACCGGAAAAAAATGATTTATGACCGGGAATGGACCGGGAAATGACCGTGAATTTTTTTTACAAAAAAAGTGGCCACCCTGAAGTCGCACCCATTGGGGAGTTAATGCCAGGGGAGTTAAATAAAGAGAGTTAAAATTTCACACCCAAATGCTAACTCCCCAAGGAAAAAATAACTCGCGCGGGTGTTGAATGAAGGGAGTTAGAAATTAACTCTCTTTTGGAGTTGATTTTTAACTCGAAAAATTTCACTCCCAACTCCCGAGTCCGTTAACTCCCTAAATTTTTTACAGTGTATAGAATTCACATTTATGTATTTCTATGGTTTTATGAATATGGGTGTGTATTATTAATTAGTAAAAATATACAAAGAGAGGACATTAATTTTTCTTTCTCCGCCACGCCTTCGATATATTGCTAAAAAGTGGGACATGATTCACAGTAAAAAGAAAATCTTATTTTAAGGCACGAAAGCTGCCTTAAATTAAGATGCAACATTTTTAAGACAGTCAATGTTGAATTTACGCACGTTTTTCGTATCCTTTATCATTATAGCAGACAGTGTTGAATTTAAGGCAGCTCTTAAATTAAGATTTACTTTTTACTGTGTTGTAGGCAAATCAAACAGTGATGGAAAACTAAATTCGCTCATATAATGGCGTTTCATATAGAATTTTATACTGATTCAATAGGAAAATCATTTCATGGAAAGAACAATGGATTTTTTATATAATTCTCTGTGTATAAAATTTCAATCGCATTGAAAGTAATATTTCATTCGGAAGAAAAAACTTTTGTTTTATAAAATTATTGAAAATGTTGTCAATTTATTTTCCTTTATAGAATTATTTTCAATTTATTACGCCCCTGAATAAGTTAGCGTCTATGCTCAGCGACGAGGTGAATAAAAGAATTGTAATTAGCGACAATTTCATCTCTTAAAAAAAAATAGTCAAGCTTCAAGGACGTAATTTATTAATATTAGGCAACTTCATGAATATTTTTTTATCAAATCATTTCAAGTTGACACAATTTTATAACTTAAATATTAAACATTAAACGAACAAAAATTGATAAAGTTTTAGAAATTTTTTCTTGAATGACTCTCTCATTTTGTTTGATAAGAAAATGTTGATATTCAAATTTTTTGGAATATATACTACACATGTATATGAAATTTGTAAGCGGTATATATATAAGAAATATAATTTATCAAAGAACTTGGTGCGTAACATAAATTATCTCAGAAGTAATTAAAGATATCTCGCGCAAGTTCAATGTGCCTGACCCCCAGTCGAGTTGTTGTTTGCCACCTGAAAACTGCGAGTACGATAAACGCGAACATTTTTAGATGAACGATGATGACTATATATGTTTCATCGTAATTTATTTCACACTTATTTGACATTTGTATTTTTTCTAGTCGCGATCGATGAGATCTAGAGCGACGACGAGGAATCCTTTGCAATCTTATGCAATGCTGAGTAATAATATGCAATATAAACTAGAAAATAAAAGTTTATTATTGTTGCATGTGTGAATCATATTACACGGACATTTGAGTCATTTCAAAAAATGGCTTTCCTTAAAAAATTATTTTTATTGTGCGACATGTTTAATAGTATAAAAAAAATTAATAATTTTGTGAAAAAATAATAAAAATTGTCGAAAAGAAAAGAATAATAAGTAAAGTGACTTACTCTTTCGTCTAAATCTGAATTAATGAGAAAAAATTTTTTCATTTTTTAGAATTTCAGTAAAACTGTTAGATCTAATCACAGGAATTATAGTCTGTAAACTTTGGAAATATTTTAGTTTCTTGAAACTTCCAAATTTTTTATATTATTTTCTCCAATTTTTTGAAGTGAGAAATTTTTTTTATATGTACAAGATAAAAATATAAAATAACTTTTACTATACCTACTTACAAAGTAAAACCCAAACTGTTCGGAATTTCTGACAATTTGTACGATTTCCGGAATAAATTTCACTAAAATTATATATTTTAATAATTTTTATTAAAATTTACTTCGTATTTTATGAAATTTACTCTCGAAATAATGATTTTGAATAGCAAATTTCACAATTTTTACAGTTAATTTTTGTATAGAAATTGGTTAAATTTTCTTTCAATAACATTGTACAATTTGATATTAAAATTTGTTATTTTCAAAATAAATTTTAATAGTTTGAAAATAAATTTTTCAAATTATTATTATAAAAAAGAAATTTTCTTTTGAAAATAATACAAGATTTTCTATAGTAATAAAAATTTTGAATACTAAATTTTACTATTTTTTGAGGAAATTTTACCAATTCCGAAATAAATATTATTAATTTTTACTGAAATTTACTTTGGATATAGTAATATTAATTCATGACATTTTAAAACATAAAGGAGTAGTTTCTAAATGTGAAATTAAAATTTTTAGTTAAAAATATTTCGTCCATTTGAACGTTTAGAACTTAAGGGAGATGTTTTAATAAAAATTTTGATTACAAATTTAGTAAATTTACGGACTATGGAAAGGTTAAATAATAATACTGAAAAAGAAATAAATAAAATAAATTTTATTATATCTATAAAGTAAAACCAAAACTTTTTGGAAAATTTACATTTCTTGAATTTTTTTCCTACACAGCACTGCAAAAACTGGTATCTCACTCGTGTCTTAAAATGAGTTGCTTTAAGTGTTTAAACCATTGAGATACAAAATCTGTTTCATATTGAGACATTTAATTTCATCTCGTGTCTCATTTTAAGACATTAAATGTAACTCAATGCGTATAAGACACGTAAAACGACTTCTTAGTGTGAGAGACGGATACTCGAAACACATTTCGTGTCTCAAAATGCATTGCTAAATGTGTAAGACACTTTGAAACGTCTTAAAATGAGACACATATCTGTTTCAAATATGTGGACTAAGACATCTTATGTGTTTCAAAATATGGGACAAAACGTCTCAAAATGAGACACTTGTTTTTGCAGTGAGGAAAAAAGAAGTGTTATTTTAACACTAAAAGTAGTATTAAAACAACACGCAACATTTTTAACCGATACTGTGTGATTTTAACACTTCATTGATGTTAAAACAACACCGTCTGAAAACTACACGCAACAAATTTAACACATATTTTTTTCTGTGTATTTCCAGAGTAAATTTGGGCAAATTTGTTTTTTACTTATTGGAAATAGTAAAAATTACTTAAATCATATTGTAAAATTTATTCTGGATTGGTACTAAATTGAATCAAATATTTATACCAAAATACTTTGGGTAAAATTATAATTCGATTCAACGTTGTTGGCACTATTTCGTTGTAATTTGAAACTTTTAAGTTTAAGTCTATGAAATTTCTGCATATTTTGGTCAATTTTTAGTTTTTTTGAAATAGGTAAATTTTGCTATGATCAATGTGCAATTTAGTAATTTTCACTCAAATTTACTCCGGAAATAGTAAAATTTGACAAAATGTGTGCAGCAATTCGTAACAATTTAGGTATTCTTATGAAAGTATATAATAAAAGTTACTTTATTCGTTTCTTTGCTATTTGTGAATAGTAAAATCTAATTTATTCTCTTTTCCATTCTTCGAATGTTAAATATTGTAATATTATTTTACTATACTATATTTGCCAAGTAAATCGCAGCATAAAAGCCTTTGTACAAACCTTCTTTTTTGAAATTTCGAAATTTTTTTTATCAATTACCGTGAAATTATAGTTTTATGTCAAGGCTTTTTGAAATGTTTACGAGATCAGGAAACAATTAGTGTTTGACGTCATAAAAATACCCTATTTTTTAAAATTTGAACTTTAGATTATAAATCTATCCGTGCAATAAATATCATCACTCAGTATTTGGATCTCTTGTATTATATGTTGTTCTCGTTAATATTAGTACTTTGATTACAAAAAAAAATGTCAAACTCATATTTCTTTTCTGCTTTAAACTGGTTCTGAATAGAAAAAAAATTGTTATTTACTGACATAAGATTGAAAATGAAAATAAAATTTTTTTTCTATATATGAAATAGAATAGGAAGCTGTGCAAATATCTTGAAAAGTATTTCTAAACAAGATTTATTTTTTCTATTTTACAAAAAATTGAATTCAGAGGACGAAAATTCAAGAAGGACATTCGGTTTGCTTTGGCTTCTTCTATTTTCTTCTCCTCGGATTTCTTTTTTGCTCTTTCGAAATGAAGAGGTTTTTAAGATTCTTGTTAGAAAGAAAAGGGTTTAAGTTTTAAAGTTATGTTCAGTTGATTGTTGTTGTTATTATTATTATTATTAATTGTATAGCTTTTGGAAACACAGTTTTCTTGAAAGTATCAAATTAATACTTAAACTCGATCATATTTTGATACCAAAAATTTGAATTCAATTGATCCATATTTTTAGTATCAATCGTTGCAATTTGATACTTTTATATATGTTAACATTGAATTAAAAATTTGAAAGAGATTATTTTTCTCTCGCACTCTTTTTGATAAAAACGATCTGATCAATGGAGGTTTAGAGAGAAAAATAAGAGTTCAATGAAAGTACTTGTCACCTCTTAACCTCTCGACACTTCTTATCAATCACTCACATTCATCGTCGTTGTACGTTTTTATTTTAGTCTCCGCGGAAAAAGCCAATTGCCTCTCGTCAAGTTCAATATACTTTTCATTTTCCATCTTGAAAATTATTTTTTTTTTTTTTTTTTTGTCTTCTAAATATATTGTCCCTTTTTTTCGGGGCAGAAAATATTTCAAAAAAAAAAGAAAATTGACAATGTGTTATACATGTAGAGAGACTAGATTTATGATCATCGAAGCGTAGATAATGAGCTTTATGAATTGTTATATGAGTGGTTGCAGTGATCGATCGCGGACGGGAGAGAAAATTTCCCATTCTTCTTTTCGTCCCTTACCTTTTTTTTCACGCCATGAACATTCTTTAACTTCCGGCTAAGTGTGCAATTCCACACAAGTCCTTGCGTTTATTTTTGAAGCAATCGATCGCCTGTTCCTTTGTTTATACAAACTCATGGCTTATTATTGGAAAAAGGCATCTTTTTTATTAAAAAAAAAAAGTATTTTCTATAGAAAAGATGTATATTCTCAATATCTCAATTTTCGCACAAAGAAAAATAAGTTGCGCGAAACGGAAAAAAGAGGGATAAGATATTAATTTCGAAAAAAGAATGTAAAAATGCGCATAAAATTATTCTAAAAATAAAACTTTGCATGTTGAAGATTAATTTTTTTTTCTGAAAAAAGAAAAACGGTTTGCTTTTTTTAGAAGAGAAACTAATATAAGATGACATGATGAAAGTTAAATTACTCCCGGATGTATAATTTTTTAAGGCATAAAAAGTTGATGAGAAAAGTTCCTTTTACTTATTAATTTGACATGGTCGGTATTGAGATGCAATTAAATTGTAATTTATTTATTTATATAAAATGGGAAGTTATATATATATATATATGTATTGAGTCTTCTTTAAAGTTGTTAAGTTTTCAATGTCTTTAGACGATCGAAGAAAAGTAACCTTGTTATTTTTTTTAACCCTCGAGACTACATTGTGACCGCCATCCGATACTCGAAAAACCTTGACCTTATGTCAGAGTCAGAGATACCCAGTGATTGTCAGGGATACCAAACGATCACATAATTTATATCCCACGTGCCATGAAAATCCATCTGGAAATATGCATTCAAAACATGCGATGCAGCATCGCGGATATTGTTTCAATATTTATATATGTTGCGAATATGTTTTTCCATCAATACACAATAGGTAAATATAATAACAATTGGTTTTCTTCAAAAGTATATATATATATATATTGAAATCTTGCGGGGAATTGAAAAATATTTAGTTTCAATAACAATTTTTGTCCTTGAAAATTGTTCCTTTTTTTAAAGGTCACTATGAAAATTACCTCACACCTGAATCCTTTTTTTCTGTTTCTCTTTTTTACGTAATCACAGCTTGTGTCGTGTCATTCAATTGTTTTTCATTTTCAATGTCACTGATTGAACATTGTCTTTTATTTCGACCTTGAAAATTTTTGATTTTTATGAATTGAATTGATTTTTAATTAAATATTTCTTCATGGTGTGTGTTTTCGGTTTTTTTGGATTTGAATTTCGCGCCGAAATTCTGTCTCTCCGACAGGTGGCGATTCTACTTAGAGGAAAGTGGAGGGGTAATGAAAATCAGTGGCTCGACGAGATTTTCGGTCGAATGCAGTTTCTGTTCGTTAACTTTTTTTCTAAACTACTCAACGGATTGACCTGAAATTTTGGGAAAAATTCTAAAATACGATAAAGATTAGCGGCCAAAGTTGAATACGTTTTGTAATTATTCTTTTTTTATTGTTTTTAAACCCAAAGGTTTAAAAACGTTCAACTCCATTATTTTTTTAATACTGAAGAATTTTTCTTTTGTAATAGTATTAAAATTTCGAAATAACAGGAAATTAAGAAATATTGGTTTTCAATTTTATTCTTTCGGCCTTGAAAATTATTTTTCCTAAAGGTCACTATTAAAATTATGTCAACCTGAACCTTCTTTTGTTTCTCTTATCATAATAGCTGTTCGTGTCGTGTCACAAAACTAAATTTTTTTCGTCATTTTCAATGTCACTGATTGAACTTTCTGTTTTATCTCGCATTTTATCTTCTTTCCACTTTGTCATGTTCCAAAAAAAGTTTTAAACGTTCAAATAAACGAAATTTATGTATTTCCTCTTCAAATTAAAACTTAATAATATTAATTTTCAGTCACGTATAAAAAAAATTAATTATAAAGTTTTAAATTGTTAAATTTAAGTTTACAATCTTTATTGCAATCTGTGATTTATGAAAGTTTTTATTTATTTATATATGTATTTAATATAAAAATCATATAAAAAATAAAATATAAAAAGTACGAAAATGTTTTAAAAAGATTTCAAATTTTCATCTCTGGACAATATTTTTTTAATTATTACCAAAAATAATTATAACAATACATTTAAAATTTTTTAAAAAAGTGTTTTTCCAACTCTTCAGATAATTAAAATTTAAAAAATGTTGAATGACTGAAAATAATTGATTTTTTTCAAGTATTTTATTACAATTTTTGCAAATCAAATTTTGAAGAATTTAGTTACAAATTTTTATAAAATAATTGAATTCTCAAAAATTTTTAAGAAAAAATCTTCAAGTGTATAAATTTGAAAAAGGAAAATAAATCAAAATTGACTTATAAAAATTGTATTAAAATATTTTTGAAAAAAGTAATTCTTAAAATTTTTTTAAATTCAATTATTTTCAATATTTTTAAGAACATATTTTTGAAAATTCATCACATACAAAGAATAATGTTAAAATTTTTACAATTATTTTTAATATTTTGGAGAAAACAATCATGTTTAAAATTCTTCAAAAAAATAAATTAGTTTTTTTTTTAATTACCTATCCTACAAACATTCTTTTAAGAACTTCAATTATTTTCGAAAAATTATATTACAATATTTAAAAAAAAAATTGAACTGAAGTTTACAACGTCAAATCTGACTATTTTCCAAAAAGCAATATTGAAAATCGTCAGGTTTGACGTTGTAAATTTCGGTTCAATTTGAAAAACCTAATTCTTAGAATTTTTTTATCATAATTTTTTAATATTCAATTGTATCTTCGAACAAAGTAAATTAAATATTTAAAAATTTCTTGTTTTTATATTTTACAAATATTCAATTATTTTTAAAACATTTTACTGAATTTCAATTATTTTTAAAACATATTTTACTAAATTTTAATTATTTTTAAAGAATTTACCAAATTTCAATATTTTTGTTATAGACAATTTTTCAATACTGACAAACTATTATCTTTCAAAAATTATTTAAAAATATATTTTAAAAAAAATTAATTTTAAAAATTTCTTTATTATAATTTTTTTTAAATATACTTTAATAACTTAAAAAAAAGGACAGTTACACTTATTATAAGAAATTGAATTTTTGTATTCAAATATTTGAATCTTCTAAAAACTTTTGTAAAATTATTAAGAGGAGGGTTCAGTTACATTTTTAACGATATATTGAGAAAATGATTTAAATCTTCAAAAAAATTATTCTTTTATTGCAATTTCTTGAAACGAATTCAATGGTCAGGAAATATTTTGACCCTTTTTAAATTTTTATTTTTCTTAAAAATTGATAGATTTTAATATTCATCCGTAACTTTGTAGAAAATATGTTTTTTGTATCTTGAAAATAGTTGCCAAATCAAAAAATTGATTTGTACTACATATTTTTGTCGCATTTTTTTAAATATTGTTTTTAGGTTGAAAATGTTAAAAAAATACGATTGTTGTCGAAATATTTTATATGGAAATTCATTTGTTTATTTTTCTAATTTTAAATCATAACGATTTTATTTAATTTTCTATTTTAAAAAATTATAATTTGAAATTATAATTAGAAAAATAAACAAATGAATTTCCATATAAAATATTTCGATAACAATCGTATTTTTTAGTATTTTTAACCTAAAAAGTAAAAAGGGGGGGGGGGTAAATTTAAAAAAAAAAACGTTACGTATTTTTTGAACGTATTTTCAATCGATTAAAGCGACTTTTTTGCTCATCTTTAAAGTCGATCCGAGGCCTGGTTTTCAAGTTTGCAGATTACGAATCATATGTTAGTTTTTAAAATTTTTAAATTCAAAATGGCGGATCCAATATGGCGAACAAATTTTTTAAAAGTTATTGAATTTTTAAGAAACTTAGTATCTAGGGATTTTTAGGGTCGCTGATTACGAATCTGTGGCAAAAATTTACAAATTCAAAGTGGAAGATTCAATATAGTGAACGAATTTTTAAAAAATTTAAATTTTAACCACTTTTGGATCTATGGGGTTAATTTTTTTTTAAAAAAGCTTGTTTCACCTAAAACTATTAAAAATTTACTTTTTATTTGCCGTGAAATACATTTTAATATATATAATTTAAATGAAAATTTGAAAGGGACGGAATATAGATTTTAGGGACCCTCCTCTTTTGAAATATGAAAATATTTTGAAATTTTCGTAAATTCATGTACGTATTGAAAATAAAAGAATTTTCTAAAAATTTGGAATTATTGATGAAATGTTTTTTGAACTGTAATCAGCAAACGCTGAACTTAGAGAGGAGAGTTTAGATAGAGTTCACCTTGTCTGCTGAGAGTTTATATGACGTCATTTTGAAACCACGGGTTAGTGATTGAAGCGTGATGCTTAGGTTCGACACTACTATATATAAGTGGGTATTGTGGGGCAGGGGTTTGGGGTATGGTGGGTGAGTGGGTGGGGGGACGTAGGGGGATCGTCTCGACGCCGTGCTATTTTCATCTGGTCGCTACCGCTGTCCCAGTTTCGATACGACCATCACGCCGTGAACACTGTCTCTCACTCTTTCTGAACTGTTGAAAGAAATTCAAATTCCACACACGATTATTATTCTTTTTGTCCCTAGTAAATTTTTCGTTTCTCTTTTTTATAATTGACTCTTAATTTTTTATAAATTATCAAAAAAATTTATTTTAACAAATATACTCTTATATTAAAATAGTAATTTCAAATTTACAATTTTGAAAAGAAGTCAACTTTATTGAGTTGGGAAATTTTGTAACGAATTTTTCGAAAAATTGTTTTTTTCTGAAAATATAAACATTTTTTTTTAATGATCGACAAAACGATTCTAGTGGTTCGTCATTTATTTCCATCGAGTTCCACTGTTAATAAAAATAATTACCAGGAGAGAAGTTGAAATTGACGAGAGGCAAAATTGAGGGATTTCTGATATTCGTTTGTTGGGATATTTTGTTCTGCAGAGAAGAAGGGGTCAATTGACTGAAATTTATTTTGTGAGTGATAAAAGAAAGCGAGGGTGTAGTTTTTTGGAGATATTTGTAAGATGTGACTTGTTAAAACAGTGTTTTTTCCCCTTGGTAACAAGTGTCTGCACGTTTTGTGTAGTGTGAGTGTGGTTCATTTGTTGGCAAGTTTCATGACCTTGGCACGTGATTGACTCCTGAAATCGGTGCATAATCACATGAGATTGAGGTATTAATTGTTACGTCTATTTTTTTTTCTTTTTTAATGAGTTGCCAATTTTTATTAGAGTGTCGCATATTCTTCATTGCACGAGAGTTGCTTTATTTTTCCTTGAGGATGAACCGAATTTTTTTGTTTTAAAAATTAATTAATTATTTAAGTAATTAATAATTAATAAATAATTATTATTTATAATAAAAATTAATAATATAATAATAATATTTATGAGGTCTCTGAAGTTTTGTGTTTTTACACAAAAAAAAAACAAATTATTTTGTAGGTATATTAAAAACATTCATTTTTAACTAAGTAAATGTTTTAATTGTTTTTAATTATTCTAAATTCTTATTGTTATTCTTTTTCTTTTTTAGATACTAATTTTTAAAAATATTGAAGCAGAAAAAAAATGTCTTACATTATTTATGATCCACAAGTTTTTTAACGTTCAAATGAACGAAATATTTTTCATTAAATATATTTTCAAAAATTACTGGTTGCAATAAAAATTAAAAAATTTAATTTTACATTTAGAAACATTTTTCAATTAATGTTTTTTTCGTGACTAAAAATTATTGTGATAAAATTTTAATTTTATGAGAAAATAAATAAATTTTGTTCAAACTTTCGGAGCTTCATTATTTTCTCAAAAGTTTTGAAGAAAATTGTTTTTTTCTGTTTAAATATTTTTAAAAATTACTATAAAAAAAATAGTAATAATTAAAATTTAAATATTTACTTATTCAAGAATAAATTTTTTTGCTAAACAACATTTTTTTTGTATAAAAAATACAAATTAAAAAAATTAAAACAATATTCGTCGTTCATTTGAACGTTTAAAACTTTAAGAAGATTGTTATTGTAAATAATAATAATAATAATAATAATTTAACAAACAAGATTTTTGACAATTTACCTAACAAATTTCTGTATTTCCCTCTGATATTGTTTAAAGAAAAAGTATTTCACGAAAGATTTTATTTACAAAAAAAAACGTTGGTAAATATTGTTAAAAAATTATTTTTAGAAATAAATAGACATAAATTCTTTGAGTATTTTAATTAAATAAATAATTTCACAGTTTAGAAAACAAAGTGGCATTGAATGTGCTCCAAAATTTCATTACACTTCTCCATATTTTATTTACAAAAACATCTAATTAAAATTTATTTTAATTCCTTGTTATTTTCATTATTTTTGTAGTAGTTTCGTCGTTTCTCTACGAGCGTAATAATGATAATTTATATACTTATAAGTACTTTTTTGGTAATTCAAGTAATTTTTAAATAAAAGAAAAAGTAAAAAAAAATAAAATCGAAACTTTTAGAAATTGGCTTTAAATTACTGATTTTTAATTAAATTTTGTTTGAGAAAGAATAATTAAAAATGGTTATTAATAAAATAATAATTAGATGAAGAAAAAAAGCTGTAATTGAAGATAAATAATTTTTTTCTGGAGAAGGATATTTTTAACTTTGCCACTCAATATTTTTTTTCTTTTTTTTTACGAATTTTTAAGAAGTTTGGATTCGCTCCAAAAATTTTCGAGTAAACCTGTCTTTGTTTCCTTACACTTTAAAGTGTGTTTTTGATATTTTTATATTTCACTGTTTGAAACAATATTTTTGATTTATTATTTTTAATTTCTTTATTTTTGTGGTTCGTACACCTTTTGGTAAAAATAAATTTTTTTTATATTTCGAAAAATCGATAGTTGAGTGATATTTGTTTTTTTGTTAAAATACCGTTTTTTTTAAAATACCGTATTTCGGTCTTTTTTATTAAAAAATTATAATTATAATTAAATAAAAAATTTAAATTATTGTAGAAAGTACAATTAATCAAATATTAAAATATAATTTTTACGAAATAAAATTTATTATTAATAATATTAATGTTAATATTTATTTATTTATTTATTAGTTTAATTATTGCTTACAAAGTATTGTTACAACATAGTTATTGTATAGTGCTTCACTGCTTCATAAAGAGAATGAGAAATCATAATTAAAGTATATAATTGTTAATAATAATAATTATTATTGCGAGTGTTGAAAATTGTATATTATGAACAGTAGCAATTGTACAAATAAATTAATGATGACAGAAAACAAAGTCGTATTTAGTTTCGCGCACAGAATCTTTATATAATGAACGCGTGATAAATAACCGTTGTCTAATAAACAAATGAATATTGCTCCTAATTAGAAGTGTAGTAATTAATCACCGAGCATAAAACATGTTTTATAATTATTATTATTACTGTAACTATACAGTCCTTGGTTGTTGTGAATATAGTGTAAATATTTTAATTTACCCATATCGTAAATTTTCGAAAAGAAGGAAAACGTGAGTGATTCGTTAAATATTATAAATATTTTACGATTGTATACAATGTCATTATCGGATGATAATCTTTGTCCTATTCTTATCTTTTCAAGTTTTATTATTCTTTATCATAAACTGAAATTTATGTAAAAAATGATTAATTAATATTTTTTTTTCTTAATTAATAATACAGTTACTTAAAAATCAATTAAGTGAAAGGAAACGTTCTATTTTTAAATTTCAAAGAGTTTTTTGCGAGATAATGAGAAAGTATTTTTATTTTCGAAAGAATGATTGAATGGAAATTAATTGCATAAGGAAAAAAATGTATATTATGGTTCGGACAAGCATTTTTCGTGTTGGATAGGTCGTATAAATTTCATTCCTGAAAAATCTATTCATATAATTTTTAATAGCAAGAAAGGTACGAAACAAACTTTTTGTATTTGTTGAGTTCTATATAAAGTCCTTAAATTTAGAAATTAAGAATAAAAGCGGACAGTGAAAAAAATTTATTTGATTCAAATAACCGATTATGCTTGTTTATTATCAAACTTTCTTGAATCAAATAATTTTTATATTTAAATCAATTATGGTATTTGAATCAACAATTTCAGTTTTTAGCATTTGAAGCAAATATGTATTGAACTATTTAATTTATTTAATTGAAAAATTTTTGATTCAGGTAAATACTTCATTGATAGTGAAGTAATCGGTTATTTGAATCAAATAAATCTTTTTTTTCTGTGAAGTTATTTACAAATATTTTCAATCGTGAAAAGATAAAAATCTATAAACTATTATTCTAAAATAAATGATAGTAAAATTTCTTCAAAATAGATAAATATTTATCATATTATATATTAACAGATAATTGGATAAAATAATTATTAATCATTTTTGAAATATGCTGAATTCACATGTATTGAAGTATTAGAATTATTGTCCGAAATTACAAGCATTATCTTGAAATGCTCTGAATTGTAGTGAATCATTACCTGAATTTTCCAATAGCATTCGCCGACTATATCGAATTATTTGAAATCCAATTTTACATTTTATTTGTATTTAAAAATTTTATTAGACATGGCATCATTTTTTGTAAACAGAAATAATTATTTTCTTTTATGGATAAAATTGACAATTTTTCCTGTAATTTTTTGGAAATAGGAGTTAATTGAGACTTTTTTCAATTTTTCTACCAAATATTGAAACGAAATCGCACATTTTTAGTATAAAATGCAACTTATACAGGGGTTGTCACAGGTAGCAGGGAATTCAGGGAAAAGTCAGGGATTTTTATTTAAAGTACTGGAAAAAATTAAATGTTTAGAATTTTTGTGTTTTTTTGTTTAACAATTTTTTCTATTTCTAACAATAATTTATTATAAATAACTTAATTCTATTAAAGAAATGCCATCAAGTTATTACTTAGGTACAAATTATTTAATGAAGTACTTTTTTGAAAAATTTTAATTTTAATTCTGTTGAAATTAGTTTCAATTTTGAAATTTTTTAAATTCTTCGCCAAAATTCAATTATATTCAGGAATTTTTATAAAATTTATTAAAAATTTAATTATTTTCATAAATAACAATATTCATCACAAGAATTTAATTATTTACAAAATTAATAAAATTCTTCGCAGAAATTTAATTTTTTTCAAAAACTTTTCTTAATTCAATGATTTTCAATATTCTACTATTTTAATAAAATTTCCCAAAAGAATTCAATTATTATTTAAAAACAATTTTGACAAAATTCTACACGAATATTCAATTATTTTCTAAAATACTGAAAATTTCACAAGAATTCAATTATTAAAAATAGAATTTGCATAAATTTTTTCGAATAAAGTCAATTGTTTGAAACTTTTTTATAAAATTCTTCGCAATAATTCAATTATTTTGATATAAATAATAAAACTCATTGCAGAATTTCAATTATTTTGAATACAATAATTTTAATCGAATTTCTCGAAAAATGTAATTATTCTTAACAATTTTATTAAAATTCGTCGAAAGAATGCAATTTTAAGAAACATTCAATTATTAAAGAAATTATTTATTTTTGCATTTAAATAATAATTGAATTCTCGTAAAATGTTCCAATAAAAATTGATTTAAAAATTAATCTCAGTTAGTTTTAGATAATAATTGGATTTTGGAGAAGTTACTAATAATTGCAATTTTTAGAAATAATTGAATTGAAATAATGAAAATAATTTAGAAGAATTTTCAGTAACAATATTCTTATGTTATGTATAATATAAAATGATTTTATCATTCGGTCACCTTTAATTAATTATAAAACACGAAGAAAGCGATATTCTTGAAAGTTGTTGAATTTGAAATTTTTAAAAATCTTAATTTCTATAGAAAAATAATAATGATTGAGTATTTATTTAAAAAAGAAATTATTGATGTTTTCGAATAATTTTACACTTGAAGAAATTCGTAAGTAAATGCAATATAAATTTTTTTTGAGTATTTTTAAAGTGAATCAGAATATTCTTCGGAGTCAGGAAAAAAGTCAAAATTTTTGTCGGGAAATCAAGAAAAAGCAAAATTAAAAGTTTTGTTATATTTCGATTTAGATTTAGAAATGAATTTTAGTTAAAAATTGTAGAAAATAATTGAAGACGAATAATTGGAAGGGTTATTTAGTTGTAATTTTTAGAAATTATTAAACTTCAAAAGGTTTAAAATTGAATTTTTTTAAATTTCACTTCCTGTGGAAAAGAAATAAGAAGTATTTAAATATTTAACAAAATTATTCAAATTTTGAATAATTGAAATTAAAAATCATTGAAAGGTCAGCCATGTACAAAATAAAATTTTTGTGACAACAACTTTTTCGACTTATCTTGTATTTTTAGTTGTCTAAAGTGACTTTTTTTACGCCTTAAATTTAATCAGACGACTAAAAAGGTAAAATAATAAAAAGGAATAATTATAAAGAGGAATAATGAAAAAAAGAAATAACAACAGAAAGAAATAATAACAAAAAGAGAAATAAGTCACTCAAAAATAAATAAACTGAAACAAACGTTAATTAAACCATGAAATTTATAATAACCGGTTATATTTTTATCATCATCAACTATAAAAGTTATTTTTATTTCGCGCAAAAAAAAAAGAAAGAAGAGAAAGAGTAAAAAATGTAAAATGAAGACACTCAATTTCCATTTCACTTAAACCTTAAATATTTTATTTTTACATTATCCAAAAGTACAACAAAATTGATGAAATTATGTATTTCCTTTTTATTCCATTCGAAAGACGTTCAAAGTTCAAGGTTTTCTGATATATTATATACAAAGATATTCATTGAAATTCAAGGTGTACCAAAGACATTTTTTTTTCTCAATGAAACACGCTAAAATCGCGTATTATAATATATGTAGGACCCCTAATAGTCCTGCACGTCTAGACGACTATTCTTTTAAATTTTTTTTTTCCTCTCGACCAAAGAGAAAGGGGACCTAGGGATAATAATATACCTAACCTAGTGTAACCTCGTGTGAATTGTAAGGTACATATAACGAGTTTCACAAATGCGAAATAGTCGTAGGTCATGAGCAGACCTATTGTCCAGTATATATGTATAGTGTGCGGAGTTTTTATGACAGGAGATTTGCCAATAGGGTTTATGGAGGAAAGGGTTGACCTGTTAGATCTGCCATTCCCAGGAACCATTTCAAAACTATTTCAAATTGTCAAATGAAAAGCCTTTGTCTGCACTTTCTCCTATTCCCTCTTTTAAAAACTCCTCTTCTTTTCCTCTCTTTTCTCTCTTTCTATACCTCGATTCACTGCGAATTTTTCGATTACAGAAAAAAAAAGATGAGAAGATAAAACGATAAAGACCATCTCTCTGAAAATGACTCGCTTCTCTACTATACGATTATATTATTGTCTTCGTGAGACAGAATGGATTTTCGAAATATTCAACATTTTTCAAAATGAATAGGAATATTGCTTACAGAAATGATAAGTCGCTTTATTTGAAAACTTTTTTTTTAAAGACAAAATTAAATCTTTCAGGACTGTTATTTTATTAAAAGTACTGAAAAAATAAAATGTTTACACGGAGAGAGAATCTTCATTAAATTGTAAAAGTATTTTACAAACTGGAGAAAAAGTGCGACAAAGCGAAATTTTGATATAAAAAATACTAAATTTAAAAAAAACTTATGTGCAATTTAATATAATTATATTAAATATTCAGAATATTAATTAAATTCTAATATAACTTTACTAAATTTCACATCAGTTTTTTAAAGTTTAATATTTTTTATATCAAAATTTCGCTTTGTCGCACTTTTTCCCCAATTTGTAAAATACTTTTATAAAATTTAATATATATTCTCTCTCCGTGTATAGAATTTATAAAAAAAATTCTTTCCAGAAATTCTCGTCAACATTTTATAATTATCCTTTATAATTAAAAAAATTCATAGCCGAAATTCAATTATATTCAGGAATTTTTATAAAATTCATTGCAAAATTTAATTATTTTCATAAATAACAATATGTATCTCAAGAATTCAATTATTTTCAAAATATTAATAATATTCTTCGCAGAAATTCAATTATTTTCAAAAAATCTAAAAAAAAATTATCGACAACATTTCAATTATCTTTATAAATGAATAGCAAAATTCCTCGACAAAATTCAATTATTTTCAAGAATTTTAATAAAATTTACAATTGCAAAATTCAATTATTTTCATAAATATTAGTATTCATGACAAGAATAATTCAATTATTTTCAAAAATTTTAATAAAATTCATGGCAAAATATCAATTTTTTTCAAAAATTTTTCTTAATTCAATAATTTTCAATATTCTACTATTTTAATAAAATTTACCAAAAGAATTCAATTATTTTAAAATTTGCTGTTAAAATTATATTCAATTTTATAATTATCTATATTTGTATTTAAATAATTGAATTCTCGTATGGAATTTTCTAATAAAAATTGATTTAAAAATGAATTGGAGTTAAAATTTTAGATAATAATTGAATATTAAAAACAAAATATAAAACTTGGATTTTTAGAAAGTAATTGAATTTTGAAAAGATTTCAAATTAAAATCTTTGAAAATCTGAATTTTTCATACTTTTAACTATTCAGCTAGCAATTCTGTAGAATTAATTTTTTCGAAAAAGTTTAATTGAATTTTTTTTTTTTTGAAATTATTTGAAGTTTTTATTTTCTAATATATATTTAATTGGAGAATTTCCGAATAATCGAAATTTCGTAAAATTGAATTGTAAACAAAAAAATTTGAAAATTCTCGAAGAACTTTGTCATAAATTATTAAAAATAATTGTTTTAAAGAAGAATTTTAGTTAAAAATTCTAAAAAATTATAATTGAATTGAAATCTTGAAAATTATTTTGAAGAAGTTACAAAATAAATTTGAATTTGATAGTTTTAAAAATCTGAACTTATTTTTAACTCCCTAGGTCCTAGGAAAATAAAAGAGGTGAAATTAGTAAAATTTTCATTTCCAAAAACTCCAAAAAATAATTTTAATAGTAATTTGAATTTATTTATAAACTAATTTATAATTTGATAACAATCTAATTCTTAAATTAATGAATTAATATTAAATATTTTTAAATAAAATGAAATATAAAAAATCCCACGCGCTATACTGCAAATGCCATATCTTTCCAAGCCAAAAATAAATTTTTGTTTATTTTACAAAATGTGCGAAATTATTGTTTGTTCTTATGAACATTTTTTTCGAGAGACAAGAAAAAAGGAGGAGAAAACTGGATTTTTATGCGAAGTTTAAGTTTCCAATAATAGGTTGTTTGTTAATTTTTTTTTCTCAACGCATTTTCGATGAGTTATTTTTAACGCTGACTATAAAGTTTTTTTTATTATCATCATTATTATTATTTGTTTTTTTATTATTATAAATTCACTTTCTTTGATGTTTACACAGAAAAAATCTTTCCTAAGTTTTAATAAAACATCTCGAAAAACTATATTATTAAAGTATCACTCACTTTTAGTGTAGAATTTAATAATATTTATAAATTTCGATCGTTTTCAAAAAAAAAATTAAATCAATTGTACATTTTTTGGAAATTTTAATTTTTATGAATAATAAATAAGGATTTTTTATTAATAATAATAATTACCTGGATATTACGTCAATATAAATAATTAGAAAAAAATTTTTAAAACTCGCTCCTTAAAATAAAGAAGTGAAAATTTTTAGAATATTGTAAACAATATAATTTTATCAAATTAGATTGTCAACACGTTTATATTTATACTCGTGATAAAAATTAGTATAACATTGAAGTGCGCCTCTTCTTTGATAAATCTATCAAAAGTTAAATATTATCATTGCTTTGTTTTCTGTGATTTAATTGCGAAAAGCTTACAACATTGTATATATAATACGATACACCGTTTACTTTTCTAATTCTAAATCACACGAAATTCTTCGTATGACAATAATTTTACTTTTTGATAAGATTTATTGCACGCACGTATTCTTAAATTCTTCTAAAAATTACTTGATATTAATAACATAATTATTTTTTCTTTGTGGTAAATTTTAATTAATAAATTATAAAAAATTAAATTGTCCCGTGTGGAAAAAGCCACGTTCGAGCCCCACAGCTCCGGGGCCCCCGTCGGGGGCCCTCGTGGAAGATCCATGAGGAGAAATCCACGAGGGCACCAGCAGGGGCCCCGTTCTTTGCCCTTACGGTTGCCCTGCTCAAAAATTTATCTAAGTTTTAAAAAAAAATTTTTTTTTTTTTGAAAAACTTTAGTTCAGAATGCATTAAATTACGTTTCAAAGCACCTGAAATAAACATTAAGTGACATTTTTCCAGAAATCCTATCACAAAGTTATGGAAATTTACGAGGGCACCAGCAGGGCCCCTGCTCTTAGCCATTATGAATGCCCTGCTCAACAATTTTTCTAAGTCCAAACGAAAAATTTTTTTTACAACAAAAAATTATTGTTTACTATCATTTTAAACACTGAAAAACACGTTTTTAACAAATATTTAATGTTACTTTTTTTGAAAATATTAAACTTACCTAAGGGCAAATCCATGAGGGTCCACGCGAGGGCCCTCATGGATTGCCCACATCATTAACTAGAAAAAATTTCTAAGTCCAAAAAAAAAAATTTTTTTTTCATCAACAAATTAATGTTTATAATGATTTTAAACAATGAAAAACATGTTTTTAACAAATATTTAATGTTACTTTTTTTGAAAATATTGAATTTACCTAAGGGCAAATCCATGAGGGCCCACGCGAGGGCCCTCATGGATTGCCCACATCATTAACTAGAAAAAATTTCTAAGTCCAAAAAAAAAAATTTTTTTTTCATCAACAAATTAATGTTTATAATGATTTTAAACAATGAAAAACATGTTTTTAACAAATATTTAATGTTACTTTTTTTGAAAATATTGAATTTACCTAAGGGCAAATCCATGAGGGCCCACGCGAGGGCCCTCATGGATTGCCCACATCATTAACTAGAAAAAATTTCTAAGTCCAAAAAAAAATTTTTTTTTACATAAAAAAATTAATGTTTATAATGATTTTAAACTATGAAAAACGCGTTTTTAACACAAATGTTTTGACATTTTTTTTTTTTTTTGAAATTATAAAAATATTAATTTATGAATATTTATGGTCTATTATTATATTATTGATATTGTTATTATTATTATTAAACTATTTAATTATTTGTCATGGTGTATTAGTGTTAATAAATAATTTATTGAATCATCAAAAGCAAGTCAGCAAGTCACCTACATTAAAGCAATAATTTTCAAGTAGGTCCCGTAGCATAGTGGTAAGAGTGTTGTCTGGTAGTCAGTAGGTCGTAGGCTCAATTCCCGCGTGCGTCAGGTTTTTTTTTTTTTTTTGGTCACGATTTAATTAAAAAAAGTAAAAATTGCTAAATAAGAATGTTATTTATCAATAATTGGACTAATTTGTTATTAATAAATAATTAATTCATTAATTTAATTGAAAATAAAGTTGAGGGCATTTTATGAAATCCACGAGGGCACCGCGTGGAAAATCCATATGGAATCCATGAGGATTTTCCTCGAGGGCACCCACGAGGGAAAGCATGTCACGCCTCCGAGGGCTCCGCGTGGATTGCCCCTGCGGATTCCACATGGCAAGAGGGCAATCCACGAGGGCCCCGCCGGGGGCCCTCACCATTTTTCTGCACGGGGTAACTTTATTCAAATTTTCTCTTATCAATTTGATCCAACTTGGCATTAATTTTATACCTTCAAAAAAACTGTATTTGAAACCATCTTAAGAGATTGATATTAAGAATAATATAGTTATTGTTATCTTCTATATTTTTATTATTATTGTTATATTTATTATTACTAGGTTTAGCTTAAGGAATTAATATATAACTAACTGTGTAAGTATACATTATAAAATGTTTACTATTATTTTAATTAGTGACTGATTTTTGCTTTTGAAATAGTAAATATTACTACTTAATAAATTAGTAAAAATTACTACCAAAATAGTAAAGTTAGTAAAATTTACTAATTCAAAAGCCAAAAGTCAGTCACTAATTCAAATCAGTAAACATTTTTACTAATTCTAATTAAGAGAGGCGGAAGATTACTTTCCTAATATTAAAAATTAATTTCTTTATTGTTTGAGCTTTTAAATTGCCAAAATATTGAAGTACATTCTGCAAAATTGACAATCTTAGCTATATGTATACATACAATATATATAATGTACACAATAATGCAACAGGTGTGTAGGCCGTTTAGTTTCAGTAAATGAAGATGAATTTCTGATTTTATTTTTTTTTCTTTCATTGACTTATTTTAGCGTTACCCTTGAAAATATTTTGGATTTTTAAAAAATCCTTTAAAAAAAATTAAAATATAAACGTTAATAAATAATTTATTATATTTGTTTTATACCTTATTTACGTATATGCTCGTAAAAAGAAATGATTCACTGTATTAAAAGAACTCTGTCATGTAAAAGATTTACGTGTAACAAACGTCATACTTGACGTGATATGATAGAAAAAAAAAATAATTGTCTTTCATGTGCGTAGGAAGTATTTAAATTTTATGAGTTCTTATTACTCTCTCTCTCTTTTTTTTTGCAAAAAATATAATTATTCGAAATGCGCTTTTTAATATTCTTCTTTTAATACTTTTTTGTTTTCTTTTTTCAAATTTTGTTTTAGAGAAAGTTTTTTTTCTTGTGCGATAAAAATATTATTATTTTAATTTAAACTCCAATTATTTTATTTGAAATTTATAATTTCAAAAAAATAATAAATAAATAAATTATTAATTTTGTATACATATTATATTTAGCAATTGATAGAATCCTCTTTATATATTATTATATTAATGAAAATTAAGTTTCGAAAATGTTTGAAAATCTTTTCAAGGATTTAGAAAATTAAAAAAGCAGTAAAGTAAGCAGAAAAAAAAATTATATTAAAATCTTTCTTCCCCTGATGGGAAGTTTCAATATGAAATTAAATACATATAGCAAAAGAAAAAAGTTTGTAATCTTTATTCAGTTAAAACTGCTTCTGAAGAGAGGATTAATTTTATTTATCAAGTTTTAGGAAAATGTAGTTCATATAATACACCTAAGAAGTTCATTAAATTCTGGTGATTATGCTTCTTTTATGAGAAGGGTGAAAACTTTGGTTTATCTTAACAATATAATCTTATTTAGTCAAAGAAACTCCTTCCTTTTTTTATATATTATAATTACAAATATTTTGTAACTTTTCTTTAATTAATTATATTAATTATTTTTTACTCTCTAATTAATAAGAATAATTACTCTTAACTAAGTATTAAATAATTTAACAAATATATTTAATTTATTAATTATTTGTTGAATTTATTTAATCAATTATACAAAGACTAAAAATAATAAAATTACTTTTAATAAAGTGATTAAAAATATTGTTCATAATTAATTAATTAAATTTACTAAATTGACGAAATTCATTTTTGCTTCTGGAAAATTTATTCTGGCGAATTAAAGTTTTGTTAAAAAATTATATATATAGTTAAAAATGATTGTAAAAAATTCGATTATTTTCAAGAGTGATAAAATTCTTCGCAGAAATTAAATTATGTTCAAAAATTTTAAAAAAATTCTCATCAAAATTTCAATTATTTTTGTAAATATATAATAAAATTCTTCTTCGAAATTCAATAATTGTTAAAAATTTGAATGAAATTCTTTAGGAAAAATTTTAATTATTTTCTAAAATTTTTCTCAATTGAATGATTTTTCAATATTCACTATTTTAGTAAAATTTTCCAAAAGAATTCAATTACTTAAAAAATTTTTTAATAAAATTCTACTCAAATATTTAATTATTTTCATAAATAAAAAATTTCACAGGAATTCAATTATTTACAATTTTTTTTTTATAAATTTCTTCCTTAAATAATTTAATTATTTTCATAATTAATTAAAAATTTAAACAGGAATTTAATTATTTTCATAAATAATTAAAATTTTAAACAGGAATTCAATTATTTTCATAAATAATATAATTCTTCGCAATAATTCAATTATTTTCATAAATAATAAAACTCGTGGCAAGATTTCAATTATTTTTAATAAAATTTTAATCGAATTCCTTGAAAAATGTGATTATTCTTAAAAATTAATTGATAAAATTCTTTATCAGAATTCAATTTTAAGAAACATTCAATTATTCAATGTATTATTATTTTTTGGAATAAAAATTGATTAAATATGAATTTTAGTTACAATTTTAGATAATAATTTAATATTAAAATCATTATAGCATGAATTATTAGAAATAATTGAATTTTGAAAAGGTTTCAAATTAAAATCTTTGAAAATCTGAATTTTTCATACTTTTAACTATAACAATTCTGTAGAATAAATTTTTTTCGAAAAAGTTTAATTGGATTTTTTTAAAAATATTATTTAAAAAAAATAAAATTATTATTTATTTATAAAAAAATTTATTTGAAGTTTTTATTTCCTAATTTATATATTTAGTTGGAGAATTTTGGAATAATCGAAATGTTTGGTAAAATTGCATTGTAAACAAAAGAATATGAAAATTTTCAAAAATTATTAAAACTAATTGATTTAAAGAAGAATTTTAGTTGAAAATTCTAGAAAATATTAATTGAATTGGAATGATGAAAATAAGTTTTGAGCAGTTAGAGTAACAATATTCTTATAATATAAAATAATGATTTTATCACTCGGTCGTCTTTATAAATTATTATGAAAATTACAAAAAGAAAAAAAATGGCCAAAATCATAATAAGTATTCCCTGTTAGAGAAACTATAATTTACATTAATTTTTACCTGACGTATAGCGAATGTTGCTTGTATACACACAGACACATAATTTTTGCACGTGATCAATACAGTTTGAGTGATTTGTCCTTGGAAATTTTCGCGGGCAGAAAAGCCCCGTGTGCACGGCACGTACACGCATATACACTGCCAATTAATTTGGTTATTCTTGTTCATTGCGCGACAGTCAGTCACACTTTTACCATGCATCATCGGCGCCAATTGACGTCTCTCCGACACATGTCGTCACAGTTTATATGTACATATTATGTAAAAAAGAAAAAAGAAAGAAAAAATAATTTTTTTCCATGCGTACAATTATCTATTATCAAATTTTCATTTAAACATTTTTTTTTCATTTTATCAATTTTTAGTAAAATAGATAAGATATTACGCGGGGAATTTATTTTTACACTATACTATATAACTGGGAAGTTAATTAATTACTCCTTATTATGTTAATATAGTATCTTTTTTTATAAACTCATCTTTCTTTTCTATTTTTTTCGATTAATTATCTACTTTTATATTTTTTTCAATTTATTTTCTTCTTTTATTTCTTTTTTAATTTATTATCTATACTTCTATTTTTTATTTCTTTCTTTAACTAACAATAATATTTCATCTCTGGCAAAATTATTTTATTATTTCCATTATTAGAATTATTTTTAAAAATTCTGCTTCTGAATGAAAATTTCTTTTTTGAATCGAATAAAATCTTTTATTTTATTAACAATTCATTAGTGAATATTTTTTTTCGTCTATATTTTAATTTAAGAATTGAAATTATTTTCAAAAAAAAGAGATGACCTAATTTTTGAAATCACATTTGTATTAAAATTCGAATTAAATGAAATTAAATAAAAATCGAAAATTTTCCAATTGAAGTGAAAAATTCTAAAAATAAAGTTTCCAGAAATAATTCTCTCAAATGTGTAAAATTTAAAATAACATTTTTGTTGCATTATCAGGATTGCGAATAATTTTACATATTTTTAGTCAATTTTATAATTAAATTCGTCGAAAAAATAAATTATTTTCATAAATAATAAAATTCAATTTTTTTAAAATTTCAATAAATTCTTCGAAAAAAATTAAATTATTTTCATAAATAATAAAATACTTTAAATGAATTCAATTATTTTGAATATAATTTTAATGAAATACTTGATATAAATTCAATGATTTTTATAAATAAAAAAAATTCTTTAAAAAAATTTTTAAATTGTTTTATAAATTTCTTTATAAGAATTGAATTATTGACAATTGAAAATTGGCAATTATAATTGAATTCCTGGAAAGAATTTAATTATTTTCAAAAATTTCCATATAATTCTTCAAAACAATTCAATTTTTTCAAAAAATTTTAATAAAAGTCGTCACAAGAATTAAATTATTTCAGATTTAAAATTATAAACAAGTTATAAAAATTACTAAAAGTAATATAAAAAATTCAAAACGTTTAAAATTGAAGGATAAAATTTTTATTAACGTTTTTTTTAAATTAGTTGAGAATTTTTGAATAATTGAAAAATTTTCAAATTGTTTTGAAATTTCATTTTAAATTGAATTGTACCTGAATAAAGTGGATTTCAAAAATATTTTTTATTTTAATAAAAAATTACTACTGTTATTATTATAATACAATTTTAATAATAATAATAATAATAATAATAATAATAATAATAATAATAATAATAATAATATCTATAATTATAATAATAGTAATAAAAACAATAATAATATTTATAATAGTGGAATTTCCATTCACTCTAATTATGTCTATTTAATGAACTTTGTGTGAAACAACAAAAATTTTCTATAGAATAATTGTGTGAAGAAATTCTTTTTCTTGTTTTATCTAAAAAAAAATTGATTTAATGAATATTCTATTATACTATGTTTAAAAAAATTATTCTGACGATGACTACAAGATTCTGCTATGCAGACATTTTATTAGTGCACGAGATAAATTCCTTTTTTCCCCTTCTCGAAAATCTGGCTGCGCCATTATTTATTTGCTCAATAGTGATAAACATATATAATACAAAAAGAGATTGAGACAAAAAGAAAAAAAGAAAAAAAATTCAGACACGTTTTTCGTTTGATATATAGAATATGTTAAAGTGACCTCAGAGCTTATAACAGCTTATAAAAATATTGAGAGCACCGTTTGAAAACTAAATTATTATTAATAAATCGATCAGTACAAATTAGTCACTCAGTGAGTTTTGAAGTTTTCGTTTTCATTTTTATTTACTTTTTCACGTATATGAAAAGAAAAAACGTTTGAGAATTTATTTTCTGTTTCTTTTTTTTTGGTTTGTTATTTGAATATTTCAGCAAAATATTCAAATGACTTTGAATTTTAACTTGAGTGAGTAATGTTTTATCAAGTGCTTTGGTAATATGTAGTGTTAAAATTTTTCCCTCTATTTCAATTGTTATAATTTTGTTCCATTTGTACGATTTTTGTTATTATTATTAGTTTGCTTTGTTATTTCTTAGAACTATTTTTTTTATACATTTTTATTATTTTTTCCTTTTTTTATCATTATTTTTATTATTTTTTTTGTATTATTTCTTTCTTCATTTTTTCATTATTTTTCTTATCATTTTTTTTTAGTATTTTCCTTATTATAATTTATTGTACTATATGGAATAATTTATTGTATATAAATTATTTTATATACGATAAATTGTATTTAATGAGGAAGTACAGCGATTGTGTGTCAAAAAAAAGAGAGCTAAAATACATTTCCTATTTAGTAGTCGGAATAATTTATATGACAATTGAATATTTAATGAATTGAGTGATTTCATTTTTTTTATTGTCCTTGACCTTTTGTCTATACTTTTAACCATTTTGTCTAAATTTATTGTCTCCAAACGATTTTTTTTATCTAATTATACTTGATTGAGTTTTAATCTTAATGATTGATTTATTGTTAATTTAATCAATTAATCGGTCTTGATTAATAATAATTTTTTGTAATAAAATTTATTTCGATATTCATTAACTATTACTCATTATAATTATATTTATTAGCGTTTATACGTTGATAATAATTAATATTTATTTTTACCTTTTTATCTATATTTTTTTATTAGTAGATATTTTAATTATTAAAAAAAACCACAATTTTTTAATTGTAGTTTTATTAATTTTTCAATTTCTAAGAAAAATTGGAAAAGAAATAGAAATAAACTAAAAATTGAAAGAATTAGAAAAAATCGAAAAAATTATTATTGAATAAATTAAATAAATAATAATTAAATTGAAAATTAAAATAACAAATTAAGAAGTAAAAATTGAACTAAATGGAGAAATAGAAAAAATTACTAATAACTTAATTTTTTTGAAAAAGATAACAAATTTGTTTCCTCTGCAAATTTAATAATTAATTTGCTACTAAACTGAAAAAAAATCTCCTGCTTCTTGTATTTTAAATTTTTCCAAAAATAATAATTGTTTAATTTTGACAAAAATATTGTAGTATTTGCAATAAAATTATTAATGGGCTGAATTTTAAGAAGAGTTGTAACTGGGCTTAAAATACACGCAAATGAATAAATGGCGGAAGAAAGCTCTTCAATTTTAAACCCGGCACTAAATCAGCTGTTTGCCTTGGCATCGACACAAAAACTTCTCTCTTTCTCTCTCTTGAAAATTATTTACTCTTACTATTCAGGTATAAATGAACTTCCCTTTCCTGAAAATTTTATTTATCTTTTTTTTTAAATAATTATACTTTTCGCAAAATATACTCAACTACGTAAATATAAACAAAAAATTATTTCGCCAGCAGTCAAAATACTAATTAAAAAAAGCAAAAATTTGTTTAAATTAAAATTAAATGTTTATTTTATTCAACATACTCAAGTATATAAATATTAACAAAAATTATTTTGTCAGCAATCACAATACAAATTTAAAAGAAAATTGAAAAAAATTTGTTGAATTAAAATGAATTAACTAATATTAATTAATAACTGTGTTTTTATATAATTAAATAATAATATTTACATATTTTTCTTTTGTTACAAAAATAAAAAAGTAAAATTTATGTAAATTGTGGTTTTTTATTAATTAAATTACCCAATAATAACAATAATTTAATAACCTAATTATTAATAAAAACAATTAACTCTAATAATATTTTTACACTTTGTAAAAAGAATGAAATTTTTGAAAAATTTCGTAGTTCAAAAAAGTGCAATTAACTTTACAATTACTATATCATTATTGTTATTATTATTAATAGTAGTAGTAGTTGTAGTAGTAGTAGTATTTTTATTTTTATTATTTATAGTAAATAGTAAATTTATTTATAGTATTTGATTAAATTTTGCAATTAATTAAATATACTGAAAAATGGCAATGGAATGAGAGAAATTTTTTTAATTTGATCTCCGCTTGAGTTTTTTTTTTTTTTTTTTTCAATGTACAGAGTATAACGTTTTGAGTGAATGACAAACGCAATTTATCGATGTAACATGTAGAGTTTCTCTCTGTTTGGAAGATGAGTAAATCCCCCCACGAGACATGCCGAAGTAATTCACGCAAGCCTGAAAATTGGCTTTAGATAACTTGGCTTTCATACATCGTTGTCGACAAACAGCGATTGTTTTCCCTTGTAAACACGACCGAAATATCCACTCGTCAGTCTAAAAATAAATCGTTAATTGCGACGTGAAAATTTATTACCCCAGCCTCGAGAAAATTCTGGCAAGTTTAAGGGCAGGTGCATTTTTTTTATTTTGCTTTCGAAAAAAACCCGAAAGCAGTTCCTAATTTTTCATATTTTTTCACAAATTTTTGTTGGGGGGAAATTTTTCCTAATTGGAAAATAATTACAATTTTTTAATAAACTGTTGAAGAAAAATTTTTTGTTTAGAAAAAGTGAAAATGAAAATAAAAATAAAATTAGAAGTAAAAATGAAAATAAAAATAATAAAAATGAAGATTTGACTAATAATGAATTTTAATTTACAGTTTCCTGATGAGTGCATCCTCACATACATGGAGTTTCAACTGGATAGTGCAGAGTACTGTCAGGCTCAACACAAATAGAGAGAATCGTCCGAGTGTTCCAAAACTACAAAGATACACACTGAAGTAAGCAAAGAAGCGGAAGACCATCTCAAATTAAGAAGGGAAAGGATATTGAAAATATCTGAGAACATCGCCCTGAAAGAGTCAGAAATCATCAGCTAGTCATCATATGCGAAATAGAAGAATTTATTAGATGCAATTGTTAATTTACCCTATCTTATGCAGGCACTGTAGTTACCGAACGCACCTCATCTGGGAGCACCCAGTGCCAAATAGGTGGGAAATTCATTTCCAATTACTTTTTTAATTTATTTCCAAAATTTATTTTAAATTCTGAATTATCAGCTATTTATACCTTGATTTCACTCAGTGCAAAAAATTGTAATTTTTTCCACTTTTTCACTTCAGTGAGGTTTACAACGTTTAAATAATCACCGATTGAAAGAAAAAATATTTTTTTTAATCGTTGATTATAACGGTTGTAAACTTCAGTAAAGTGTAATTTTTTACACTGACAATGAGTGAAGTTCGGGACCTTACTGATCAACTATTGCAAAAAAAATATTTTTCAAGCTTAAAATAATATTTTTAGTCTGTGAATATTTCTTTTTTTTTAGTTTTTGATTTCTGTACAAACGTAAAAATATTTTGTAGACAAAATGTTGATCAGAAAAATATTTTTTTCAAGTTGCTAATTAAATAATCTAGTTCAGAAAAGAAAAATTAGTAAAACAAATATTGTTTTCAGATTGAAAAATATTTTTTTTCCTTTCAATTGTTCATAATAAAAGTTGCAAAATTTAATGAAGTGCAATTTTTTGCATTCAGTGTAGTTCGTAAGTTAACTTAGATAAACAATTAAAGGAAAAAATATTTTTTACTCAGTAAATAATATTTTTTGTTTGCGAATTTTTCTTTTCACTAGTTTTCGATCTAGAAACGTAAAAATTTTTGTAGACAAAAATTTGATTTTGAATTGAATTTCAGTTTTATGATTTAGAAACGTAAAAAATATTGAAAATTATATTGTTTTTAAGTCGCTGATTATTTAATTTAATTTAGAAAAGAAAAATTAATAAACTAAAAAATGTCTTCCGCTTGAAAAATACTTTTTTCCTTTCAATCGTTCATTAAGAACTTTGCATTGCAAACTTCAATGAAATACAGTTTTTTTAACTCAGTGAACTTCATAATCTTTATAATCAACAATTGAAGGAAAAAATTATTTTTTACTCAAAAAATAATATTTTTCGTTTGCAAATTTTTCAATATTTTCATTTTAACAGAAATTTTCACTCAGTCGATTTTTAATATCAAATTTTTGATTCTGCCGATTTTTTTTGTCCGAATTTTTAATTTTTGAACGACTTTTCAAAATACATGGAATTTATTTATTTTAACAATGTCAGAGTTTAATGGGATGGAAAATGGAAAAAAAATTGACATTTAAAAAAATCCAACCAACTGTAAATTCTATTAAATGAAAATCCTATTCAATTCAATTTTCACACAATGAAATAACAATTTACTCAAATTATTTCCTATATCTGCATTTTTATTTCAAATAATTTCCAACTTAATGGAATTTAAAATTAAATTTTTAAATTTAATGTCAGTTTGTTTAGTTTTCAATTTTATATTAAAATTTAAATACCTATCAGTTTATATTTTTACATTCTTTTTGTGTCATTTGTTCGTCTACCTAATTTCATTTGTTTGAAAATCCTTCATGTGAAATTGAAAATTCGTTCAACAAAAATATTCAATGAAATGAAAATTCTGTTTAAACTAGTTGAAAATAGTTTCAATTAGTTAAAAATAGTTGAAAATAGTTTTAGTTTCAAAATAGTTCAAAATTTAATCAAGTAGAGATAATTCTGTTAAACGAAAGTAGAAACAATTCGTTAAAACTAAAATTCCGTTAAAGACTGGAATTATTATTGATGATTATTAATTAGAAAATTTTCTATTAAATATTGTTTTATGAAAATAAATATACCAAAAATTTGTTCAGTAAAAATAATTAATTAGTAAATTAATTTGTTTGTTACAGATAATCTTCCGAGTAGTCTAAAGAAAAAGTTCCCTCTTCCGAGTGGGGAAAAAAGCGCATATCAGCAACGCCTAATGTAACATAGTTTTTTCACCTTTTTCGGCGAGATTCGCACCTTAACCACCCTCCCCAAATTTTACATGTAAACCCATTGTTCTGTCCTCTGTATAAAAATAACGAGTATTTAATTTTTGATTTAAATGAGAAACAACATTTTATAAGACTGAAAGCTATGGACTAAATCCAGAAGAAAAAACAAAAAAAAAATATCCCAACTTCTGTTGCTTGATAAAGAGTGGTTGTTTTGATTTGTAGTTGAGGTTCAAAAAAAGGAGTGTTTTATTCCCTCGAAATAGAGAGAGAAAAAAAATAAAAAGGAAATAAATAACAAGAAAAAAAGAGGAGAGTGAGAGAAGGAGAGAAAAAGAAGAGTTAAGAAAAACTGGTTTTTTTACACTTCCTCTTGTTATCAAGAAGGAAATGAACATGACGTTCAAAGACATCAGACCGGCACCAGCCGAAATTGAATTCAAAAATATGAAGTTCCTCATTACTGATCGGCCCAGCGATCAGAGCATCCATGCTTTTATTCAAGTAAGTCTATATTATTTTATAACCACGCTATTATTTCTTCCCGTTTTTTTTACTCTTTTTTTTATGGCGTCGTAAATTGATTCGAAGGGCTCGTTTTATTATACGATCTATTTTTACCTCCTTATTTTTATTCCATTAATTGCTTTATTCGTTTCTTTTTGCACCTGGAATTATTTTTTTTTCTTGAGATTCGTACTTTTTGTCTTAATTTTGATCTTTTCGTATAAATTTTTCACTTCTTATTAAATACACTAATGATAGTGTTAAATTAGAAACACTAATAATAGTGTTAAATTAAATACGCTAATTATAGTGTCAAATTAAACACCCAAATTACAAAAGAATGAGAAGAATAAATAAAGAAATAGAAAAAAGAATAAAATAATAACTAAAATGTAATTTTAATAATATGAAAATAATTTTGATAATTAAATTAAAAAACGATTTTATTTTATTTCTTTCGTTTCATATTTTATGTAAATAGATAAGATTGAAAGAAGGAAATAAATAAATTAAATTCTTAAGTAAGTAAATTAAAGCCAACTAATGAAACTGTTAATAAAAATAAAATTTCCTGATATATTTTTCCTGTACAATTTTCTCTTTTTCTTTCTTAACGATTTTTCTCGTTTTTCTTCACCACTTGGATTATTGGGGATTATTTATTGAAATATTTGGGTAGTAACGAAAATTTTTAATTTTTCTAGGAACTGAAGAGGCACAATGTTAAAGAAGTAGTAAGAGTTTGTGAACCAACGTACAAAGTTGATGAACTTAGACAAGAGGGCATCGACGTCATCGACTTGGTTTTCGACGATGGCACCTTCCCACCAAATGAGGTGAATGAAATGAAAATTCTATATTAGAAATAAATCCACTGCCAACTAAAGACATTATTATGAAAAGAAAAAAAAAATCAATTTCAATTTTAGAAAACGACAAAATATTTTCTGTCCAAACAGGAAAATAAAAATTCTTATAATTTAATAAATAATGATAAAATATAATTATACATATAAAAATAATTTTATATTAATATTACCAAATATAAGAAGTATTTTCTTCTTCAAATATATTTTAATTAAATTACTCCTTTTTTCAAATTTGGAAGACTGTCTCCGAAAATCGAAAGAAGGAGTAATTTAATTACCAAAAATACTTTTAGAAAAAAAAACTAACAGGCCTCGGATAGTTTTGACTTCTTTGACTTTTTTCGTCAAATCTTTTCCTTTAAAAAGTCTCGCTTTTCTTTTTTAAGTCTTTTAAGCGCATAAATTCAATTATTTTCAAAAGTAATAAAATTCTTGGCAAAAAATTCAATTATGTTCAAAAATTTTTAAAAATTCTCGTCAAAATTTCAATTATCTTTAATTTTCAATTATCTTTAATTATCTTTAATTATTTAATTAAATTTTTCTCCGAAATTTAATTATTTTCAAAAATTTTAATAATATTCTTGGCAAAATTTCAATTATTTTCAGAAATTTTCCTCAATTCAATGATTTTTAATAGGATTTACTATTCTAATAAAATTTTCCAAAAGAATTCAATTAGTTAAAAACTAGTTTTGATAAAATTCTACACAAACCTTTAATTATTTTCAAAAAATAATAAAAATTTTACAGAAATTTCATTATTTACAATTTTTTTTATAAATCTCTTCGCAATCATTCAATTATTTTCATAAATAATAAAATTTTTACAGGGATTCAATTATTTTGGTAAATAATAAAATTCTTATTAGAAATTCAATTATTTTGATAAATAATACAATTTTAATTAAATTCCTCGAAAAAATGTAATTATTTTTAAAAATTTTATTAAAATTCGTCAAAAGAATTCAATTATTTAAAAATTTATTGATACAATTCTTTATGAGAATTCAATTTTAAGAAACATGCAATTATTCAATAAATTGTTTTTTTGTATTTAAATAATTGAATTCTAGTTGAATTTTCTAATAAAAATTAATTTAAAAATGGATTTTAGTTAAAATTTTAGATTATAATTGAATATTAAAAGCATTAGAGCATAAATTTTTAGAAATAATTCAATTTTGAAAAGGTTTCAGATTAAAATCTTTGAAAATTTCAATTTTTCATATTTTTAACTAACAATTCTGTGGAATTAATTTTTTTTTTTTTTTGAGAAAGTTTAATTGAGCCCGCGCGTACAATAACAGCAAGTGCGCTCGGGCTGTCTTTCCCAATCGCTGTATCTACTTCAAATTGCGAGGTGGGGACTATATCTGGCCAATAAGGAGACTAGATTTTTTCTTCTTTTACTCCTCTCAAAGTAGATATTGCGGTTGGGAAAGTCAGACCGAGCGCACTTGCTGTTATTGCACGCGCGGGCTCAATTGCGAATTTTTTATATTATTTGAAGTTTTTATTTTCTAATATATATTTAATTGAGGCCTTGGATCCAATAACTCGCCCGACGCTCGAAGACACGCGCTAATACCAGTCGGGTAGCAGTGAGTGGTCCAGAGGCGCTCACTGCTCACTGACTGGCAGTCGCGCGTTCCTCCGAGCGTCGGGCGAGTTATTGGATCCAAGGCCTCAATTGAAAAATTTACGAATAATTGAAATTTCGTAAAATTGAATATTGTGAACAAATGGATTTGAAAATTGTCAAAGAACTTTTTCGAAAATTATTGAAAATAATTGATTTTAAGAAGAATTTTAGTTAAATATTCTTGAAAATAATAATTTTATCACTGGGTCATCTTTAATTATTATAAAACATGAAGAAATCGATCACTTCGAGTCGAAGACTCGGCGTTATCGATATCTTCATGTTTTATAGTTATGAAAAATTTAATTTATAGTTTTAAGTAAAATGTTCTCTTATTTGACTCTGACTGTTTATATTTTTGTCAGCAATTGGTCCGCAAAGTCCGTATTTTTAAATACTTTCACTGGTTCGAGCGCAGAACAAGGGAAAAATTGAATTTCTTTGGAAATCAGGGAAACGACTTTTTTATTGCTCCTTAAAGTCGATCCGAGGTCTGACACTTTGAAAATTCGAATTTTTCTAGAGAAGAGATTTTTTCACTTTTATTATAAAAAAATGTATCGTTTGATAAATTTTCTGTTAAAATTGTATGCATGTATTGCGATGTGATCTTTTATCCAAGTTGGTATCCAGGTCTTTGGTACACGATTAAACAGGTTAAACATGTTTCTAGTACTGTTTAAAAACTAGAAATTACTTATGGTCCACAGGTTGTAGACGAGTGGTTCGAATTACTAAAAAATCGATTCCGAGAATCACCTGATGCATGCGTTGCTGTGCACTGCGTAGCAGGACTTGGAAGGGCACCTGTTCTCGTTGTTCTTGCTTTAATCGAGCTCGGCCTCAAGTATGAAGACGCAGTTGCTTTAATCAGAGAGTGAGTTCACATTCTTTTTTCCTCCCTTTTTTTTTAATTATTTATCAATTTTCTCTATTTAAAGTTTTTCTAATTACAAGTCAGGAAAATTGTCTTATATAAACATTTTTCTAACAGAGAGAATCTAGAAAATTTTTAATAAAAAATTAATCAATTTCTTTTTGCTACATCAGGGTTGCCATAGGTCAAGGAAATAAGGAAAAAATCAGGGAATTTTATCTAAAATACTGGAAAAATATTAAATTTTTAGAATTTATGAGAAAATTCTGGATCTTAGTGTTTAGCAACTTTTGAAAATATCAAAAGTATTAAAACTTTGTAAAAATATTAGATTCTTCTTTTTTTGAATAATTTCGGATTGAAAATTTTTAAAATTTACTTATTAACTAATTAAATAATTTATTATTAGGTATTATTTTCAAAAAATTTACCAAAAATATTTGAAAGAATTAAAGTATTTTCAAAAAATTTAATTAATTTTAATTAATCTTCGCAAAAATTTTATTATTTTTTAAAATATTAATAAAATTCTTCTAAAGAATTAAATTCTTTTAAAAAATATTAATAAAACTTTTTGCAGTAATTCAATTATTTTTAAGAATGTAAATAAATTTCTTTGAAACAATTCAATTATTTTCGACTATTTGGAAAAAATTCGATTATTTTTAATAAAATTGCAACTAAATTCTTGACAGGATTTAATTATTTCAATTTTAATAAAATTTTCCGAAAGAATTGAATTAACTAATTTCAAAAATTATTTTCCATTTCTTCTCAGTAATATTTATTATTTTCTACCTAAATAATTAAATTATTTTTAAAAATGTTAAATTTTAATAAATTTCTTTGAAACAATTTAATTATTTTCGAATGTTTTGATAAAATTCTTTATAAAAATTGAATTATTTTCAAAAATTTTATTAAAATTCTTCGATAGAAGTAAATTATTTTCAATATAATTTTAGTAAAAATTTTCTTGAAAGAATTTAATTATTTTAAAAAAATTTAATGAATTTCTTCGAACTAATTCAATTCTTTTCACAAATTTTAATAAAATTCTTCACAAGAATTGAATTATCTATTTTTAAAAATTTGGTTCAAATTCTTCTCAGCAATTCCATTATTTTTATAAATAATAAAATTCTTCTAAAAAAATTCAATTATTTTCGAATGTTTTGATAAAATTCTCTATAAGATTTGAATTACTTTTAAAAATTTTGATAAAATTCTTCAATTCAATTTAATTATTTTTAAAAATGTTAACAAATTTTTTCGATGCAATTCAATTAGATTTTCGTATGTTTTGATGACATTATTTAAAAGAATTGAATTATTTTTTATACAATTTGAATTAAATTCCACAAAACAATTAAATTATTTCAGATTAAAAATTAAATTACGAGTTTTAATTGAAAAAAATTTTGTTGAATTAATTATTGTTATAATTTAATCTTCATCACAACATTAAATAAGAATTTCATTAAATTTAAATTTTAAAACATTAAAAAAAAAAATTACCAAAATATTTAAGAAACAAAATAACGAATAAAAATAACTAAATTCAAACTGCGAACAGATTTTCGGAATACAACGATTATTAATATAGAAGAAGATTGAATTTCAAAAAGTTCCAATTTGAAATTTTAGAAAATTTGAATTTTAAATAATTTTTATTAAAAATTCTCAAAAATTTAGTTTTTGAAAACTTTTTAATTTATTTTTTTATAAATTGGTTGAATTTTTGAATATATTAAAATTGAAAAAGTTTGGAATAATCGAAATTTGGTAAAATTGAATTTTAAATAAGTGGTTTTCAGAATTATTTTTGGTTAACTTTTTTATGTTTCAAAGAACTTCCTCAAAAATAATTAAAAATAATTGATTTAGAAAAGAATTTTCGTTATGAATTTTAGAAAATAGTTCAACTGTAATTAAAAAGAATAATTTTGGAGAAGTTAGAGTAGCAATTCTTTTTAATTATTGAATTTCAATAAATTTGAATTTTTTGAAAATCTAAATTCTTATGAAAAAATGATAATAATTATTAAATAATTATCCAAGAAAAAGATATTGTTTTTTAGGATAATTTTACAATTTTGAAGACATTTACAAATAAATATTTATTTATTTATAAATAAATATCTATTTATTTATAAGTAAATATCTATTTATTTTTAGAATATTCTACATTGTCAGGGAAAAAGTCAAAATTCTATCTGAAAACCAGGGAAAAGTCATTCAATTTTTTGGCAACTCTGTATAAACAACTATTAGTATGGAAAAAAAAATTAACTTTCCGGAACTGAAAAAAAACAAAAAGAAGAGAATAGAGGAAAAAATAATAACAAATGTTTGCTTTTCTTTGGAAAATTTTAGAAAGAGACGAGGTGCTATCAATGCCAAGCAGCTGGCCTATTTGGAAAAGTATCGTCCAAAGTCTCGACTGAAGCTCAAGAACGGACAAAAAAACTCTTGCTGCGTCCAGTAGATAAAATAATTCTTTTTTGAAAGCGACTATAATAATTGATACTAATTGGTACACATTATTGTATAAGTTTATGCG
The DNA here is from genome assembly GCA_032872505.1 of Leptopilina syphax. Taxonomy (NCBI): domain Eukaryota; kingdom Metazoa; phylum Arthropoda; class Insecta; order Hymenoptera; family Figitidae; genus Leptopilina; species Leptopilina syphax. The sequence goes on along the minus strand of CM065470.1, from coordinate 2,578,304 downwards.
TCAGACGACAAATTTTGTGTCGTGCCATTACTGCTTGAAAATTACCTGTCAATGGAAATGCAACACAAGTCTTTGTAATTCGAGTCATAAAGTGATGAGACTTTATTTTTCGAAATCTCACCGAGAAAAAGAAATTCGGTTTTCTCGCTTATTAGTCGAGCCGGTTTTTTTTGGCTTTTTTATACTAGAGGCCTCTTTCTTTTTTTTTAATCAATTATTTTAAGCTTTAATCTATTTTTCTTTGATCATCTATTCAACTATTTTAAACTTTTTTTAATTCAAACAATTTTTTAAAAATCGAGTATTTTCGAACTTGTTTTTTACCTGAATTTATTTTTTATGAATTTTTAAATTAAATCTCTTTCTTTCTTTATTTTTTTTTCTGCCAAATTAGTGTAGGATTTTTTTCGATAAAGAAAAAAATAATTTTGATCTATTGCTTCGTGCCACATAAATTGTGTTAAGAGATTTGAAAAATTAATTTGCTCTTTTTTTGCGAGTGATTAATTTTTAGTGACAAATTTGCATTATATTTGCAATGTCGAAAAATGAAATTGGAAAAAAATCAAGTGATAAATTGAGAGGGAGGGAAAATAATGAGATTTACTATGTTGTGAAATTGTGTAGATCTCTTTAATGTTGGAAAAGTATATTATTTCTATCAGAGAGTGAAATTGATATTGACCTTCCGTCGAAGGGCAAACACGATGAAACATTTATTTAAAGAAAAACTGAATTGCTTTTCCGTGATAATCTTTCGATAAGCGCGTTTCATCGTGCGTGCAAGTATTTGATAAACACTTTTTCTATTAATTTTTTTCTTCTCTTCCTTCTTTTTTCTAAACAAAGCGAGAAGTGACTAGTAAAATTATCTATTTGCGTTCTGTATACACGCAAATAGTAATCTAGGTTAATAAAGAATTGTAAATTATATTTTGTAATGAGACGCATTTTCTTCTCGTTGATGGCGAAATTTTTAAAAAAGAAATCGACTCATGAAAAGCATTTGTAAAAAAAAAATTACGAGAAGTTTGTTTTTTTGCGTCTGAAATTTGTACATTTTTTTTTCTTCGATTTAAGGAGCGCGACGAGGAGAAGAAAGATGAGAAATAAAAACGGAAAATTGCTTTTTAAAAGCTTTTCAATTCTTTTTTGAGAAAATACATTTTTCGTGGATCAATTTTTTAATATAATGGATTTTTTTAAAATAAATTGAAATGGTTTCCATATTAATTGTAATTTTCGCTTTGGAGCAATTTGAAATTTTGTAAAAATTGCTTTGTCATCTTTCTCTTTAAATTGTGCAATGACCCTTACCAAACATCACATTAGGATTAAAAAGAAAATTGTTTTTTAATTTTTATTTTCACCTGGCTTGAGTTTATTCTTTGCAAAAGAAAGTACAATGAAAGTGCTGGGAAAAATTTATTTTTTTTGCTTCTTTTCGAAGCTTCGGCTAATTTTAAAATGCTGATCTCCTTAAATTAAGATAATTAAGCCTTAACGAATTTGTAGTGTATTGAAAATGTAAAGAAAAAAAAATCTCTCGTTCAATTATCACGAACAAAGATCGCCAAATGAAGTGACGCTACGTTGCATTTCCAATGGCACACATGGAGCCGGTGAGACACTTAACTCTTTATTGGACTTGAAAATAAGCATTAATTCGAAAGACGAATAGTTGAATTGTGAAAACAAAGGTGAGGTAATTCACTCCAGATTTATATATCACTTGAAACGCAGCTCGCTCATGATTTTATCTAATTTCTTTTCTCTCTCTCTCTAATCTCATTTTTACAAATGTTCTTAATTCAGTACTTAACAGAAAAGAAAAAAAAACACTTGTTCCTTTTCTGAATACAAAAAAGATACTTCTGTTATACGTAATTTTGCTAAAATTATCAGCGAGTCTGCGCACCACACTAAACTGTGTTCAAAAAATAGTCAAATTCACTTCTAAAAAGAATTTTAAGAAAACTGTTTCTTCTGTTTGAAATCGAAAACAACCATTTTAAAAAATCAATTTTCCACTAGAAACAAATTTCCATTTTTTATGAATTTTTTCTTATATTTTTTATATAAAATTTTCTTCTATTTTTTTTATATAAAATTATATTATGTAATATCAAATGTTATTGAATTGTAAAAAAAATTCTGTCAAATGGAAAACATATTTTTATTTGACGAAAATTATTTTTGTGATTAATTCCAGTGAGCGAGTGATTTTAATTTATCGATAAGAAAAACGGTTGTTTGAGAACAAACAGAGTAAACAGAAAACTGGAACACAATCCAATTTTCTTTATTTTAATTTTTTTTGTAATATTAAAAAAAGGAAAAAAAGCACTGCAATATTTTTTACCAGAGGATGGGACGAGGGTCATTCATAAGATACAAAAAATCGTGTCGATTCCTAAATCCAATATTGATAATATATACCATTCTTCGACTTACTTTAGTTCAAATATGTTGATAAGAATTACTTAATTAAAAAATATAAATGTATTTTGTAACTATTTCTTTCGCATTCAAGCAAAAACAAGAAAAAAAGTAAATTAGATGATTTCGATAAAAAAAAAACAAATCAGAGGAAAATTCTCTTTTTCAACCAATCTCATAATGTTCGCAAAATACTTTGACAAATTATATGTTGTGTAAATTTATTAATCCATAATAATTATATTAATATTCACGATAATAAAAAATAATTATTATTTTATAAAATAATAAATTACATAATATATAATTGTCAAAGTTTTAACAATGTTTTAGTATTTTATAAAGTTTAGATATTTTTCAAGAATTTGAGTATATGAAATATTTGTTTTATTTTTTTATACGTATATATAAACGAAACAAAAAATTCAAATGTAAAGTTATTAAAAAAAATATAATAATAATAAAAATAAAAAAAAAATCGAAACTTGTGTCGCATTAGAGAAAAAATGGAATCGAAATGCTACTTATAGTTTTTATCTATATATATTTCAGTGCAGATGATATTTTCTAGTAATCAAATATATTATCAGAAACTCGGAAAATTTTCATATTTAAAAAAAAAGGGGGGGAAAAAATTAAATATCGAGTCTGAAGATATTTTTTCCAGATTACAAGAAACAAACTCTTTGTGATCTTTACTAAAAATAATCTTCGAAAATTGAAAAAAAATCTATTTTTTAATCTTAAAAATTCTTTAAAATAAAATATACACAAAGCTCTCATTCTTTTTTTCGATTAAAAAAAAAAGTATTAAATTTTAATGGCATTCAGTTTTTCTGCAATTCCACACAAAAGAAATTACTTTATTTCCCATTAGAATTTAAATGAAAAAAAAAATTTGTGTAATTTTTAAATATAGAAAAAGGAAATTTTTTTTAATAAAACAAAACTTGACGTCTGTGTATGATGAACTATTAAAAAAATGAACCGTTTTGTTATATTGTAAACAATAACGAAATAAAGCTGTGTGGAAGTCATTTTTGTGAGAAAAAAAAGGTCTTGACTTTGTCTGAGTTTGATAATTTTTTTGAAATTAAAGTATTTTTATTATAATTATATTTTTTCTTAATTCGGAATTTAATTTTTCTTTTCTTTTCTTTTTTCGACTTCAGTCCATTAAATCGGACAAAAATTTATTTTTCTTAGTAATTGAGACAAAATATTTATTTTAAAAAAAAGGTTGCTTTTATGAATAATAATCGAACAGAAAAATTGGAAATTTTTCAATTATTTTAAGTTAATAAAATTAACTTAAATTCTTAATTTATGGATTTTTTTTTAATTAAAATTTCGTATTTATTAATTAATGGTGTCTTTATATTTTTCATTAATTAATTTGTTAATTCAATTATTGATAAAAATAGTAATTTTTATTTCGTAATCTGTAAAAAAACTGGTCTACTTTACATGAACATGTCATCGTAGCCGGGAGGAGGAAGATGATCGCTGTCGGGATCTCTTCGCGGTAGTCTTGGACGAAGAATGTCTGGCGGTCCAAATGGATCGAATCTTGCTCCAGGTGGTACGGCTCCGCTGAAAAAAATACGAACATTGTTTATAAAATTCAAAAAATCGAATAAATATTCAATAATTTTTTTGCGGTCCATTTGATTTTTTTTTACAGAATTAATTTTATTTAATTTAATAGAATTTATTCTTTCAATATTTTAATATAAGTTTCCATGATTTAATTAATTGTAAATTTTGTAATTTTTTTTCTATATTAAGATTCTGTTTTTTAACCTGGAAAAGTCGGAATTTGAAAAGAGCAAAAGCGTGGCAACCCTGATATTAAAATCAGCAAGTTTTCAGTATTGAGATTTTTAATATTATCCAATTATTTATCTAGCAAATAATGGACCGTAAAAGTAATTTAATTTCAAATTATTACGGGGGCAATCTTCCAGGAACACCCAAGCCTCCTGGTGCTCTTGGAGGAATAGGTGGACGTGTACGTAAAGGATCGTAAAGCATTCCTCCACCAGTTCCTTGTCCAAGAGGATCTAAATCTCGTGCGCCAATATTTCTCAGACTTCCATCAGGCTCCCTTCAAACATAATTAAAAAGAACTTTAAAAATATTCATTTTTTAAAAGTTTTAATTAAGAAAAATATTTTCTAATGAAAGAATATTTTGATACCTGAAACGATACCGAGTTTGTAAATTTATAAAGAAAAAAATATTTCAATTTATATTAATAATAAAAATAATTAACAAAAGAAAATAATCATAAAGCTTGAGAAGTTTTCTGTTTTAAATTACTTTTAATTACTTTCAATATTTCTTCATAGGGAATTTGAGTCCTAATGAATTTGGGTTTTTATTTTTATTTCTGGAATATTCCAGGTGAAATCCAAAATCAAATTTTGAAGTTAATAATCGTCATGGATGTTGTAATTCATCTACAAACATCGTAATGTATATTAATCTTGGAAAGAAAAAATATTTTCGCATCGATATTACTTTGAGCATTTACAAATCTTCGTGAATCGTTATTTTTTAATTGCTATTGTTACTTAGATTTATTCATATTTATTTATATTATTATTTAGATTTATCTGAATAAAAAATTTTCGAGAAACAAAATGATTTTCTCTTGATAAAAAATTATAAAAAATGGGATTTATTTTCTTAAATTGGCTCAAGCAAATCGATACGATATTTACCACGATGGTACAGAAGATGGAATCCAAGGTACCGGATTAGGACCAAAAGGGTATCCAATATTCCTTCCCTCTTCGTTTGCCGACTGATGAGAAGTTTGAGTAGAATTTTCACTTCTGTTTCTATAAATCGGAGTGAGAAGATCATTTTCGATAGTATTTAATGCTGTCTGATAAGTTGGCATCAAAATTTCCAAAGAGCCGTGAAGATTATTTACAGTTGTTTCGATTGGGAACTGAATGCTCGACGCTTCATTTCCTTCCACTCTCTGAAATTAAATCAATTTTTAAAGCAAAGCAAATAAAAAAATGATAAATAAATGTAAATAAATATAAACAATAAATAATAAAATAATAAATAAAACAACGCGAATCATGGTTGCCACAAAAATTTAATTTTGTTTTCCCCTGATTTTCAGCCAAAATTTTGTCTTTTTCCCTGAACTTAAAGAATATTCTGATTCACTCTAAAAATTATTAGATACTCAAAAAATGCCCTATTACATTTATTAATAAAAATTTCTTTAATTGTAAAATTATTTTTATTCGAAAACATCAATAACTTCTTTTAATCATTATTATTTTTTCATAGAAATTAAGATTTTCAAAAACTTCAAATTCAACAACTTATAATAATTAAAATGATGTCCGAGTGATAAAATCATTATTTAAAAATTCTCAGAAAATTGATACTGTAATTTCATCAAAATTATTTTCCATCATTTCAATTCAATTATTATTTTCTAGAATTTTAAACTAAAATTCTTCTCTAAATCAATTATTTTTAATAATTCTAAAAAAAAGTTCTTTGAGAATTTTCAAATCAATTTTACAATTCAATTTTACAAAATATTAATTTAAAAATGTTTTTTTCAAAATTCAATTATTTTTAAAAATTTAAGCAATAATACTTTTAATATTCAATTTTTATCTAAAACTCTAACTAAAATTCATTTTTAAATGAATTTTGATTAGAAAATTCTACGAGAATTCAATTTTTTAAATACAAAAATAAATAATTTATTGAATAATTGAATGTTTTTTAAAATTGAATTCTCATAAAGAATTTTATCAACAAATTTTTAAATAATTGAACTCTTTTGTCGAATTTAATAAAATTTTTAAGAATAATTTTATTATTTATATGAGAATAATTAAATTATTGCGAAGAAATTTATAAAAAATTTGTAAAGAATTGAATTCCTGTAAAATTTTTATTATTTATAAAAATAATTAAATGTTTGCGTATAGAATCTTATTAATTTCTTTTTTAAATATTTAAATTATTTTGGAAAATTTTATTAAAACAGTAGATATTAAAAATCATTGAATTCAGGAAAATTTTTTAAAATAATTGAAATCTTGCTAAGAATTTTATTAAAATTTTTGAAAATAAATGAATTTTTGAGAAGAATTTTATTATTTATAAAGATAATTGAAATTTTGACGAGAATTTTATTACTTTTGAAAATAATTGAATGATTGCGAAGTAATTTATAAAAAATTTGTAAAGAATTGAATTCCTGTGAATATTTATTATTTATAAAAATAATTAAATGTTTGCGTAGAATGTTATTAAATTTTTTTAAATATTTAAATTCTTTTGGAAAATTTTATCAAAATAGTAAATATTAAAAATCATTGAATTGAGGAAAATAATTGAAATCTTGCTAAGAATATAATTAAAATTTTTGAAAATAAATTAATTTTTCAGAAGAATTTTATTATTTATAAAGATAATTGAAATTTTGACGAGAATTTTATTGCTTTCGAAAATAATTGAATTTTTATAATCATTTGTAACTTCTGCAAAATTCAACTTTTTTATGTTGTTTTAATTAAAATTCTCCTATAAATTCATTATTTTTTTTATAATTGATTAAATATATATTAAAAAATGTAACTAGTTTTTGAAAATAATTAAAATTTTGCCAAGAATTTTATTAAAATTTTTGAAAATAATTGAATTTTTGCAATTATTTGTAATTGCTTTAAAATTCAATTTGTTTTGGTGTTTTTAACTAAAATTCTTCTATAAATCCATTGTTTTTAATAAAACTAGTTAAATATATATTAAAAAATTTAACTAATTTCAGAAGTATTTTAGTTTAAAAAATTTTTTTTAAATCTAAGTTTTTTTATATTTTTAATAAAATTCAATTAAAATTGAAATTTTACAAAATTTTAAATCAAAATCTTTTAAAGTTCATCTACTTATGACAATTGTAAACGCAATTCTTTTAAAATTAAATTGATTTTGAAATATTGTGAAATTAATTATTAATTATTATTATTGTTAATTTATTATTAATTATTAAGTAAAATAAGATTTCAAGAATAAACACAATAACTTTAGAAAACAACAATTTTCCAGGATTTCGATAAAAATTACCTGACTTTTCCAGGTTTTTTCAAGGTTTATAAAATTCCCTAATATTTCCAGGTTTTCCAATATTTAAGTGAAACTATTCATTAAATAATTTATAAATAATAATTTTGATAGTTCTTCAAAAGTTAAGTTAAATTTAAAAAGAAATTATTGTCAGAAACAGAAAAAATTGAAGGTTTTGTATTAGAAACAATTTAACTTGTGGCAACCCGAGGAATATTCCTCTTTGTTTTTTAAAATTATTTCTAGTAAAGCGATTACCAATAAATTCAATAAGAAATCTGAGTCGGATTTCGTTCCAAGCAGAATGTAGAGTTTATCTTTGAAGACATATCGAAGTGTGTAATTTGGTTGTTGATTCCAACCTTCTGGCAATAATTCAGAACCTTTTTCTCCAGTCTCACGTGTTTTCTAAAAAATTAAATTAAAATTTACAATTTCACAAGAATGTCGCCAAAAAAATAATTGCTAAAAAAATTATCAAATAATTTAATTACAGCAATTATTATCACCATTATCGTGCATATCAGTATTTTGTTTACAACAATTGATTAGAAAAAAAAATCCCAAACATAAATTTGTCTTTTTGCATAAATATAATAATGCGCAAAAACAGAATACTGACACATTTATAGGTTATGATACTACAGAATTTAAATTTTCCATAAACAAAGTTATAAATTATAATACTTATAAAGTACGAAATTTCAATGATAATTACCGGCAATTAGCCGGTATTGCCTAATTTAAAAGAAGATTAATACTTACTGAGTCACCTAGGCCGATGCATCTGAAGCCATTTTTAATAAAATACCAGTGCACAAATAAAACAAGAACATCTTCTTTCTTTGCCACTTGTGTATCGTACAGTTTGTTTAACAATTCGAAACCAAAAGTATTATTTAAATCGTCTGACATTTTCACTGTTTTTTAATTAATCTTTGTACACTTTTTGACAACTCAAACTTGCGCCATTACCGGATTGTTCGTGTTACTTCGGTTTTTTGTAATCGGGAATGTTCGACTTTAAGCTTCCGGTTTTTATTTAAATGTCAGTGTTGTGTTGTACTTTTAAAATTAATTCAATTTATTATTTCGCCGAAATGGAATTTAGAGTGGAAAATTTTGATGATATAACCAAAAATTGTTGGATTCTTCAAGCCAAAGGTAAATTTTGTACTAAAGTTTAAAAATGAATGCATAAAACACTTGAGAATCGGGAAAAATTTGAAAATCTAAGATTCTAACCTCACTTTTTTCAGTATATGTAAATTTTGGAGAAATAAACATACTTTTCTTTTTTAAATATATTATAATAATTAGACTCAATTGGTAAAAAACTATATTTTGATTTTTATTTGTACATTAATTACTTCATTCAAACAAAAAAATTACAAAATAATGTCCATAATTATCAAAAACAATTCACGTATGTTCTATATCAAAAATAATTTTTAATCATTTGACATTTAATTTTTCATAAATAATTTATTCTATTATCGTAAATAGAAGAATTGATAAAAAATGAATGAAATGATAATTGATGAAAAAAAACTACTTTTGATTTTTATTATAAATTAATTATTTCATTTGAGGAAAAATTACAATATTATGTACATAACTATCAAAAATGGTTCGTACGTATAATTATAAAGAAAATAATTTGATAAATTATTTAATTTGTCATAAATTAAATAATTTTTTTCTATTCTTGTAAAATATATTTGATTATTGTTTCATTGTTTCTTTTAATTGCATTGAAAGAAATTATTGAATTATCAAGTTTTTAATAATTCGTATCAGAATCTTCATCATCGGTTTCCTCGTCATAAGGCTTAAAATCATCATCACTGTCGACATCTTCTTCATCTTCAGAGGGAATAAATTTCCCAATGCCGACAATTTCATCCTCACTGTCAGATTTATCCTTTTCACTTTTATCCAGAGCATATCGCCTCCATGGAATTCTAAAAAAGAATAAACTCTATTAGTCTTTTCAAAAAATTCAAAAAGTTTCGAAAGTTCAGTTAATATTTTCAAAAATTACTATATTACAAAAAACGGAAAAAGCATATTTTTGAAGTTGTTTGCTTTTTTGTTTATTAACTTTTTTAAAATAATTTTTCTTTTTAAATATTTTCAATTTTAAAATGTATTGAAAAACATCGAATTGTTGCAAAGAATTTTATCCATAAAATTTGATAATAATAGAATTTCTTCGAAGAATTTCATTATTTTGGAAAGTAATTGAATTCACGGGAAGAATTTTGTTAAATTTTTTAAAATTCTAATTAGGGTAAATGTGGGTATTATCGAGGAATTTTGTATACGTCATACATCCAAGTGGTTTAAAAATTATAAATAAATATGTATGGCTTTGGTTTTTTTAAATGAATATTTAAGCTTTCTTTTCTTTAAAAAAAAATTGCCAATGTTATAGAAAATAGTTTTAATCGTTAAATAAATATTTATTGCTTTTTGGATTTTTGTAATAGTTACTTAATTAAAATGTAGTAAATGTAAAAAATTAAAAGGAATAATAATATAGTTTTTAAAAATATAAATATAAATATCGCAAGAACTTGAATTAAAAAAAATTTTAAGTATTATAATTTATAATAAATGGACGAATTCAATAGTAAACTAGTATCACAAGAATAAAATAATATTATCAAATATTTCTAACGTATAGTCAATTCTCATCATTTCACACTTTTGCTCCTTTTTTATAGCTATTAAAAATTTTTTGTACTTTGTAACTGTTATAAAATTTACTTCTGAACGTTCAAATAAACGAAATTTTTATTGTGTCTAAATGTGTTTAACAGTTACTGTGCAATGTGGAAAAACAATGTTAATTCAACATTTATTTCCCACATGTTAAAAAAAAGATGTCTCCATTATCGTGACTGTAAATATTTAATAAAAATATTTGATTAATAGAAAAATAATCAAAAAACTTTTACCCTAAATGCTTTTTAAAGAATTTATTTGAATTTTTTTTAAATAATGAAGTTTTTCATTAATTATTTTAGTTAAATATTTGGAAATAATTGATTTTTATAAACAATTTCTTTCAAGTTTTAAAATTTTAGGAACTAATTGAATTCTTTGAAAAATTTTATAACCAATTAAGAAAAAAATTGAATTTTTTCATGAAATTTTTTTTGAAAATAATATTGAATTTTTTTGAAAAATATTATTAAAAATTTTCCAAAAATTAAATTGTTTCATGAAATTCAATTAAAATTGTATTAAAAATAATTGAATTTTTTCGAAGAATTTGCTAAAATTTTATTTAAAAAAATTGAATTTTTTCGAAAAATATTATTAAAAATTTTTTTAAAATTGAATTTCTTCGTGAAATTGTTTTGAATATAATTGAATTTTTGATAAGAATTTTACTATTTATAAATAAAATAGAATGGTTTCGAAGGATTTATTAAAATTTTTATTAAAAAAAATTGAATTTTTTTCCAAGAATATTATCAAAAATTGAATTTCTTCGTGAAATTGTTTTGAATATAATTGAATTTTTGATAAGAATTTTACTATTTATAAATAAAATTGAATTGTTTCGAAGAATTTATAAAAAATTTTAGAAAATTATTGTATTAGTTCGTGAAATTTTATTAAAATTCTTTCTTATTAAAATTGAATTCTTTCGTAAAATTTTTTTGAAATTGAATTTTGTCAAAAATTTTATAACAAATTAAGAAAAAAAATTGAATTCCTTTGTGAAATTTACTTGAAAATATTTTTATTTTATTCCAAAGATTTTACTATGTATTCAAAAAAATAATTGAATTGTTTCGAAGGATTTCTTCAAATTTTAGAAAATAATTGTTTTAGTTCGTGAAATTTTTTTAAAATTTTGTTAAAAAATAATTGATTTTTTGCAAAAAAATGTATTATTTACAAAAATAATTTAATTCTACGAAGAATTTGGTTATTTATGAAAATAATTGAATTCTTGTGAAGAATTTTATTAAAATTTTTTAAACTAATAAACAAGAATAATTAATTAGTAAATTAGTTAATAATTTTGGTTTTTTTTAAAGTTTGAATCTGAAATTATTAAAAAATTCATATTTGAAAATAAAAAATTTTGTAATTTGCATAATAATAATAAATTGAATATCACGTTCGTACCTATCATTTGCTAGTATTATATATTTTTTCTTTTTATATAGAAAAAATATTTTGCAATTCATTACCTTTTCTTTTTATCATAGCAATCTTCTATAAATTTGTGTGAAACAATTTTTGCATGACCATTGAATTGCTGGTACTTCGGCGTATTTTTAAAGGCACAAATTAAATGGGTGCATAATTTATCCGTTGTATTTGGATCGACAATGTATTTCGCTCCCATTTTTAAAGCCTTCCTTCGGATTTCGTCTCTTTTTGGATTCACGTAACCACTCAAAGAAAAACTAATTCCTTGGAAAAGTTCTTCAAAATTCTTCTTAGGTCTCGTTGGCTTCGCGACGACTTTCTTTGGAGTTGGTTTTCTCATTTCATTCGAAACTACATCTGGTGTGGGTAATTTTTTACAAACTTTACACAATTTATCCTTTGATTCTGTTTGACATTTGTTGCATTTCACTTTTTTGTTATTGCTCGTCCCCTCATCGTCGGACTCATCAGAACTTAAGGATCGTTTTCTAACGATCTTTGGTTTCTCTTCTTTGGACGTCGACGCTGAAACAACAATATCACCAAAAGGAGTTCTCACAATGGGTTTCGAATTAAAATCATCTTTCGTTTTCCCATTAATTGAATTCGAAGGCGTTGACGACTCATTCTTATCCTTTGGCTTTCCAAAGACCTCGTCTGCTTTTCCAGCCTCCAATTTTTCCAATAATGGTTTCATCTTATGCTCACGTTCCGCCTCTTGTCGTTTTTGAAAATCATTCAAACCATTCTCTTTAATTTTATCCTTCAATTCATCCTTGTAGTTTGTCTGTTTATTCGTTCCCATTAATTTGAGATACTTTTCTTTAAATCTATCGACTGTCGTCTCCTTTTCATCGTTCGTGTCCTTCATTTTAAATCGACCAAAAATATCCAGACCCATGTCAACAATAACCTCGGTTCGTAAAATGAAGAATGATAGACCGAAGACTTCTCGTGGATTTGCCGATTGCATGCATGTGATTTTAACACGATCGAATTTTGTTTTTAAATTATCGGGATTGAGTTCTTTTTTGGTGAATATTTGAACCTGGTCCTTGAATTTCCCATTGGCCGCTTCATCGTGCGAGAGGAATTGATGATTTACTATTGGAATCCAATTATCAGGCTCGGCTGATGTTGAGGCATTTAGAACGACAATACACGAACGATAATTTCCAATTTCAACTCCTGTTATGCAGGAGGGCTCGGCAAGTTGAATGATAACTGTCGCCAATGATTCGCCTGGTTTTGCACATCTCCAACTGGAATTTGAACAATACTCCAAAAGATTTGTCGCCGGATATTGTGAATTCTCCGAAGAACAACTTATCACTTTTTCCAATTTGATAATCATTGTTTCTTTGCAATTTCATTTGATATTTTAAAAAACTCTTTCTTGAAATGTCACTACGTTGTTTACTTTGTTTATAAACACATTCTTAAATTTGGATCAAATTTTGTTTGTTTCATAAAAAAATAACTAATTTGATAGAATAGATTTTATAAGTTACAATTTTCATCAATAATTATATTACAAATTGCGTTATTATTCGCAATAGAAGCAATAGATTATGGATTAATCGCGTACTAATTTTTTCCGTGACACATTTCTCCGTTTTCTAAGGTTATGTTTCGATGACGTTTTGATATCTATTCCCGCCTTTTTCTATTGCACATTTCATTGTCGATAAAATAGAAAATGTTTTCATAATCATTGGCGCTTATTTTGAAAAAATTGAAATACCTATATGTTGTTTTAAATAAATTTTTATTTTTTCTAACGTTGTTGACAATTGTCTTACCATGATTATGGTTAACTTTTATCAATAAAAAATGTAAAAAGAAGGTATTTTACAATTTGTGGTACTTAAAAAATATTCTATTGTTTAATTTCTTTACGAACGACAAATTTTGTTGGATCATATTTATAGGTTTTAATTAGAGGTCCCCTGCCGGCATTTTGAAATTGCCTGATATCTGAACCAGCAGCAGACCGTTTTTGCCTGTTTCTCATCATACCCTGCCAAGCTGTAAAAATATTTATTTGTTATTCGATTTTCAATAAAATTAGAATTTTAATATTTTCTTAGCGATTTCTATTTTTAATGTGCCAAAACTTTATTGCAGTTTTGAAAAATAATTGAATTCAATAATTGAATTCCTCAGAAAAATTTTATTATTTGCAAAAAATAATTAAATTCTTAAGAAGAATTTTATTTAAATTTATGAAAATAAATAATCAATTCTCAATTGTCAAAAAAGAATTTCTTTGAATTTTTTAAAAATAATTTTAATTGACAATTTTGAAAATAATTGAATTTTACCAAGAATTTCTTTCAAGTTTTTAAAAAGATTTCTTCGAGGAAATTTATAAAAATTACACTTAAAATAATTGAATTCGTTTCTAAAGAATTATAAAAAAAATTTTTTTAAAAATTGAATTCTTTCAAAGAATTTTATTGAAATTTTTAAAAATAATTGAATTCAATTAAGAATTTTGATTAAAATTGTATTGACAATAATTAAATTCCTCTGAAAAATTTTATTAATTGCAAAAAAAATTAAATTCTTGCCAAGAATTTTATTCAAATTTTATGAGACCAATTCATTTGTTGTAAAGAATTTCTTTGAATTTTTTTAAAATAAAGGAGTTTTTTAAAATAATTTTAATTCACAATTTTGAAAATAATTGAATTTTATCAAGAATTTCTTTCAAGTTTTTAAAAAAATTTCTTCGAGGAAATTTATAAAAATTACACTTAAAATAATTGAATTCGTTTCTAAAGAATTATAAAAAAAACTTTTTAAATAAATGAATTCTTTCAAAGAATTTTATTGGAATTTTTAAAAATAATTGAATTCAATTAAGAATTTTTATTGAAATTGAAGGGCTACATAAAATAAGGGGACGAACGCGAGGCTTGGAAGGGATACTACCAGTCGGGTAGCAGTGACAAGCCTTGAGCCGCTCGCTGCTACCTGACTGATATTATTCATTTGTAGTAAAGAATTTCTGTAACTTTTTTTTTAATAGTAGAATTTATTAAAATTGAATTAAAATTGAAAATTTTGAATGTAATTGAACTTTATCAAGAATTTCTGTCAAGTTTTTAAAATAGTTTCTTCGAGGAAATTTATTAAAATTGCACTTAAAATAATTAAATGAATTCGTTTCTAAAGAATTATATACAAATTTTTTTAAATAATTAAATTCTCTTAAAGAATTTTATTGGAATTTTTTAAAATAATTGAATTCCTCCGAAGAATTTTATTATTTGTGAAAATAATTAAATTCTTGCGATGAATTTTATTAAAAATTTTGAAAACCATTGAATTGTTTCGAAGAATTTCATCAAAGTTTTTGATAATAATAGAATTCTTTTGAGAAATTTTATTAAAATTATATTGTAAATAATAAATTGAATTTTTGCAAAACATTTTATTATTTATAAAAATCATAAAATAAAAAGAATAATAAATTTTTTTAATTTATTTAAAAATACACTTAAAATAATTGAATTCTTGTCAAGAATTTTTAAAAAAATTTTTGAAAATAATTTAACTGTTTCGAAGAAAATTAAAATTCTTCCGAGGAATTTAGTTAAAATTGCATTGAAAATAATTGTACTCTCTCGACGAATTTTATAAGAGATTTAAAAAATTATTAAATTCTTTCGAGGAATTTAATTTAAATTACATAGAAACTGTAATTAATTTTCTACGAAGAATTATATTATTATTTATGAAAATATTATAATATTTAAAAATGCATTAATATATTATAATAATTAATTTATTAATAATTAAATTTGACTTACCTTCCTTCATAGGAGTGAAAAGTGACGACCAACTCATATCGTCCATTGAAGTTTTAGCGTCTTGATGTTTTACAATAGGTGGAATATTACACAAAGCTCGTATTTTTGGAACTCTGACTAAAGCTTGAAAAAGAAATGTTATCCACGTTGTAGTTATGACATAAAATAATGAACCCTGTAAATAAAATTGAAATATATTGTTACTAATTACCTTTAAGAAACCATTTCTTACTAAATATAAAATAAATATAAATGTATAAAATAAAATTCTAAGTAAAATAAGAAATTGTAAATTAAAAATTAGAAAGAATAACATTAGATTTTAATGTAAATTTAAAAAGTTTTGAAATTACTTTTTGTAAATGAAGAAGAGGAAAAAGTACACTTACTGCCTTAAGATAGAGCATGATAACAAGACCAATAACAGGAAAGATATATTTGATGTTCTGTACTTTTTGCATTTGTATATTGTTTGCTAGTGTTGGAGTTGGAGTCAAGTATAAATATAAACCAGTAGATAAACTAGTAATAATTGGCAAAACGTAATAGGGATCGGTCACAGATAAATCGGTGAACCATGCGAAACCACCTTCTTTAAAACTTGGTAACGGAGCCGCTGCCATTTTGTTAATTGCCAAGAAAAACGAGGCAAAACAAACACCCTGTTAACAAAATATAATTACAAAATATAATCTGTATTAATAATCGTTGTATTCCGGTAATCTGTTCACAGCTTGAAGTTCCTTGCTGTTTGCTTTTTTGTTTCCTAACTGGTTGAAATAATTTTTCTTTTTTAATTTTTTCAATTTTAAAATTAATGTACTAAAAATCATTGAATTCTTGCAATTTATAAAAAAAATTTGAATATAATTGAATTAATGTCAAGAATTTTATCAATATTTTTTTCAACAATTGAATTCTTTTGAGAAAATGTAATTAAAATTATATTAAAAATAATTTAATCCTTGGCAAGCTTTTATTAAAATTCTTTAAAATAATTGAATTGTTTTGAAGAATTTATTTCAATTTTCTTCAAAATAATGGAGTTTTTAAAAATAATTTTTACTGAAAATCTTAAAAATATTTGAATTTTATGAAAAATTAAATTATTTTCAATAATTGTAACAAAATTCTTTGCAAAAAGTCAATTTCTAAATAACAAAAATCTTCGTAAAAAAATTCAATTCTTTTATAAATAATAAAATTTTTATCAGGATTTCAATTATTTTTAATACAATTTTAATTGATTTCTTGGAAAATTTCAATTATTTTTAAAAATCATGTAAAAATTCTCCAAGAAAATTCAATTATTTTAAAAAATAATTGAATTTTTCACAAGAATTCAATTATTTATAAAACTTTTAATAAAATTCAATTCAAAAATTTAATTATTTTCATAAATAATAAAATTTAATTCAAAAATTTAACTATTTTCATAAATAATAACATTTTTGCTAAAATTCAATTACTTTAAATACAATTTTCATAAAATTATTCTCAAAAATTTACTTATTTTTTTAAATTTTGCAAAAATTCAATTATTTGCAGAAATAATAAATTTTTTAGCAGGGATTCAATTATTTAAAAAAGTTTTAATAAAATTCTATGCAAGAATTCAACTATTTTCAGAAATAATTAAATTTTCGATGTACTGAAAATCATTAAATTCTTGTAAAGTATTTATAAAAAAATTTGAATATAACTAAACTCATTTCAAGAATTTTATCAACATTTTTTCAAATAATTGAATTCTTTCGAGATAATGTAATTAAAATTGTATTAAAAATAATTTAATTTTTGGAATAAGATTTTTATTAAAATTCTTTAAATTAATTGAATTGTTTTGAAGAATTTATTTCAATATTATAATATTAATATTCTTTTTAATATTCTTGAAAACTATGGATTTTTAAGAAATAATGTTTCCTGAAAATTTTGAAAATAATTGAATTTTATGAAGAATTTATTTGAAAATTGAAATTTTAAAAATAATCGTGTTTATTATTAATTGTAATTAACAATTTTCATATTAAATTATATTAAAATTATTCATAGAAAATTAAATTCTTTTAAACAATTTTCTTTTTTTTGTAAATAATTACATTTTTTTAAGAATTTCAATAAATTTTGTGAAAATAATGTAATTTTTAAAAATAATTATTTTAATTAAAAATCTTAAAAATAATTGAATGTAAATAATATTTTTAAAAATAATTGTATTCTTTCGAGAAATTTTATTACAATTTTATTGGGAAATTATTGAATTCTTCCGAAACATTTTATTATTTATGATAATAATTGAATTCCTTTAAAGAATTTTATTATTCATGGAAATATTTTAATTCTTACAAAGAATTTTGAAAATTATTGAAAATATATGAAAATAATTGAATACCGCGTTTGTCTCATACCTGTATAGCACTGTTTCTTCCCATTTTCACCGTCGTCAACATATTGTTTTTGGCGTAAAAATGCTCTTGTTTTTGCACATACATATTGGCTTTGAAATGAAAACAGTGATATTAATTTCACAATATGTAATTAAAATTCAAATAAAATTTGTTTCTATCTAAATTATATTTTACCTCTAAATTGATCATTTTCATCTGATGCCTCCTTCCTTTTTCTATCAAAATATGATAAATCTTTTTTATGCACCTCACGAAGTGCATGATGCCTTTGCATTGCCAAAAACACTGGTACTGTTATGCATCTTATAAAGACAGTTCCTAAAGTAATTGTTTAAAAAAATTGATTAAATTAAATATTAATAAAGCAAAAATAGATGAATTATTTTCACATGAAATTTTGTAATAATAATTGCCAATAATAATTGTTGTCCACCAAGGTAGACCGCATGACGTATGCATGAAGTTCACAGCATGTTGTATCCATCCAACTGGAGTATAATATGATCCTAATCCAAAACTTTCAAGAGGTGCTTCTCCAATTACTTCCGTTATTTCCAGTGGTATTGGGGCATCTGAAAATAAAATTATAATTAAGCAAAATAAAATATCAGGGTTGCCACAAAAATTTAATTTTGTTTTTCCTTGATTTACAGACCAAATTTTAACTTTTTCCCTTATTCTAAAGAATATTCTAATTCACTTTAAAAATTATTCAAAAACATCAATAAATTCTTTTAATTATTATTTTTCCATAAGAATTAAGATTTTCAAAAATTTTAAATTCAACAACTTATAAGAATATTTATAATAAAACATAAAGACATCGATCACTCCAAATCTTCGACTCGGAGTGATCAATATCTCCGTGTTTTCATTATTTCAATTCAATTATTATTTTCTAGAATTTTTAACTAAAATTCTTCTTTAAATCAATTTTTATTAGAAAATTCTACAAGAATTCAATTATTTAAATACAATAATAAATAATTTTTTGAATAATTGAATGTTTCTTAAAATTTAATTCTCATTATTTTCGAAAATTTTAACATAGTAAAATTCTTTGCAGAAATTAAATTATTTTTATAAATAATAAAAATCTTCTGAAGAATTAAATTATTTTCATTACAATTTCAATAAAATTTTATGAGAGAATTAAATTATTTATAAAAATTATTAAAATAACGAAAGAATTCAATTAATTTTTAAAACTTTAATAAATTTCATGGAAACGGTTCAATTAAGCTAAAAAATGTAAGAAATTTTTCGCAAAGATTCAATTATTTTTAAAAATAATAAAACTTTTATCAAGAATTCAATTAATTTCTAAAGATCTAATAAAATTCTTAGGAACAATTCAATTATTTTCAAAAATTTCAATAAAATTCTTCACAAAATTTCAATTGTTTTTAATTATTAATAAAATTTTCCAAAAGAATTCAATTATTTACAAATTTTTTAAAATTTCTTAGTAATAATTCAATTATTTTCATAAATAATAAAAAAACATTGCAGAATTTTAATTTTTTTTTGATTCAAGTTTAATCGAATTCCTTAAAAAATGCAATTATTCTTGAAAATTGTATTAAAATGCGTCAAAAGAATTCAACTATTTAAAAATTTGTTGATAAAATTCTTTATGAGAAATCTATTTTAAGAAACTATTCAATTATTATTTAGTTAATTGAATTCTCTTGACTAATTTTAATACAATTTTTAAGAATAATTCAATTTATCGAAAAATTCGATTAAAATTGTATTAAAAATAATTGAAATTCTGCGATGAGTTTTAGTATTTATGAAAATACAGTCAACTCTCGATAAGACAAACTTGAAGGGAGACCGAAAAAACTTTGAGTTATCGAAAAGTTTGAGTTATCAAATGTTAATAATGCTTATAAGGAATGAACGAGACCCAAGAATTACTTTGACTTACCAAAAAATTTGAGTTATCGCGCTTTGTCTTATCGAGAGTTGACTGTAATTGAATTCCTGTGAATTGTCTAAAATTTTAACTGAAATTAATTTTTAAATCAATTTTTATTAGAAAATCCTACGAGAATTCAATTATTTAAATACATAAATAAATAATTTATTGAATAATTGAATGTTTCTCCAAATTGAATTCTTATAAAGAATTTTATCAACAAATATTTTTAAATAACTGAATTCTCTTGTCGAATTTTAATAAATTTTTAAGAATATTTACATTGTAGATTAAGAGTATTTACATTATAAAAAATTTGTGAATAATTAAATTCCTGTGGCATTTTTATTATTTATAAAGATAATTGAAATATTTACCAGAAATTTTTAAAATTTTTTAACGTAATTGAATTTTTGCAAGGAATTTTGTTAAAATTAAATTAAAAATTATGAAATTGAATTTTTATACAGAATTTTTATCAACAAATTCTTAAATAATTGAATTGTTGCGAAGAATTTTATTACTTTTGAATATAATTGAATTTCTGCGAGAAAAATTTTATTATTTATAAAGATAATTGAAGTTTTGACGAGAATTTAAAAAATTTTTTGAAAATAATTGAATTTCTGCGAATAATTTTATTACTTTTGTAAATAATTGAATTTCTTCAAAACTAAAATTTTTTTTTGTGCTTTTAACTAAAATTCTTTTATAAATTCTTTATTTTTAGTAATTAATTATATATATATATATATATTAAAAAATGTAGTGATATTTTTTTAATTTACCTGGAATTAGAGGTAATTCTGCTTGGACAGGTAATTCCGCAATAGGCGTTTGATTCGTACTTGCAAATCTTACAGAACTTGTATTATTAATTAAAGAGGACGAGAAACATCCTAAATAATTTGTTTTACTAGCAAGATTTTTTGTTCTTAGAAAAACATGCAGAGCCCTATTTTGCGAATATGACTGAAAAATAAAATCATATTACTTGATGATGAAGTAAATATTACTTGATTTAAGAATTGATTAATACTTAATTAAAGTAACAAAAATACTTAGGTATTTAGTAAAATTATTTAATAAAATACTTTAGTAGGTATCATAATGACATAATCTCATATTAAAATAAAAATAAATAACTTGATAAATATTAAACAATTAAATTAATTAAACAATAATAAAGTGACAATATAACCTTAAAAGTTAATATTCACCTGTGTTATTAGTCCCGATTTTGAAATTAGCCGAGAATACGTGCTTGGCTTAAGACGTGAAAACATTTTCACTATATACAAAATAATAACAACTTTATTAAAAACAATAAATAATTATTGAAAAACACTCATAATAAACTTCTGCCTCTTTTGCCGGATTGCGTGATGACCTAACATAACCTAACCTTTTTCTTACATATGTTATAAGAGTATTTATAATTAAACGAATTAAATTAATAGTAGACTAAAAATTAACGCACTGTTAATTAATAAATAAATTCAAAAATTAATATAAATAAGAAAAATATTTATATATAGAAATTCTAATTTTAGGAATTTAATTAGACTTTAGAATACAGTACCATCTGGTAGAGAATTTTCCCTGAACTGATATACTGTCGGTAAAAAAATTCAATTCCTAAACCGTTTGTATCGTTTGTATTTGTAATTTGTATATCATGGTTTATAAACAATCGGGTAAAAATTGAATTTTTCTATTAAAAAGCCACATTTTCTGGTGTATATAATTTTACGATTTCGTCGAAAATTGTTAAATTGATTAGAATCAATTTAATTTTAATTGAATATAAGTGATTAGTCAGGAAGAAGGTAATTTTTCGAAAAATTTTGAGGTTAAGTACAAATAAGAATATTTATAATAAATTTTTAAAAACACCATAATTTTATCAATTTATATAGATTTCTACCAGCATGGAGTCACGTACAGAATTCAAATTAAAAAATGCTCCAAACGATGCAATTTCAGCTGTAGAATTTGGTCCAAATTCTACACAATTTCTTCTTGTTTCCTCATGGGACAGTACTGTTCGATTGTATGATATTCATGCAAATTCCCTGAGAGTTAAATATAATCACGATTTACCGGTTCTGGATGTTGCATTTCAGGTAATTTTTATTTTTTCTCATTTTATTTATAGCTTTTCTTGTTTTATTTATATTTTTTCTTATTTTATCTTTGTAATAACATTTTGCCGATTGTAAACTTATTTTGTTTATTACTTTATATTCTTAGGATGCGGTACATGCTTATAGTGGCGGATTGGGAAACACTTTAAAAATGTACGATATAAATACAAATACAGGTAATTTCGTGTTTTTTTTAATACATTATTAATTCAGGGTGGCCACAAGTTTCAGTTTATCAATTTCCCTGACAATTTAAAAATATGAAAGTTTACGGAAAATGAGTAAAATTTAAATTTTAATAATTTCTAAAAATTACAATTATAACACTTTTTGAATTCAATTATTTTCTATAATATTTATCTAACCAAAGACTCAATTTTTTATAATAATTGTAACTGTCCATGTTTTTTTCTTAAGTTATTAGTAGGGTATAATATTTTCAAAAAATTATAATTAAAGAAATTCTTTCAATTAATTTTTTAAAAATATTTTAAAATAATTTTTGAAAAATAAATTTATAAAAATTAATTAATTATATACAATTAAAAAATTTCCAAACAATTGAAATTTGGTAATATCTTTTAAAAATAATTGAATTTTTAAAAAATATAAATAAAAATAAACAAATTTTTGACGAATTTGCTTGAAGTCCGTAAAAGTCAGTTTTTTTGAAAAAAGGTCCGTAAACTACGTAATTGGTTTGAGAAAAGACGAAAAGTTTGTAAATTGTAATATATAATATGAAGAATTTTAGAAAAATTATAAATGATTGCAGAAATTCAATTATTTTTAAGAATTTAAAAAAAGTCTCGTCAAAATTTCAATTATCTTTAGAAATAATTAAATTCTCCTCCGAAATTCAATTATTTACAAATTTTATATAAATTTCTTCGCAAATCATTAAATTATTTTCATACATAATAAAATTTTTACAGGGATTCAATTATTTTCCTAAATAATAAAAATCATTGCATGATTTCAATTATTTTTAATACAATTTTAATTGAATTCCTCGGAAAAATGTAATTACTCTTAAAAATTTTATTGAAATTCGTCAAAAGAATTCAATTATTAAAAAATTTATTGATAAAATTCTTTATAAGAATTCAATTTTAAGAAACATGCAGTTATTCAATAAAATATTTTTTTTGTAAATAAATAATTGAATTCTAGTAGACTTTTCTAATAAAAATTAATTTTAAAATGGATTTCAGTTAAAATATTAGATTATAATTGAATATTAAAAGCTTTAGAGCTTGAATTTTTAGAAATAATTGAATTTTGAAAACATTTAAAATTAATATCTTTGAAAATCTGAATTTTTCATATTTTGAACCTGACTTTACTGACATGTGGCCACCCTGTAATTATTCTTTTCGTTAGAAATGATCTTTAATGTAATGAAATTTCACAGAATCCGTAATGGGAGCACACGAGAAACCAATTAGAAAAGTGGAGTACTGTGCAGCGGTGAACGCAATATTAACCGGTGGTTGGGATGCTGCGGTGAAACTTTGGGATCCAAGAAGTCCCACATGTGTGGGAAGTTATCTTCAACCTGATGTAGTTCTTGCTTTATCGGTTTGCGGTGATAAATTTGTTGTCGGCACAGCTAAACGAAAAGTTTGCATTTGGGATTTGAGGAATATGGCCGGTATGTTTCAACGTCGCGAAAGCAGTTTGAAATATCAAACGAGGTGCATCAAGGGATTCCCCAATGAACAGGTAAAGAAAATAAAACATTAATATATAAATAATCAATGTTCCGCGTGAAACAAGGTATTTAATTTTTATTATTATTATTACCTATGCAAATTACAAAATGTTTTATTTTCAAATATTAACTTTAATTTTTGAATAATTTCAGATTTACAATTTAAAAAATTCACTTACATAATTAATTATTATTTATTATTTTCAAAAATTTCAATAAAATTCTTAGCAAGAATTCAATTACATATTTTCATAAATATAATATAATTATTCGTAAGAATTCAATTATTTTTATAAATTTAGTAAAATTCTTCACATAAATTTAATTATTTTCAATACAATTTTAATAGAAACTCCCGAAAGGATTCAATTATTTCTAAAATTTTTTCGAAAGAATTCAATTATTTTCTGAAATTTTAATAAAATTCTTCGAAACAATTCAATTTTTTTTTAAAAAGTAAAATTCTTCTCAGGATTGAACTATTTTTAATTTTAATCCTAAAATTTTTCGAAAGGAAACAAAAAAACAAGTAACAACTAACTCCAAACTGCGAACATATTACCGGAATACAGCGATTATTAATATAGAAAATTGAAGATTAAATCAATCAAAATTGAATTTTAAATTAAATTATAAACAAAAATTTGAAATAAAATTCAAATTAATTTTCTGGGATTTAATTTGTCAAAAAAATTGTTTTTTTACCTTAAATTAATTTTATGTTTTACTAAAAGTAAAAATAGTTATTCTTACCCTAAACTTTATTTTTTTTCAGGGCTACGTTCTGAGTAGCATAGAAGGCCGAGTTGCAGTCGAATATTTAGATACAACACCAGAGGCACAAAAGAAGAAATACGCCTTTAAATGCCACAGGATAAAGGAGAATAACGTTGAAAATATTTATCCGGTCAACGCAATTAGTTTTCATTCCGTTTATAATACATTTGCAACTGGTGGTTCCGATGGATACGTGAATATTTGGGACGGTTTTAACAAAAAACGTTTATGTCAATTCCATAGATATAACGCAGGTGTAGCTGCTCTTAGTTTCAGTCAAGACGGAACAGTTCTTGCAATTGGCGTCTCGTATTTAAATGAATCAGAAATTCCACCGGGCGGTTTGGATGAACAAGAAATTTATATAAGATACGTCAACGATCAGGAAACAAAGCCTAAGTAAGAATGGCTACCCACAAATTTAATATACAAAATAGCATTCATTTTTTTCCCTACAAATCAAAAGAAAAATTGTGCGAAAATTCGAATCCAATTTATTTATTCATTTTTTTTCTCGGAGAAATTTTACTTTTTCTACAAATTTATAATTTTTCTTTTGTAAATTTAATTGAATCTGCGTTATAGGTCGCCTGGAATGTAAAAAAAGGTTCTTTTTCGACCTTTTTTGGACCATCAGAGTTTATTCATATCTCAGAACGACAATGGTATAAACATACCAATATTTTTCTGTATTTTGTGGAATCGTCCATTACTTTTTCCTCTCACATTCAGTGAAACATTTTTTTTTTAATTAAAAATGAATTTTTTATACAAAAGAAAAGAAAACTCCTTCACTCTTAAGCGAATCAAATGAAAAATAAAGTTTATTTATTAAAAAGCAATTTATTTTTAAATTTAATAAACTTTCATATATAATTTGTATTTTAAATTTCTAATAAATTTATTTAAGTCTTCAATTCACTTCTTTCCAATTCTCACTAGATTTTATCTAAAAAAAAACAAAAGAAATTAACTTTTATAAAACGCAGTACATTTTTTAAAAACCCATTTTCAAATTGTAAACATAAAGTGATTTGTATAATTGTCTATTAAAATTAATTTGTACAAAGGGATAAGCTAACGATATAAAAATATTGCAACATTCGATGGAGAAAGATAACAAACATATTTCATTTATAGAAAAATTATATCCATTCACCAACATTAGTCATAATGAAATTGTGCAATAGCAACATATTGTCAGTTAAAAGTCTCAATTTAAGTAGTAATTGATTGAAAATGCCCACCGTAAGAAATTAATCACCCAAATTTTTAAATTCTAATACAGGCATTAAAAACGAAATCCAATAAAAATTATTTTTCTTACAATATTTTCTTAATAACTAGGTATTTTACCCTTAACATTACAAAAAACATGAATTTAGTTAAATCATTAAATTATTTGATATCTGAAAAATTATTTTCAATTTTTCAAAATTATATTTTAAAAATTAGTTCTTCCCCCACAAAAATTATTTGAATTTGAATAATATTTATTAATTTCTTTCAGTGTACCGCGGAAAAGATTATATTCTCAATAAAAATTGTTGATAATAATATTAATAATGACCATAAAATCTAACACATAATAGGACAGACATTTCTAAAGAAAATAACATATAAAAATAATCGTTGCCTTTACGAATAATTAGTTTGATAATAAATATACTAAGTTATTTTTTACTTAGTGCTTATTTTTTTTTATAGTGTATGTACAAAATTTTTAACACTCTCGAATGTTGTATAGATGTTCTTCAAAAAACAAAGAACTAACACATTCATATTTAAATTGAATATATCATTTTTCATTTTTAGAAAAATTTTTTTTTATCACTTGAGACATTAAAATTTAAACAAACAATTTTTTTTTCTCTTTTTTTTCCATAGACATTTTTCAAAAATATGTACAATTAAGCTAAAATATTTTTTTTTCAATTATTTTTTTATAAAGATTTATATAGCTAAAAATTAATTCATAGAATTTATATGAATATTTGAATGCCAATTATTATTGTTCAAACATGAATTTTGATTTTCTCATTTTTCCCCTTCGCAATTAAAAAAAAAAAAAAAATCTTGAGAGAATTCAAATCAACATATAATTTTTCTAAGCGTATCACGGATCACATCGTAGGTCGTAAAACTAATTCCGACAGCCACAGGACCTTTTACCCAGTTCATGCTTAAACCTTTAAAGAAAGCCATTATACCCTCCTCTCTAAAAGCAAACAATAAATAATTATTTATAATTAATTTCGAGTTTTTTTACTTAATTATAATTTCTAATTCAGGGTTGCCACAGGTCAGGAAAATCAAGGAATTCAGGGAAAAGTTAGGAAAAGTAGAATTGGTCAGGGAAATCAGAGAAAAGTTAGGGATTTTTATTAAAAGTAGGTACTGGAAAAAATTTAATTTTTAAAATTCATAAGAAAATTCTGAATTTTTGGTAACTGTTTTGTTTGCCTCATAAACTATGAAACTACCATGAATTCTAATACAAAACCTTCAGAATTTTTTTCTATTTCTAACAAGAATAATTTTTTTAATATTATACAATTATTTCAAAAGTTTTAACTGAATTATCTTGATAAATAACAAAATTTTTCACAGAAATTCAATTATTTTTAGGAATTTTAATAAATATCTTGTCAAGAATTCAATTATCTTTATAAATAGCAAAATTTTTCGCCAAAAATTCAATTGTTTTCAAAAATTTAAATAAAATTCTTTGTAAAATTTCAATTACTTTCAAAAGTTCTTCGCAATTCAATGATTTTTAATATTCACTATTATCATAAAATTTATCAAATAAATTAATTATTGAAAAAAATTTTTGAAACAATTCTACGAAAACATTTAATTTAGGAATTCAATTATTTTCATCGCAGAATTTCAAACATTTTTAATATAATTTTAAATAAATTGCTTGAAAAATGCAATTATTCTTAAAAATTTTATTAAAACTTGACGAAAGAATTCAATTTTAAGAAATATTCAATAAAATAATAAAATTCGTTGCAACAATTCAATTATTTTCATAAATAACTTTTAACTCATCACAAAAAATCAAATTTTTTCAAAAATTTTGAAGTAGCAAAAGAATGATATTTAAATTCTTGAGTTATCTTCATACACAACAAAACTCTTCCCATAAAATGAATTATTTAAATGAATTTTAATAAAATTCTTTTCCAAAATTCAATTATTTTGATAAATATCAAAATTCATCAGAAGAATTCAATTCTTTTAAAAAGTAATAAAATACGTTGCAAAAATCAAATTCTTTTCAAAATTTTAATAAAATTTTTGTCAAAATTTAAATTATTTCAACGAAATTTAATAAAATTCTTCTCAGGAATTAAATTATTTTTAAAAATTTTAATAATATTCTTTAAATAGTTTTCAATTATTTTCAAAAATTGTTATAAAATTCTTTAATAT
The DNA here is from genome assembly GCA_032872505.1 of Leptopilina syphax. Lineage (NCBI taxonomy): Eukaryota > Metazoa > Arthropoda > Insecta > Hymenoptera > Figitidae > Leptopilina > Leptopilina syphax. The sequence goes on along the minus strand of CM065470.1, from coordinate 2,550,342 downwards.
AAAAAATTTCAGTAAAATTTTAATTAAATTCATTAAAAAAAATTGCTTATTTTCAAAAGTTGTTAATAAAATTCTTGGTAAAAATTAAATTTTAAGAAACATTCAATTATTGAATAAATTATTTATTTTTGTATTTAAATAATTGAATTCTCGTGGAATTATTTAATGAAAATTGATTTAAAAATGAATTTCGGTTAAAATTTTAGTTAATAATTGAATATTACAAGCATTATAGGCATGGATTTTTAGAAATAATTGAATTTTGAAAAGGTTTCAAATTAAAATCTTTAAAAATCTGAATTCCTTTATATTTTTCACTAAAAATTCTGTAGAATTAAGTTTTATTGGAAAAGTTTAATTGAATTTTTCAAAATTTGAAAATTCTCAAAGAACTTTTAAAAAAATTATTAAAGAATTTTCGTTGAAAATTCTAGAAAATAATAATTGAATTTAAATGATGAAAATAATTTCGAAGAAGTTAAAGTAACAATATTCTTATATAAAATAATAATTTTATCACTGAGTTATCTTTAATTATTATAAATTATTGAATTTCAAAAGATTTGAATTTGAAATTTTTGAAAATCGTAACTTTACTTAGTATTTATTTAAAAAAGAAGTTATTGATGTTTTTGAATATTTTTACAATTAAAGAAATTGTTAAATAAATGTATTACATTTCTTTCAGTGTCTAATAATTTTTAGAGTGAATCAGAATATTCTTTAGGGTCAGGGAAAAAGTCAAAATTCTATATGAAAATCAGGGAAAATCAAAGTTAAATTTTTGTGGCAACCCTGTAATTGTAAAAATAAAATAATGGACATTTTTCTCTATTTATTTTAATTTTGAACTGAATGTCGAACAAAAGTTACTCTCATTTTTAAAGTTTCGATAAAATTTTGAAAATTGATTAATTAGATTCTCGGAAATTTTTGCTGATAAATTTAATCGTAGTAAATCAATGACATTAATTAAATTATTAATTTATCTAAATTATTACTTTTTTAACGAATTTTTTTATGATTTTGAAAATTAATTTTTTTTCTTTAACGGAAAATTTATTTGAAATTTATTTAAAAGCGTTTGTACAAAAAATTATTATGGAAAAAAGAAAATAAGAAAACAAAAATATTGAATAGATAATAATTTAATTGAGGCCTTGGATCCAATAACTCGCCCGACGCTCAGAGGAACGCGCAACTGCCAGTCAGTGAGCAGTGAGCGCCTCTGGGCCACTCACTGCTACCCGACTGGTATTAGCGCGTGCCTTCGAGCGTCGGGCGAGTTATTGGATCCAAGGCCTCAATTTAATTAAAATTAATTCAGGGTTGCGACGAAAATATTTTTTTTTGATTTTATTTGTGACTGATTTGCAGAAAGAATTTTTAAGAAACAGAATATGTACAAAAATTTGAATAAACTCACGTGTAAATCTTGGTTGCGGTTTTAATGACAGTCCGGTAGTGTTGACCCTTGACAGCTGACGTTTGTATCCTCCTGCGAATGATGTCCAGAGGATAGCTGCTCGTCTGTCCAACCACTCCGGCAACAGCCCCGCACGCCAGACCGGAAAGCGCCGTCAGTCCAGGACTATTTGTTGTGTACACTGTTTACCGACACGTCATCATCCAATATGAAGTATACACTTAAAAGTTGTCATGGACTGTGCACAAGCGTCTCTATCAAAGTAGTAAGTAAGGCCTTGACCGTGAAACGGTACTTGTCACAGCATTTTGCTTTGCGGTATACAAAAAAAGGAAAAAAAATTGCACGACAATTTTTTTTCTCTTGTGAATTTAAAAGTTTTTTTCTCTCGTATATTTTTTTCTTTTCTTTTTAAAAAAAAGTCATTTTTTTCTTACTTTTAATATTTACTGTTTTTAAAAAGGGTTGTTTTTTTTTAACAAGCAATGCTTGGCCTGAAGCGAAAAAAAGGGAATTCTTGAAATAAACTCACCAGCCAGTAAATTCTTCAGAGTGTCATATGTGAAGAAACTGCAACCGGCGTATGGAATGACTCCCAAGAGAGTTGCAGTGAAACCTCGATAATAAGCTAAAACACCTTCTCGCCTGTAGATTTGCACGAAGACCTGTCGCAAGGTTTTGAATTCTTCCTTATCGGTCACTGCCATTCTCGCTCGCGCCAAATCCAGTGGATACGTCATCCCCTGGGACGTGACGCCTGCCAACGAACCCGCCAGAAATCTCTTTCCCGACGGTCTGCGGTGGAAAATATTTCCAATAAAATTAGTTGTGAAATTAACAATTAATTATTATTAATAATTAACAATTGAATCTCTTGAAAAAATTTTATTATTTATGAAAATAATAGAATTATTGAGAAGAAATTAATAAACAATTTGAAAATAATTTAATTCCTGTGAACTTTTTATTATTTATGCAAACAATTTAATGTTTCCGAACAATTTTATAAAAATTTTCTTTTGAAAAAATTTATTAAAATATTAAATATATTGAAAATCATTGAATTGAGGAAAATTTTTAAAATTAATTTATATTTTGCCAAGAATATAAATTGCGAATAATTTTATTATTTTTGAAAATAATTGAATATCTGCAACCATTTGTAACTTCTCCAAAATTCATTTTTTTTACTGTTTTAAAAAAAAAAAATTTTAATTTAAATTTAAAATTCTTCTATAAATCAATTATTTGTAAAAATTATTTAAATATATATTAAAAAATTTAACTAATTTCAGAAGAATTTGAATTATTAACATTTTTCAAAAATCTAAGTTGATCTATTTATGAAAAGCGCAACTCTTTCAAAATTTAATTAATTTGTAAATATTTAAGTAAAATTAATCATTAAATAATTTATAAAGAACTATAATAATTTTATGATAGTTCTTGAAGAATTAAGTTATTTAAAAAGAAATTATTGTCAGAAATAGAAAAATATAAAGGATTTTTTTTATATTTCGTGGTAATTTCGTAGTTTATGAAGCAAACAAAAAAGATCCAATAATTCATAATTTTCTTATGAATTCTAAAAATTTAATTTTTTCCAGTACTTTTAATAAAAATCCCTGAATTCCGTGACCTGTGGCAACCTTGGAAAAACCTCTCGAAAGAAGAAAGCTTTTAGAGAAAATTAACACTCACGAATCATGACCATTAATGTGCAATATCCTTTTCCATTGTTCGTGAGCTGTAAATTGAATGGCAGCGTAGGGAATAATTCTGACCATTGTTGCACTATTTCCCCGCCATAAACTAATGAGACCATGATTACGATAGGTATTGACAATAAAATCAATAGCAGCAGTCGCTGAATATGGCTTTTTTGATACTTGAAAATTAATCTTTGTACGATCGAGAGGCGCAATTGTTGTTTTGGCCAAAGCTCCTGCAGCCGCTCCTGCCAGCAGACTTGTCCAGACCCTCTGGGTATTCGATATTGCTCTATTCTTCTCCTAAGAGGGCAAACAAATTTTTTTCGATTAATTAAAATGTAATTGTAATTTAATTGTAATTACATAATTAAAATGATTTAATTATTAAATTAATTAAAATTAACTAAAAGAATTATTTTACTTAAAAATTTCTAAAAATTGTAACATTGCGAATTTTCTCACTACCATGATGTCGGGTTTTGTTTCTGGGACGGACGAAGCGGTGGGAGTTACTGGTGCTGTTTTTGTCATATTTGATAAGACAGTAACTTGAATTCTTTCGAGAACCGCTTGGCTGCTTTCGACAGGACCGGCTGCGGCATGACCGCTCATCTCCTTCGGAAATCCAACAGTTTTAATAATTTTTCAGCTTTGCAGATCAAAATTTTCTCTTCCCTTCCAATCATGCACGGCCCTTTTAAATAAGGGTCGGCTGTCGCCGCACTTCCTAAAAAAAAATATTCAACAGTTAATAACAAATCTAGAAATAATATTTAATTATTTAAATCACACAGATAATTAACGCCGAATTATTTTTATTCTTTTGTACGAAAGGGCAAGTCCCGTAAATTTTAAATAAATAATTATTATTATTATTACTATTTTTATTAATAATAATAATTATTATTTTTATTATTACAATTATTATGCAATTTTAATTACATGCATAGAGTCAGAAATTACCTAATACAATCAGTCTAAATTCTAAATTAATAAATCCTTGAAATGCAACAATATTCAAAGACCAATAATCATCAACTTAACTAATTTAACGTAAATGCTGCAAAGATTTGAACAATTGGCCAAGTGCCAGTGCCAACAATTCGAAATAAAGTGGTCGTTATTTAAAGTTATCAAATTCAAGTAAGATAATTTCACTGTTTGCTAAAATTCTTCAAAAATAACCACAATTATAAAAAAAGAAAATAGTAAATTATTTATCGAAAAACAAACTAATGTAATAATATTGTAAGGAATTTGAATAAAAAAAATTAAGATAAAAATTAATTTTCCTTACGCGCAAACGTGTCAACTTTGTTGTAAACAGAAACAATAACTGCGATAAAATTTGTAAAAATACTTCCACATACTAATTGACAAGAGTGTAAAAATATTGAAAAAAATAGAAAATAGATAAGAATGATGATGAATTTATTATTTCGCTACTTCGTGAATGTTGAAGGTCATCATCACGCGTGATAAATCAAAAAAAGATGCTAATTTCATCTTTGAAAAATCAGAAAATATTGAATATAAAACAATAAATATATTATAGACAGAAAAATTAATAATTTTCTATTTATTTAAAAAAAACGTTTTTTAATAGCCGGAATAAATAAATTTTCTCTGCGTAATATCTAATTTTAATTGATAAAAATATTCTTGTGAAATTATCATCAAAATATGTGAATCTATCATAAAAATTTAATATTCAACATTTATCGTTCAATTTTATTAACACGCATCTACTTTATATGCACTTTTTCATTGTTTACATGTTTTCTTCTGTTCATTTATCTTTATATCTTGAATAAACAAATAAGTCGAGCTCGTAAAGCGATTTAAAGTTGACGTCATAACATTTAAGTGATGTCAAAACTTTTGTATACGACAAAGAACTTTTATATAAAAATAGACTTTGATCTTTTTTCAGTTAAGGAAAAGTTTTCACAATTTTAATAAATTCTTCTCTATATACCTAAATTTATAGAAATAAAAAAAATAGACAAAAATTTGATTCTGTATTTTTCTGATTTCCGTAAAAAATATTCACTGTTTTTCTTATTCTGGTCATAACAATAATTCTAAATTTTTATCAAATTCAATTATTTTGCAAATCTTTATTTAGACTTTTTCAAAAATTCGATTATATTTAAAAATAATTCTTAATAAAAGTAAAAAATAATTTTTTTTTAATATAAAATTTATTTCAATTAAATTCGAGAAACTTTTCAATTGAATCGAAATTTTAATAAACATTTTTAATTTTTAAGAGAATTTTTCCTATATTCGAAAAAATGTAATTAACATTTTTCATAAAAATTAATTTTTTTCTAATCTTTAAATTAATTATTTTACTGGAATAATTTTTTTGACTAAATTCTTTAAATTTATTAAAAAGAAACTAATTTTTTAAAAATTTTAATTGAAAATTTAGTTTTTATTTAAAATTTGAAATTGATTACATTTTTCCAAAAAGTTCTCAGTACTTTTTTAAAATAATCGTTTTTGAAATAATTATAATTAAAAAAAATTGAATTTCTGATAAGAATTTTTTTTTATTAATAAAAATATTAAAATTCTTGTGAAGAATTTTATTAAAATTTTTGAAAATAATTACATTTTTATTTTTTTCACTAATTTATTTAAATCTTTTGAAAATAATGTAGTTTTTTCTAATAATTTTAAACGTATTTATATTTCACGAAGAATTCTTCTCAATTTGTTAAAATAATAGTGTTTGTTAATTATTGTAACTAAAAATTGTATTAAAATTTTTTTTGTAAATATAGTTAAATTCTTTTAAAGAATTTTATTAAAAAAATTAAAATTTGATTTTTTTCGAGAACGTTATTAAAGATATTTAAATTAGATTGAAAATAATTGAATTCTTGAGAAGAAATTTATTATTTATGAAAATAATTGAATTGTTGCAACGAATTTTATTAAATTTTTTTATATAATTGAATTCCTGTGAAAAATTTTATTTAGTTTCAAAAAAATTTTGAAATTTTGAATTGTTTCAAAGAATTTTATTAGAATTTTTGAAAATAATTTTTTTATTTTAACTATTACCAGATTAAAATTATTTTAGCGAAAAAATTCTTCTTTAGAAAAAAAATTCTTTTGTTTGTTTACTCAACTATTTTTGTTTTACAGTTACGTGACAAATCAACAGGTGTAAGATCCAAGGGATCCAAGTCAATATAGATAATTTCTTGCATATATTTAATGCGCGATAATGATTCTTCAATTGTAATCGAACATCTATTAATAAGTAGTTAAAAAAACGTCTGCCTAAAATTAGCCCATTTTTCTGTCGAGTTTCCAAAAAAAAAGTCTTCAAACTTTTATTTATAATGATCAGAAATTTCAATTTTTTCAATAATCAAGAATTCCGAATCCTTTTTAAACATCAAGGTTAACATTTAAATTCACATGGTCTTAAAAAGAAAACATAAAAATCATCGTCAGCCTTGACAATTGAAAAACATCTAGGACTTGTTATTTGCATTTCCACTACGTCAGAACTTGTCTTTTTCTAAATGTACACATGTTTATTATTTTTTTTTACTAACAAACAATAAAAGTGCACTTTTGCTCCGAATATGGTCGAGAAAATTATAAAAATTATTGTTTTCTCTTTCAACAATTTTACAAATACTCTTTTTTAATTGGAGTCAATGCTGAAAATAAAAGCACAGAATAATTTTCAACTGCGTAGTTAGGGTCATAAATGCATCGTTTTTCTTATATAATCTATAATTAGTTCAATTGGATTTTCATTATTCATTTATCAATAATTTTTCGAATGATAACGCTTATTACATAATGAGTTAACAATTTATAGTAAATATGTATCGATAAGAATTTTTTTTTGCCACAGTTACGATATGAAACTTTTATTATTAATGGAGTTCAAATTGAACTTTGAACACAAGGGCGTCCCTACTCTCTGCTTCAAAATAATAAATGAAACGTCATGTTTGACACATACGAATTTTTTTTCACACATCTTGGCATCGAAATCTCGCGCACAAGACAATTGAAAATGCAAATTTTTCCTTAATTTTAAACTTATTTTTATAAATTTACCATTTCGGTAAAATATTACCCAAAAAAAGGGGAAAAATATAAAAAATTACAACTTATTATTAAATGAAAATTTGCCAAGAAGAGTGAATAAAAAATTCTTTTCACTGCCGAAAAAATAAATTTCTAAGTTACGAACAAAGGTGAATCATGACAATAAAAAGTAAAATGTAAATATTGTTTCTACCTCGTAAAAATTGTGCTTGAGGATAATTGTGATCCAGGGAAGATTGTCTCTTTCAAATTGATTTAATATTATTCTTTTAATTAAAAAAAATAGAAGCCTAAGCTTCTAATGAGCCCATAATTTTTAACACTATATACTATAAAATTTGTTAACACCCACACTTTTAGAAACGAAGCAAATGAATGCTCATACTGAACTGGGACCTGACAATGTTGACAGTACACAGTATTGACATCAGAGAATATTTTTAGGTTATGTGCGTACTACAGGTGTCACTTCAAACGTCCAAAAGATGGCGCTATTTTGATTATGAACCAATTAGATTTCGTATCTATTCTTGGACAAAAAAATCAGCCAATGACGTTTCAAGAAACATGGCGTTGCTATGGAAACAGATCTGATAAAGACAATTACAATTTATTTCTGGCAAATGTCACTTTTATTAATAATCATTAATAATTTCAACAAGTTTTGCGAGTTTTAATTAAAAATAGAGGCGAAGTTTTTTTTAATTAAATCATTTGAATAATTTAGATATGCTTGAACTTGGTGGGGAAAAGTAATAAAAGTATATACAAAACTATACAAAGAAAAAAATGGCACAGAATCTAGGTTTGTTGTTTTTATTCAAAAACTTTTGTTTTTATAAATTTGTGCAATTTTCTATTTATTATAAATTTATAAATTCATTTTTTATGTGGCTAAATAATAATAACAATTTTTCTTAGATTGTGCAACGAACTCTATTGATTCCGAACTTTTGGATTGCCTTCGAAGAAATAAAATAACAGTTGATGATTTCTCATTTGATGAGGTCATTGGCCTCATTGAGGATATTTTAATGGGTATACAGTTTATTTAAATTATTTTTAATTAATAACTTTTTGTAATATTTAGCTTAATGATACAATAAAACCGAACCCCAATTTATAATTTTATTTTTACAGAGGACGATTTTCAAGAAATGCAACAGCGTTATTTGGAAAAATATTGGCAAATTTTCGAGCCAGTTGAAGAAAATAAATTGGTTTACATGGATATTTTTAATGATTACGTAAGTAAAGCTTACTTTTAAATTTAATATCGATACATAAATTAAATTACAGGGTTGGCATAAATATTTAATTTTATTTTTCCCTGATTTCCAGACAAAATTTTCACTTTTTCCCTGACCATAAAGAATATTCTGATTTACTCTAAAAATGATTAGATACTCAAAAAAACATTCTATTACATTTACTTACGAATTTATTAAATCGTAAAATTATTCGCAAACATCAATAACTAAATTTTTAAAAAGGTATTTAATTATTATTTTTCCATAGGAATTAAAATTCTTCAAAACATTCAAATTCAAACATTTTTAAAATTCAACAACTTATAAGAATATTATTATAAAACATGAAGATATCAATTACTCCGAGTCTTCGACTCGGAGTGATTGATATCTTCATGTTTTATAAAAATTTTAATTTCCATAAAATTTTTCAAAAAAAAAATTAAATTATTTACAAAAATTATAATAAAATTCGTTGCAAGAATTCAATTATTTTCATAAATAATAAAATTCTTCACATGGTTTCAATTATTTTTAATACAATTTTAGATAAATTTATCTTCAAAAATTTTTTCCAAGAATTAAATTAGGTACATTTCACAAATAATTAAATTCTTCGCTGAAATTCAAAAATTTTCAAAATTTACATTTTTAATACAATTTTTCAAAAGAATATAATTATTTAAATAAAATGTAAGAAAATTCGTTGCATAAATTCAATTATTTTTACAAGTAATAAAATGTTTCACATGAATTCAATTATTTAAAAAAAATTGATAAAATTTGTTGTAAGAATTCCATTATTTTCATAAATTATAAAATTTTTCTGAGGATTTCAATTATGTATAATACAATTTAAAGTAAATTCCTAGAAAAATGGAATTATTCTCTCAAATTTTTTGTAAGAATTTAATTACATTTCACGAATATAATGAAATTCTTCGTTGAAATTCAAATATTTTCACAATATACTTTTTTTAATAAAAGTTCTCAAAAGAATTCAATAATTAAAAAAAAAATGTAATAAAATTCGATGCAGGAATTCAATTATTTTCCTAAATAATAAGATTCTTTATATTATTTTAATTATTTAAAAAAAAAATTTGAAAAAATTCATTGCAAGAATTCAATTACTTTCATAAATTAATAAAATTCTTCACAGGATTTCAATTATTTTTAATACAATTTTAAGTAAATTCTTCGAAAAATGTAACTATTTTCAAAAATTTTGTTAAAATTCTTCGAAAGAATTCAATTATGTATTTTATTAATTATGTATTTTTAAAAATTCATGCTTTAATGCTTTTAATATTCAATTATTATCTAAAATTTTAACTAATATTCATTTTTAAATCAATTTTTATTGGAAAATTCTACAAGAATTCAATTATTTAAATACAAAAATAAATAATTTATTGAATAAATGAATGTTTTTCGAAACTAAATTATCATAAAGAATTTTATCAACAAACTTGAATTTTTTTGAGAAATTTTAATAAAATTTTCAAGAATAATTACATTTTTCGAAGAATTCAATTAAAATTGAATTAAAAATAATTGAAATTCTAGGATGAATTTTATTATTCATGAAAATAATTGAATTTTTGTAAGAAATGTTATTATTTATGAAAATAATTGAATGTTTGTAAGAAATGCTTAGAATTTTATCAAAAAAAAATTTTTTTTTAAATAATTGAATTCTTTTGAAAAATTTTATTAAAACTGTAAGTAGATATTGAAAATCATTGAATTGAGAAAAATTTTTTGAAAATAATTGAAATTTTGCAAAGAATTTTATTAAAATTTTTGAAAATAATTGAAATTTGGAGAAGAATTTTATTATTTTTGAAGATAATTGAATTTTGACGAGAATTTTTTTAAATTTTTGAACATAATTGAATTTTTGCGAAGAATTTTATTACTTTTGAAAATAATTGAATTTCTGCAATCATTTGTAACTTCTCAAAAATTCAATTTTTTCCAGTTACTTAAATAAAAATCCCTGACTTTTCCCTGACTTCCCTGACTAATTTTACTTTCCCTGACTTTTCCCTGATTTCCCTGACCTGTGGCAACCCTGAATTAACAGGGTAGTCACAAGTTTCAGTTTATCAATTTCATAAATTGATCTGACAATTATTTACTGACATTAAATTTATTTTCCCTGACAAAATTCTTTTTACAAGAAAATATGAAAGTTTACGGAAAATGAGTAAAATTTATGAATTTTAATAATTTCTAAAAATTACAATTATAAGTTATAACCCTTCTTGAATTCAATTATTTTCTACAATTTTTAACTAAAATTCATCTTTAAATTAATTATTTTAAATAACTTTCCGAAAGATCTTCTAAAATTCAATTATTTAAATACAGAATCTTAATTTTTATAATAATTGTAACTGTACATGTTTTTTTTCTTAAATTATTAAGGTTATTTTCAAACAAAATTATAATAAAGAAATTCTTACCATTAATTTTTTTTTAAATATTTAAAAATATTTTTCGAAAGATAATAATCTCAATTTTCCTAATTTCCCTGAGAAACAATTTTTTTCCCTGTCATTTCCCCGACTTTACTGCCATAAATGTTTTTTTCCTGACATTTCCCTGACTTTACTGACATGTGACCACCTTGATTAAATATTAATACATAAATCAATTCAAAAATCAATTTGAAAAATTTTCCAATTGAAACTTTTCTTTTAGAATAGAGACATAGAAGCATTTTTGGAAAACAGTCTCAAAAAAGTTATACCCAACTTTTCAATGACTACATTTTTAAGTCAGTTAAGGTAAGAGTTTAAAACACAAATATATCTTAAATAATTAAAAGAAAATTAATAATTGAAATTTTCTTGTAACAGTATGAAGAAATCCGAGTTAGAAGGTGAAATTTTCGAAATACTCTTATCATTCACGGACTTTCTTGCTTTCAAAGAAATGATCCTCGACTATCGAGCTGTGAGTTATTTTTTAAACAAAGTCAAATTTTCTTAATGAAATTGTATTTTTATTAATTATTAACAGATTTAATTATATTGATCTTTGATTATAGCCAATTATACAAGATAAATTAAAAATATTGACTAATGAAGTGAATATTTACATTTAATAACAAACAATAGTATAATTATAATTTTTTGCAAATTGGAAATAATTTATAAATTATTTCAGATGAAAGAAGGAAAAGTTCAAGACCTCAGTGGAAGTTTGTTTGTAACATCTTTGAAATCGGGAAATGATTAAGAATCATTGAAAAAAACCAATGCACCTAGCAAACCGTTCTTTAATCTTAAGTATACGTTGAAATAATTTTGCGTTAATTTTTTTACACTAGAAGAAATTTCGACTTTTGTAAATAACAAAGAACTGCAATGAGGCTGTTAATTTTATAAAATAAATATATCATTTGACAAATTGATTTCAGTCGTTTAATCATTATTAGATTTTATTTTATTTGAAATAAGTTTGAATTAATTATTTCGAATTACTTAGATTTTAACAATAATTTTACATAACAATATTGTTCATTAAATTAAAATTTCAATTAAGGTGAAAATCTAATAATATTTATTGTTATTTATAATTATTGTTACGAATAAGAGAAACACACACTTTTTCACTTACCTCACTTTTTATTACGAAAGTTGATTTAATATATATTTATATAAAAAATATTAATATCTAATTACACTAGAGTTCATTTACAGTAACGTCTTCATTTTCTTCACAAATTATATATATGCTCAATGCATGAGAATTTCCATTTGAACAAGTTTACTGTTAGTTTCATTTGGCATTCGATAGGGTAAAGTTCCGGCGAAACTTGTCAAAGCACGAGCTTGCTCTCTTAAGTCACGCAACTGTTGTTCCCTTGCAATTTCATCGCCAGGCTCAGAGGAACGTAATTTTTGATATTGTTTATAGAGAATTGTCATTGTCGCTAATAGAACATCGGCCAAGGTGCCTGATACTTCTGGCGCCACTCGACGTAATGCCGTAACTCTCTCGTCCACTTCTTTCATATTTAATGGCAGTAATTTCGAATCTGCTATCGTCTGCAAAATTAATTCAAGTCAAATGAAAATTATGTAATAATAATAATAATCGAGATATTCTGTCGTCACGTAAAATTAGGACTTTTTGATTCCAAATTGTTTTACAGCTCAAATTGTCATGTCAAAAGTTTGAAAATTAATTTGTAAATAGAGTGATTAGTGTTTTTATTAAATTAATTCCCCTAGAATTTTTACAATGACAGGTGTCCCACAGGATAATAAAGTAAGGAATATTATCCAAAGTATTAAAAAATATCATATTATTGAAAATCTTAAATATTCTATGAATTTTATTTCTTTAAAAAAAATCATTAAGTTGAGTTTCAGTTGGAATTTTTAGAAATAATCAATTATTTGATCACTTATTTTTGTATTTAAATAATTAAATTCTCGTACAACTTTTTGATAAAAATTGGTTTAAAAAAGAGTTTCAGTTCAAATTTTAGAAAATATTATTCAAAGAATTGGAAAAATTGCAGTTCTAATTTTAATTAAATTTCAAAAGATTTACATTGAAAGTACATTTAGAAATTTTTTGTGGACAAATAAATGATAATATAAATATATTCAAATATAAATTAAATAAAAATTAATAAAATTTGAAAAAATTAATTTAGAAATTCTGAAAAAATGAGATTTTAAAAAAATCGTAAGTACAATTTTTTGAAATAGGTGAATTCTAGAAAATAATTTTAAAAAACGAAAAAATAGGAAATTTTCTTAAATTTCATAAAATAAATTATAAAATATTTAATATTTATTTTATTTATTTAATATTTAATTATAAAATATTTATAAATTATAAAATTATAAAATAAATTTTATATTTCGAAGAATTATATTTTCTCTCTTTAAAGAATTATTTTTAAAAATATTATTGTATTTTTTAAAGAATTGTAACTAAAAAATTTAGAAAATAAATAAATTTTACAGAAATTTTTGTACTTAAATAATTGAATTCTCGTACAACTTTTTGATAAGAATTGATTTGAGAAAGAATTTCAGATAAAATTTTAGAAAATATTTGAAGAATTGGAAGAATTTCAGTTCTAATTTTAATTAAATTTCAAAAGATTTACATTAAAAGTATTTTGAAATTTTTGGTGGACTTATAAATGACAATATAAATATTCATCCTAAATTAAATAAAAATTTAAGAGATTTGAAAAAATTAATTTAGAAATTCTGAAAAAATTAGAATTTTAATAAATCGTAATTAAAATTTAAAAAAAAAAATAGTTGAATTCCCGAAAACAATTTAAAAAAATTTTTAAATAGTAAATTTTCTCAAATTTTATTAAGATAAATTTTGGATTTCACAGAATTTTAGTTTCTCACTTTAAAAAATTATTCTTAAAAATATTATTGAGTTTTTTGAAAAATTTGTAACTAAAAATTTCGAAAATAATTAATTTCTACAAAAAGTTTTCTATTTAAATAATTCAATTATCGTAGTTGAATTCTAATAAAAATTGATATAAAAACGAATTTCAGTTCAAATTTTGAAAAATAATTGAATTTTAAAAGCGTTATAATAGAAATTGTAAGAAATAATTAAATTTTAAAAGGTTTTTAAATTGAAATCAATTCAACATTTTAATCGCTGTAAAAGTATAATAATATTTAAACGTTTGTTAAAAAAAATATTAATATATTATTTTCCTTTTAAAATTATTAAATTTTTCAATAATTGTATTCAAAAATTCTAAAAAATAATTAACTTTTGTAAAAATTGCAGTTGTAATTTTTAAAAATAATTAAACAAAAGGTTTTGCATTGAAATTATTTTAAATTTTAATGAAATTAAATAACAAGAAGTTTTTTAATATTTGTCTAACAAAAATTATTGAATTTTTGAATAATTTAATGTGGAAATTCTAAAGAAAATAAGTTTTTTTTTAAAATTGTAATTAAAGTTTTTTTTTTGAATATAATTGAATTCCCGAAAATAATTTTAAAAATCGAAACAATTAAAATTTCTGTCAAAATTTCATTGAAATAATTTTTATATTTGAAAGAATTTAATTTTACCACTTTTAAAAATTATTTTGAAATGTAGTCGTATTTTTTACAAATTATATTTCGAAAAATTGTAATTTTTAAAAAATAGTCAATTTTTATTAAATTTCAAGAAGAAAGTATCTATTTAGAAAATTTCTAATTATTTGCAGTCAACTCTTGATATTTAAATTTTCGATAAATTGAATATCTTAATAAATTGAATTTGTTTTCTGTTCCGTTGAAGAATTTTTCATACTTAAAATATTCGATAAATAAAACCCTCGATAATTTGAATTTTCTCTAGGTCCTTTGAGATTCAATTTATCGAGAGTCGACTGTAATATAAAAAATAATGAAAAGTTAATAAATAAAATCGTAAATATAGGTAAATAACGAATTAAATTATATTTACCATCAATGCACTTTGATACTGTTCGTTGTGAAATTGATCGAAGAATACCATCAGATCTCTTAGGGTATAGAAAGCTGCTACTAATTCCGATGGGGCTTGAATTGGCATTCCTTGGTACCTAAATATTTGTAATTATTAATAAAAGTTTTTCGCTTCGTTTTTTTTTCTGAAAGTAAAATTGAAATAAAATGGAATTTCCACCATACCTAATACTCATGTCGGTTGCATTCTCGTGTAATCGCGATCTCAATGAATTAGCTTCACCTTTCTGACTAACAACTTGCGCCAATAGCATGCACATTATGCTTAAAACTTTCTCATGATTGCCGGCGAGATCATACATTGTGACCGCATCTTCTAAAACTCCTTTCTTGTACATTGTATCGGCGGCAATATTTATCACATCGTCTGTATTAATATGCAACTGATCCAACATTCCCGGTAAACGTCGATCTTTATCAATTTTTCCAATTAACAAAACACGATTCGCTGGCGTTGCACTAACAACCATTTCTGCTGTTGATGCTGCAAACATATTCCTCTCGTACGGGTCCTTCATGCACCTAAAATTGATTATTTCGTAGCAGTTTTATTACAAAAATTTATAAAACTATTTATTATAATTTTATTTTTGTACTACAAAAATAGAAATGCAAATTACATAATAAAACTTAATTAAATGAAATTCAATTCAAAGAAATAAGAAAATTCATCAAGTTGAATAAAAAAATATTAAACAATAAAAAAATTAGTGAAATAGAATTTAATTGAATTTCATTTAATGGAATAAAGTTTAATTTAATGAAATAATTTAACAAATAGTTGAAATTAAATGAAATAATTTAATAAATAAAAACCTGAGTAGGAAGAGATAGTGAAGACTTTCTTTCGGATCAGACGCCTCGAATCTCATCACGTAGAGTAAAATTAATCTTGCAAAATTCAGTCTTCTCGCGGGGGGTTTGTCAGCAACATCGGTGCTTATTAACGGAGCTAAAACACTTTGACTAACGGCCAATAAATTATGCTCGTGCATTGCCGCCGCTAAATGAACAGCGTGAACTAAATGTCGAGCACTTGCTCCTCGAGCTAGAAATTCAATCGCCGATTCGAATTGTCCAGTTAGGAAGAGCATAGAAAAGTACAAGAATGGTTGCTCATGTGCGTGATAATAAGATTCACCTAAAAAAGAAAATTAAATTCAAATTGAAAATGTAAGTAAGTAAATAAAAAGAAATTCCAGGTTTTGCACTCATTAATTAATTTTACAGGGTTGCCACAAAAATTTAATTTTCTTTTTCTCTGATTTCCTGACAAAATTTTCACTTTTTCCCTGACCCTAAAGATTCACTGATTCACTCTAAAAATTATTAGATGTACTCAAAAAAATGTTCTATTACATTTATTTACGAATTTCCTTAATTGTAAAATTATTCAAAATCAATTTTAAGAAATTTCGATTATTCGGAAATTTTCCAATTAAATATACATTAGAAAATAAAAACTTGAAATAATTTTAAAAAATTTCGATTAATCTTTTTGAAAAAAAATTAATCCTACGTAATTGTTAGTTAAAAGTATGAAAAATTCAGATTTTCAAAGATTTTAATTTGAAACTTTTACGAAATTCAATTATTTCTAAAAATTGCAATTATTAGTAATTTCTCAAAAATTCAATTATTATCTAAAACTTTAGCTAACTGAAATTCATTTTTAAATCAATTTTTATTAGAAAATTCTAGGAGAATTCAATTATTTAAAATTACAAACATAGATAATTTATTAAATAATTTAATGTTTCTTAAAATTGAATTCTTATACATAATTTTATCAACAAATTTTTAAATAATTGTAATTTTTGACGAATTTTAATAAATTTTTTAGAATAATTACATTTTTTGAGGAATTCGATTAAAATTGCATTAAAAATAATTGAAATTCTGCAATAAGTTTTATTATTTATGAAAATAATAGAATTATTGCGAAGAATTTTATAAAAAAGTTTCAAACGATTGATTTTTTTCAAAAAAATTCATGCAAATTCTATTTTTAATAATTGAATTCCTGTGAAATTTTCATTATTTTAAATAATAGTTGAATATTTTTGTAGAACTTTGTCAAAATTGATTTCAAATAATTTAATTCTTTTGGGAAATTTTATTTCAAAATTTTATTTTATTACAAATTATTGAATTAAGAAAAATTTTGGAAAATAATTGAAATTTTGCAATGAATTTTATTAAAATTCTTGAAAATAATTGAATTTTATTACTTTCGAAAATAATTGAATTCTTGTGATGAATATTGTTAGTTATGAAAATAATTAAATCCCTGAAAAGAATTTTAAAATTTATGAAAATAATTGAACTACTGCGAAGAATGTAATGACAAATTTTAAAACATTCGGTTTTTTCAAAAAAATTTACGCAAATACTATTTTAAATAATTGAATTCCTGCGAAATTTTTATTACTTAAAAAAATAATTGAATATTCTTTTAGAACTTTGTCAAAGTTGTTTTTAAATAATTAAATTTTTTTAGGAAATTTTATTTTATTCCAAATTATTAAATTAAGAAAAATTTTTGAAAATAATTGAATTTTATTACTTTTGAAAATAATTGAATTCTTGTGATGAATCTTGTTAGTTATGAAAATAATTGACTTCCTCCAAATGATATTATTATTTATGAAAATAATTAAATTCCTGAAAAGAATTTTAAAATTTATGAAAATAATTTAATTACTGCCATGAAATTAATGCCAAATTTTAAAACATTTGATTTATTCAAAAGAAATTTACGTAAATTCTATTTTTAATAATTGAATTCCAGTGAAATTTTTTTTGGGAAAATAATTGAATGTTCGTGTAGAATATTATCAAAATTTTTGTGGTAATTTCATAGCTTATGAAGCAAACAAAAAGATACAAAAATCCAGAATTATCTTATAAATTCTAAAAATTAAATTTTTTCCAGTACTTTTAATAAAAATTCCTCACTTTTCCCTGATTTCCCTGGCCTGTGGCAACTTTAATAAAAGTATCAATAAAACTGAAAAGAAGCAGTAAAAAAAGTAGATTAAATTAGATTTGGAAAATTTTGAAATTACCATATACTTCTAGAATCGTCGTTTGTAGACTATCCAACGTCAATTTATGTTCAGGATCAGGTTGCTCTCTAATTTGGCACAATTTCAACCAAAGATAATCGTCAGCCGTCGACATGACTTCAGAATGAAGATCGTCAGGTTCACAAGGAACGAGAGCGCAATAAGCAGCTCTTTTATACGGATCAGTAGCAGAGCGAACATGTTTTCGATAATGTAGTTTAAGAATCGATTCGGTGCGACTTCCAGGATGGAATTGCGCATCTTTCGAAGCCTCCTCTAGAGCTTGACGAAATTCCTGAAAAGCCGAACCACACTGAGTCAAACATTGAAGCGCTGCCTTATAATCACCAGCTCTCATACAATAATAAATAAGCGGCCACAATGGTTTGTCATCCAGAAAAACATCCTCCAAATCCCTATAATTGTGCACCTTAATACCAACAAAACTCTTCACCAATGGCAATGTTCCCGGTATTCCACCGCGTTTAGCCTGAACCAAATTCTCATTCACCACTGAATTCATAAATTCCTTGTAGCGATTCTCCAAATATGAGCGGGCTTGAAAGATTATTTTCTGCTCAACTGTGGGACTACTTCGTGATTTAATTTGATCACCACGTGGCGTGGGTGGAATTTCAATCATACACTTGACCATTTGCCACATGTCGAGGACCTTCTTGTCGTTAAAGACCTCGGCTGCCTTTGTGAAGAGGGTAAATAAACTTGGTCGTGTTACACCACGAAGCACGTGGTCGTTGTAATTTTGCAATTCTTTCGCGTAAGCGACTTCCATACTTGACAGACCACTGATCATTGAGCCTGCTAATTTTGTACGCTGCGGTGTTCCTCTGAGATCCACCAAATCTCCCGATGGTGCAGTCATTGCGTTCATAATTTCGTATCGCATTTGTTTCCATTCACCTAAAATGTGCTCCAATTGTTGTACACGATTTGATTGAAATGTCTGTAAAAATACAACAAAAAATATGAAATACAGGTTTGACACAAAAATTTTATTTTGTTTTTCCCTGATATTCCCTGATTTACAGATAACATTTTGACTTTTTCCCTAATTCTAAAGAATATTATGATTCACTCTTAAAATAATTAGATACTCAAAAAATATTCTTTTACATTTATTTACGAATTTCCTTAATTGTAAAATTATTCAAAAACATCAGTTGTTTTATATTAGAAAATAAAAACTTCAAATATTTTCAACAAAAATACAAATTTTAATAAAATTTTTCAATACAACTTAATTCTATAGAATTTTTAGTTTAAAATTTGAAAAAATCAGATTTTCAAAGATTTTAATTTGAAATTTTTACAAAATTTAATTATTCTAAAAAAAATTCTTATTTTTACTCTTATTAATTCTTATTCTTAAATATTTTTAATTTAATATTTTATTATTATTATTATTATTATTATTATTATTATTATTATTTAATATTCTATATTTTAATGTTTAAAATTTAATATTAATATTATCTAAAATTTTTATTGAAATTCATTTTTAAATCAATTTTATTAGAAAATTCTGGGATGAGTTTTATTATTTATGAAAATAATTGAATTGTTCCGAAAAAATTGATAAAAATTTTGTAAATAATGTTTGAAAATAATTCACATTGTGACAAGAATTTTATTAAATTTTTGAAAATAATTGTCTGAATTTTGGTAATCATTTGTTACTTCTCCAAAAAGTCATTTTTTTAGTGTTTTTAATGTTTTTAACTAAAATTCTTCTGTAAATCCATTATTGTTAATAATTAATTAAATATATAAATTAAAAAATTGAACTAATTTCAGAGGAGTTTGAATTATTAAAATTTTTCAAAAATCCAAGTTCTTTAATGTGTCTAATTAAATTAATTAAAAATTGAAATTTTTTAAAATTCCAAATTGAAACCTTTTGAAGTTCATTTGTTTATGAAAATTGTAAACGGAACTCTTTGAAAATTCAATTAGTTTTGAAATATTTAAGTAAAATTATTCAGTAAATAATTTATAAGTAATAATTTTATTATAGTTCTTCAAGAATTAAGTTATTTAAAAAGAATTTACTTGAATTCATTGTACTAAAATTCGTGGTAATTTCACAGTTTATAAGGCAAACAAAAAAGACACCAAAATTCAGAATTTTCTTATGAATTCAAAGAATTAAATTTTTTACATTGCTTTCAATAAAAATTCCTGACTTTTCTTATGAATTGAAAGAATTAAATTTATTACAGTACTTTCAATGAAAATTCCTGACTTTTCCTTGATTTCTCTGACCAATTCTACTTTCCCTGACTTTTTCCTGACCTGTGTCAACCTTGTAATATCTGTAAATGATTTGCTTCTTAAATATATAAATTTTTACATACGTCTTTGTGGACTTGATCAATAATTGAGAGAATTGCATTTTCTTTTTCGTTTCGAAGATAACTGACAATGTCTGTATCTGCAATAGGATCCAACGGTTCGAAAGTACGACGAGTACTTAGAGAATTTAATTTCTGTGAGATTTGTGGCAAATCGATTCCTCGCGAGCCCAAAAGCAAGTGACTGAAATAAAATAAATAAATATGTAAATAGAGCAAAAGTAAAGTTAGTAAAGTAAAAAAAAAATAAAAGTAAAGAAACTAAATAAATTATAACTAAAGTAAGTATAAAGTAAAAGCAAAGTAATATTGTGAATTGTTGATACTTGAATAATAAAAAAGTTAGGTTATGAAAGGTAAATTTCAACAATTAAGTATTAAAAATAAACTCACGCCTGGATCTGATTATCCTGTGCGCCGGTTTGAATAACACGAGACAATAATTCATTTGAATCTTGTAAAATTTGTCGTAGATTTCTCTCGACCTGGGGAAGTTCTCCATTGCCTTCGACAGCTGCAGAAAGTTGTTCAGCTTCACGCAAAAGCTCATTAAAATCAGTATCACCCATAGTTCTTGATCTCTTAACACTGTATTATAAAAAACTAAATTTCCTCTTTCCTATCACAGTTGATTAACTTTATTATTTAGAAATTGTTTATTTGAAAAACTCAATAAATAACCGGTGAGTCCGAAAATTTTAATGCAACTGACATAACCTCAATTTGACAAGAAAACGCGCGCTATTTGCATTCGCGGCCATATTTGTTTCGAAGTCACGTGACATTCAGCGCAAGTTTTCAAATTAAAAAAAAATTAATTCGGTATTCGAAAGAAAGTAAAATTTTAATTTTTAAGTGAAAATACTAATTAGGAATTATTTTGAAATTGTTTTCAAGAATTGAATTAGGAAAAGAAGAAAAGGATTAATATAAAATTTTCTAAAAATGTACATCTTTTTATCTCACAGTTTATTGTAATTACTTTTGATTACAATTTACATAAAAAAGATGTTCACAATCGTCTTGGAAAAAAAAATTAAATTATTACAATAAATAATCATATTTGGGTGTTTTTTTTATATAGTCTTTGATACGCAACTGCTAGTATAACTAACAATGAGACATTTTTATAATCATTTAACATTCTAATATAATTCATCAATTAATTTGATATTTCTATTCATGAATAAACAGCAAACATTTTTAATACTTCTTAAAAACTAAAATTACATTTAGAATTCTTTCGAAAATGAAGAAAAATTAATTTTCTTTCAATTTTCACTGTAACAAAAAACTGGTATTTTTTTCTACATAATTATAATACTCGTTTTGGTAAATTCAATAAACTATTGACATTAAAGAATTAAATGGTAAATTAAAACATTGATCTTAAAAAAAAAACATATAAAGCATGACTTAATTTTATCAAAACGGTAAAAGAATGATTTTATTCCTAAACTAAAGCTATAGAGAGAAATATTTTCATAATTAAAAAATTTAAAAAAAAAAATAATATATCACAGGAAGAAAAATTAATTCTTCTTTTTATCATCGTTCTTATTTTTAAAAACTTAGAATTCAATATCACTTTTCATTTTCTTTCAAAAAATATGTTTACTATTGAAGTAAACAAGATTTTTTTTTTTTTGATTAAAATGAAAGAAACGAAACTTGACTAAATCATTTTCAATGCCTTATCTATTTTTATAAAAAAAATTGTTTACCTCTTTTTTTCATTTTTTCTCGTTTGTTAAAAATTGTAAATTTTTTTCTACATGCCAATTTTTCGTTATTTATCAGTTTTTAAAATTTAGAAGAATTTCTAAATAAAAAAAATTTTGAGGGAATAGATAAAATAGAAAATGGAATGTACAAAATGTTTTTGCGGAAAGAAAAAAAATTTTTGTTCTCTTTTATCTGCTAAACATTTTCTTCTGCATTCTTACCCAATCTTGAATTTTTTGGCTCGTTGGCTTTGTTTGCACTAAAACTTCAGCTGCCTGTTGAAACTTTTCTTCATTTCTTCGAATGTACATGGCAACATCCTGCTCCAATTGTTCGATTTTATTGGGCCGAATTTCAACCATTGTTAACATTTCAGATAAATAGGGATTGAATCTGTAGTAGGCGTGATCTGGCAAGAGGTCGTTCAACATAATGTGCACCGCTGTAAAAAAAAGAGAAATTTTCTTAAATTCATAATTTAATTATTGCAAGCTTTGCAATGCTAATTAATTTTTGAAAAGTCTGAAAAATCGTGATAAAAAATTTGCTGTCGAAAAATTAAATTTGACGAAGAGAAAAAATTAGTTTTAGACGTTTCACAAAAATCAGAAAAATTTGATTTTGTATTTTATTTTTCTGACTTTTTTCTAATTTTCACCATCAAAAATATTTATTTTTTCTTATCCTGCTGACAACTTCAATTCAAAATTTTTTCAAAATTAAATTATTTTCTAATTTTAATTTAAAATATTAATTATTGAAAATATAAACTTTCTTCAGTAAAATACGATTATATTTAAAAATAATTTTTAAAAGTTAAAAGAAAATAAACTTCTTTAAAATTTAAAATTCATTTCATTTAAATTTTGACAAACTTTTCAAATAATTAGAAATTTAATTTCTTTAATTAAATTACATTCAAAACTTGAATAATTTTTTTCAAATAAATATTTATATACTTCTTTATTTTTCCACAGGAATTAAAATATTTTATATGATTTCAATTTAAAATTTAACTACTTCTAAAAATTACTACTGTAATTAAATTCGATCATTTTTTTGTAAAAATTTTGAAATTATTCGAAACTAACTATTTTTTAAGTAAATAAGAAATTAATAATTTTTGTAATAAAAATTATTAAAATACAAAAAAAATTCTGTTGAATAATTGGATATTTCTTAATATTGAATTCTTGTAAAGAATTTTATCAACATTTTTTATAATAATTGATTTATTAGGAATTTGAATAAAAATTTTAAGAATTGCATTTTTCGAGGAATTGATTAAAAATTATATTAAAAATAATGTAAAATCTGCAATGACTTTTATTATTTATAAAACAATTGAATTCTTGCGAAGAATTTTATTAAAATTTTTAAAAATATTTGAGTTCCAGAGAAGAATTTTATTAATTATGAAAATAATTGAATTATTTTGAGACATTTTATTAAAATAGTATTAAAAAGAATTGAAATACCGTAAATAATTTTAATATTTATGAAAAATAATTGAATTTTTACTAAATTTTTTTTTAAATAATTGATTTCTTTTGGACAAATTTTATTAAAATAGTAGATATTGAAGATAATTGAATTTCGAAAAATTTTTGAAAATAAGTGAATCGTTTCAAAGAATTTTATTATAATTTTTGAGAATAATTTTTTTATTTCAACTATTAGCGAATTTAAAGTAGTGCAAATTCTCGAAACAAAAAAAAATAGAAAGAAAAAAGTAGCTTTTAGTGTCACAAATCTAAAAAAAAATCTATCCAAATACAATCAAGTCGTAAAAAAGTAGTAAATAGTAGGTTTAATTATTGAATATTGGTAATTTTATTTTAATTTATTTTATTTACTTTAATTTTTAAATTTAATTATTAATTTAATTTCATAGAGTTTAAAATTATACCTTCTGTATCCGTTGCACTGTCGAGAATTTTGTAGAACTTCTCCTTCCAACTGGAGGCTGCAATTCCCTTTTCTTGAATTTCATCTTCGTTACAGGGATTGGTAAAGCAAGGAGTTCGCCCAGTACCAAAAGAAACAACGCATTGAATTGGATTATTCGGCCACAATTGCTTTGCCTCGTGAATGGCAACAGCGCATGGATTATTTACCAATATTCCTGTAATTTAGACAATTGAATTTAAATTATTTAAATTAATTAATTTCCAACGAAAAGAGAAAACTTGAAATTAGAAATTAATTTGAAAATTTAATTAATGTCAAATAAACGTAAATAAAAAATATTAATGAAGTAATAATTAAATTATTAATTGAATAAATAAAAATAAATACAAAATATTATTGTAGAATTAATAATGAATTATGAATTTCAATTTTTTTGATGAATTAACGTAAATTAATATTAATAAGTACCTCCATCTTGATGAAGGTAATCTCCTTTTCTAAATTCTTCAAAATAACTTGGAGCAGCAGCTGAAGCTCTCACAGCTTCCCACAATTTATGTTTGTAAGATCCCATATACTGACTTTCCACTCCATGAGGTAGTGTATAATTTCTGAAGACGAATGCCGAAACTCGCTCAAGATTAACAACGGCAGATACCGTTGAAAACTGTAAATTAAAGTTAAGTAATTACTATATTTGCAATCTTTCTTTTTAATTCTATTTTATTTTTTAATTTCATTTTTCTTTCATCTTCACTGCTATTTTTTTCTTTTCTCTTCAGAGCTTTCTTTGAAGGAATATTAATCTTTCTTTGAAGAAATGTTAAGCTTTCTTTGTATATAAAAAGTAATTACTGTCTTCAAGAAAGTAAAATCCTTTTCTAAAATAATGAAAAAATTACCTTTGGTGTCATCGGCTCACGCGATGTTTTGATAAGTTCCTTGTCGCCTAATTGATCCTGCAGCATTTCTTCCCAAAGAGTTGTATCATAGTAGGCATGACTCCACACAAGACCACTTGTTCCTTTCAATGGACTTTGAGTGAAAATTTGTGTACTCAAATCTTTATAAAGTACCGAAACTTCGTCTAAGGTCTTCATTTTCGCCCCTCCTGGAAATAGGAATAATTTATAAATGTCTAATAATTTTATAACTTGTTAATAAAATTATTTATCTATCTATTTAAAAAAGACATAAAGGAGAAAATTCCAGAAGAAAAATTATTTTAAAAAAATATACGCATACCTTCCCCATTATCTTTTGTAGTCGCTGCATGAAAATGACGACAAAAGAATGTTTTCAATTTTCTTCCATGATTATTTATTTCAAAATTATTTCAAGACTATTTTTAAATATTTTAAAAACATAAAAAAATATAAAAAGTTTTATAAAAAAATATAACTAAAGTTTTATAAAAAAAATATAAAGCTTTACAAAAATAAAATAAAGTTTTATAAAAAAAATATTATAAAGTTTTACAAAAATAATATAAAGTTTTATGAAAAAAATAAAAAGTTTTACAGAAAAAATATAAAGGTCAAAAATATTTACCAATTACTGATGAGAGAATTGCTCCAGTACTGACACCACAAATATAATCGAATAATTCGTAAATTCTCTTTCCCGTTAATTGTTCGAGTTTCTTCAACATTTCAACGACCATAACTCCTCGAATTCCACCGCCATCAATTGAGAGAATTCTGATTCCTCGATTAGGGAGTGGATCAACGTGGCCCAAAACGGTTAAAGCTTCTCGAATCGAATCTTTAAAGAAAATTTTTAATTAATAATAATAAAATTAACATTTTTTAGAATCATTTTTAACATTTTGGAGAAAACATTAGTGTTCAAAATTTTTAATTAAAATTCTTCAAAAAATTAATTATAGTTCTTTTTAACTAAACAATTTTTTTAAAGAAATTCAATTATTGTCAAAAAATTACATCACAATATTTTAAAAAGCTAATTCTCAGAATTGTTTTATCATATTTTTTTTTATATTTTTCAAAAATTCAATTATTTTTCAAAGATTTTACCCAATTTCAATTGCTGTGCATTTTTTCAATTGTATAATATAATTAAAAAATTATAATCTTTCAAAAATTATTTTAAAATATTCTTAAAAAATTAATTTTAAGAATTTATTTATCATAATTTTTTAAAAATTTTATGCCTTAATAACTTTTTACAAAAAATATGGACAGTTACAGTTACAATTATTATAAAAAATTAAATTCTTTTATTTAAATAATTTAATTCCCGAAGAACTTCTGGAAAATCATTAAAAATAATTGCTTTAGAGATGAAGTTTTGTTAAAAATTGTTGAATGTAATAATTGAATTTTGGAAGAGTTGTAATTTTATTAGAAATTATTAAATTTCATAAGGTTTTAAATTAAAAGTTTTTTTCTCGTGTAAGTACAATATAAGAAGTATTTAAATATTTATTTAATAAAATTATTCAAGTTTTTGAATAATTGATTTAGAAATCAGTGAAAGGTCTACGAAATTCAAAATAAAATTTTTGTGACAACTCTGAATTAAATAAACGATTCTTTTTGTATTTTTAATCGAATAGTATTAACTATACTTTTAATAATAGTAAAAAAAATAAACTCTAATGCTTTGAAAATAAATGAAAATTTTCTGTAAAAGTTTCTTCTCACCATTAACTTGTTTGTCATTGGTATTTTGCCGCATTCTTAATAAAATTCCAATACCACCTTCTTTAATGGCATGATAACGAGCTTCGGGATACTGATCGATATGTACTAATAAATCCTCAACTCTCCTCCATTTTGACGGATACGATTCAGCAGTTGCAATACTATTTAAAACGTGTTTTGTTCTCGAAAGAATACTGTGCTTGGATACATTTTTATACATATTTGTCTTCCATTTTGGAATCGAGAAAGTTTTCACTTTATTTTGACTACTTAATTTTGGCATGAGAGCCAATAAAATTTGTGGGATGGAAAGAATATGATCTTTAAAGTCTTTTTCAACTGGAATCGATTGCGATATTTCTGACATCTGAAACAGTAAATTTATTATTACTATTAATTATTTTTGTTAATAATAATTTTATTTGTATTCTTATTATTCTTGTTAATAATAATAAAGTTATTATTATTAATTAATAATAATAATAAAGTTATTATTAATAAAAATAATAAGTAAAAAAATTAGTAAAAAAATAGAGTCATTCCATTATATTTCGATTAAAGTCGTTGCCGACTAATTTTAAAAAATTGTAATATTTTGCAGGAATGATTTTTAAGATATTAGGATCACCGAACAAAACGAATTTTTAAAATATTTTTTATATTTATTGTAAAATAAGTATCTAAAGTATATGAAGTCGTAAAAACTGTCACATTTTCATATATCAGAAAATATTACAGAAAACACAGAATTTACTATAAAAACGTAAAAAAATTATCAGAATTTATTAAGAATGAATTATTTTATTATTATAAATTGGTAGAAACAATTATTAATGAGAAATATTAAATAAAAAATGATTTTAAAGTTCACCTGGCAAATAACCTATTTTTGCAAATTTCATTCACTAAATGTGAGAAAGAGAAATTATTAAATTGAGTAAAACCTTATGAAATATAAAGTACCTGTGATAAACTTTTAGTTTTTCTTATCACTTTCTTCCTTTTTTCTTCATAAATGTTAAAAAAAAGCAATTAAAACTGGCACTTTGCTTATTTTCACGATTTTAAAATGCAAATAACTTCTGCCCAGAAAAATGAAAAATTACGAAAATTGGGCAATAATTAATTGATCAGTAGATACACTCACTGGAAAAAGATTTTCTTTGGTCCCGAAGCAATTTTTCGAAATAATTATGTAATTTTAAACTTTTCACTATTTCTATCAGGTTAATACATGTGATTTTTTTAAAACTGAAGTTGATTCAAAACGATTAAAAAAGAAGACCAAAGAAAATTTTTTTCCAGTGAGTGTATCTACTGATCAATTAATTATTGCCCAATTTTCGTAATTTTTCATTTTTCTGGGCAGAAGTTATTTGCATTTTAAAATCGTGAAAATAAGCAAAGTGCCAGTTTTAATTGTTTATTTTTTAACATTTATGAAGAAAAAAGGAAGAAAGTGATAAGAAAAACTAAAAGTTAATCACAGGTATTTTATATTTCATAAGGTTTTACTCAATTTAATAATTTCTCTTTCTCACATTTAGTGAATGAAATTTGCAAAAATAGGTTATTTGCCAGGTGAACTTTAAAATCATTTTTTATTTAATATTTCTCATTAATAATTGTTTCTACCAATTTATAATAATAAAATAATTCATTCTTAATAAATTCTGATAATTTTTTTTACGTTTTTATAGTAAATTCTGTGTTTTCTGTAATATTTTCTGATATATGAAAATGTGACAGTTTTTACGACTTCATATACTTTAGATGCTTATTTTACAATAAATATAAAAAAAATATTTTAAAAATTCGTTTTGTTCGGTGATCCTAATATCTTAAAAATCATTCCTGCAAAATATTACAATTTTTTAAAATTAGTCGGCAACGACTTTAGTCGAAATATAATGGAATAACTCAATATTTTAAAAATAAATGAATGTTTACCTTCAGTTCATGTTTTGGTGTTTTTAATTCTTGACTAATTTGTTGTTTCACTTCATGTTTTGGTGTTTTCAATTCTTGACTAATTGGTTGTTTCACAACTGGTTTTTCTTCTTGAATAACACTTTTCTCATCATCAAGCGAAACAACAACGACCTTCCGTGTACTGTCATTACTTTTATTATTATCATCATTATTAGTTGAAAAGGATTTCAATTGTTCAATTGATGAAAATCTTCTTATACTCTCAATTTGTGAATAAGTTAATTTATGAAAGAAATCAATCCAATCCTTATTTATAATTAGTTGTAAATTCTTCTCGTACGCGGATTTATTTAAAAAATCTTTAATTACAGCTAAAAATTTCCACTGATTTGGCATAGACATTTTTGATTTTTGTATTAAATTTCCCATTAGAGTTGAGCCATTTCCACTGACATCTCGACTTGCATTCTCTGCTAAGTGCCTGCAATTATAATTTAATTAAAATCAAAATAAGATAATCCAATTTTTAAAATAAATTTATTATTATTTTTATTTTTAAGATAAAACTTTCGCCGTTTATAAAATATAAATAAATAAATAAGACAGTACCTAATTATCAATTAAATAAAAATAAAATAAATAACGTAAAAATCAAATAAATATATAATTAAAAGAATTGTAAAATCTACCAAAATTAATTAAATTAGTTTAGAAAAAAACTTGCAAACAAAAGGGAATAAAATTATAATAATGTTTACGACATTGTAAACAGAATTATAAACAAAAAATATATTGTTGACTAATTTCAGGTAAATTGTAATATAAAATCAGAAAGAGATTCATTATTAAAATTTTATGAAGGAAACAATTTTTAATTGATTGAGGAAAACATTTCTTTGTTTTTCGGTAAACTAATTACATTTTCTTTGCCTATAAAAGAAATTCTAAACGTATTAGTAAGAATAGGAGAATTCTTTTCCTAATTAGGCATTTCAATCGCAGTTGAAATGCATTTTAATTAGTAAACATATTAATGAACTGCGTATTTGTAAACAAAGTACTAGAAAAAAATGTATATAAATACAAGGTGTAATAATATCAATGCCAAATATCACGACACTTGTTTTTTGTCACTCCTCGACTTAATTATTTTTATATGCTTAGAAAGTAGGGCTTCTAATTTAGAATTCAAACAAATTGAAATAATTCGAAAATCAGACATATTGTACGTGTTTTATTATTATGCACATAAACTGTGTCATTGTGTCACTGCTAGGAAGTTACGTATCAGCTGTGTTTCGAAAAAAATACTCTCTTTCACTTACACTTTCTGTATTTTCTTTCTTTCTCACTCATATTAACTCTTTTTGTTCCCTCCTTTTGTTTATGTATTATTTCTCGTTATTTATTTTCTTTATCAAAACGTTTTTTTATATTTAATAAAAATGTATCAAAGAGATGATGTTGTTGTTATGAAGGAGTAAACAATACTATTTCGATTTTCGATTTTACGATAATTGAAACTTTCGATATCTCGAATTTCGAATTGGCGCGAAATATTTAAAATACAAATCAAACTTATTTATCTCCCTAATTGTTTATTAATTAATTATAATTAAATAATAAACAATTGGGGAGAGAATTTTTATTATTAATTATAAACTATTAATTTATTTTGAATTAATAATTCATTTAATAACAGAAAAGAATGTTACTAATAATTATAAATAAATAAACAAAAAAATATTGAAAAATATACAAGAAAATTATTTTGTTTTTGAATTCTGTCTATATTATTTATAATATTAAATTAACAAATTTTAATTATTTTTGATTTATTTCAAAATTGCACTCAGGTGATAATATTTAGTTAAAAAATAAATGAGAAATAATTGAAGGGCTACATAAAATAAGGGGACGAACGTATGGTTGAAAGGGATAATATCAGTCAGGTAGCAGCGAGCGGCTCAAGGCTTGTCACTGCTACCTGACTGGTAGTATCCCTTCCAAGCCTCGCGTTCGTCCCCTTATTTTATGTAGCCCTTCAATTGTGAGATTAATTACATATTGAATTAAAATTAAATTTTTTAATTTTATTTTTAACTTTTATTTTATTTTATGTTTTTCAAAATTAAATTTAAGCATAAAAAGCTCGTGTATTTTGGATAAATAAATAAAAAGTTAAATTATTGAAATTAAATTAAATTCAAATTCAATTTATAAATTCAAATTTAAATTTATAAATTCAATTTCAAATTTAAATTTATGAATTCAAATTCAAATTCAAATTAAATTTAAATTTATAAATTCAAATTCAAATTCAAATTCAAATCTATGAATTCAAATTAAATTCAAATTTATAAATTCAAATTTAAATTTATAAATTCAATTTCAAATTTAAATTTATAAATTCAAATTCAAATTCAAATTCAAATTCAAATTCAAATTCAAATTCAAATTCAAATTTAAATTCAAATTCAATTTAAATTTATAAATTCAAATTTAAATTCAAATTCAAATTCAAATTCAAATTCAAATTCAAATTCAAATTCAAATTCAAATTCAAATTCAAATTCAAATCTTTGAATTCAAATTAAATTCAAATTCAAATTTTTGAACTACTTTTCACCCATTTATTTTACCAAATAAAAAAAATAAAAACAAACAAATTCAAATTCGAATTGAAATTAATAAATTCAAATTCCAATTTATATTCAAATTTAAATTTATAAATTTAAATTCCAATTCAAATTCAAATTTATATTCAAATTTAAATTAAAAGTACAAATAATTAAAAAAAAATTATAAAAAGAGTGAATATTTAAATAACTTGCAATTATCTGCAAGTTTTATTAGAGTATTATTGAAGCTAAATTAAATTATTAATATTAAAATTTATTGTAAGTTTTCACTGACCTCGATAGTGAAATACATCTTCTACAATGTCGCACATTTTTGCTCAAAGACATATCGAATGTTTATTTAACTCGTAAGACTTTTTTTATCACTTTTTTTATTCTTGTCACTGAAAAAAAAATATTTTTCAAAAATTATTATCTCTGAGAAAAATTATTCATAAAAAATAGAATTTATGTTTTCATTTATTTATTTCTAGCAATATTTACATTGTATGCGTAAAAATATTTGTTTAAAATAAATTTTATTCTATTTTTATGTTTTATAAATAGTCATATTACATTAAATAAAAAATTTAATTTAGTAATTAATAATTATTGGTGGCAATTAATTTATTAAAATATATTAATAGTTTATAATTATAAATTATAATAATTAGTACTCTATTTAAATTTGAATTAGTATAAAAATGTTTATTCAATTTGAATTATACTGACTGACTTTTTGCTTATATTTTGAATTAGTAAATTTTACTAATAAATAACAATTTCTACTAATTTATTAGTAACATTTACTAAATTACTAATTTGAATTAGTAAATTTTACTAATAAATAGCATTTTCTCTAATTTTTTAGTAAAATTTACTAATTTACTAATTACTAATTTGAATTAGTGACTGAATTTTTGCTTTTGTATTTGTGAAGTTTATTAATAAATTAGTAGAAATTACTATTTATTGGTAAAATTTACTAATTCGAAAGCAAAATGTCAGTCACCAATTT
Source organism: Leptopilina syphax (assembly GCA_032872505.1). NCBI lineage: Eukaryota > Metazoa > Arthropoda > Insecta > Hymenoptera > Figitidae > Leptopilina > Leptopilina syphax. The sequence continues at coordinate 2,518,040 of CM065470.1, read as the reverse complement.
AGTCATATTTTTATTACTAATTTTCAAATTTAGAAGAGTATAGAAAAATAAAATAATGATTGAAACAATATAAATAAAATAAGTATATAAAGAAAAATTTTAGTTCACTGCTAAAAAAAGAGAAGAAAATTTTTCAATTGCATCATCTTCAAATTCGAGAAAGTTCCGTTTTATATACTTTTATAATCTAAAAAAAAAGAAAATGATCATGAACTTTTTAATTGCACAACATAAATAATTCACCTTATTATTAATTGTATAGATATCACAGCACTTATTTAATTAAATTGCGACTAGATTCGAAAAAAAAATTCTTCTTGTAACAATCACTTCACTTTATTTCATTTAAAATTGTTCTAATTTTTTTTTAAATTTACTAATTCGTATAATTTATTTTATTAAACACAATAAAGTTAATTTGTTTATAAATTTATTTATACTAAATGAAAGGAAATGTTTTGTTTTTTTTTTGTCAGTATATGAGATATCGTTTATAATCTCGGTTGAATGTTCTTTGGTTTACTGAGGAGGCAATGAGAGTTGGTGGCTTTTTATAAACTACAAAAACACGTTGACTATATACATATAGAAAGATTCAGGGATCATACGATTACGTCTGCGTCGTAAAACAGTGCTTTTATTTGGCACACGTGGTTTGTCTCTCTCGCTACTTGAATAATTTACTTCTAGGAACTTCAACTATGATAAATATTTTTGTCAATTTTTGTCATGTCGTGTGGGAGAAAGTGCGTGAAAAACAATGTATTTTGTTTTTATTCAGGTGCATTTTGAGTGCAATCAATAATTATTTCTATTGCAATTTGTCAATATTTAAAAAAAATGTTTTTTATATTAAATTATTTAATAATTGAATTTAAATAATTTGTTTTCTATTTTTATAATTATATTTTATAATTCAAACAATGTTAAGGGGATTTGAACCTTGATGACGTCACAGTTTGTGCAAAGCATTAGTTTTAAATCTGTGACGTCATCATGGTTCAAATGCCCTTAATTTATTACAATAAAGTTTTTCCTTGATTCAAGAACTTATAAGAATATTTATTACAAAAAATGAAGAAATTGAAGACTCCGAGTCTTTGACTCGGAGTCTTCAATTTCTTCATTTTTTGTAATAATTAAAGATTATTATTGTTATTTATTATTATTTTCTATAAATGTTAACTAAACTTTTTCTAAATCAATTATTTAAAATAATTTTTGACAAAGTCCTTTGAAAATTTTTTAATCAATTCAATTTCACGAAATTTCGATTATTCGGAAATTTTACTAACTTCAAAAGAATTTGAATATTATTAAAATTTTTCAGAAATCTTAGTATTTAAAATTTCTAATTTAAATTAATTCAAAATTGAAATTTTATAAAATTTCAAATTAAAACTTTTTGAAGTTTATCTATTTATGAAAATTGTAAACTCAATTCTTTTAAAATTCAATTAAGTTTGAAATATTTAAGAAAATTATTCATTAAATAATTTAGTATTAATTTTATGACATTTCTGAAACAAATTTTTAAATAATTAAATTTTTTCGACCAATTTTTAATACAATTTTTAAGAATAATTGCAGTTTTTGAGGAATTCGATTAAAATTCGACTAAAAATAATTGAAATTCTAAAAAAAATTTGTTATTTATGCTAAAACTTGAATCCCTTTAAAAAATTTTATTATTTATGAAAATAATATTGAATTATTGCGAAGAAATTTATAAAAAACAAAATGATTCTTTAACTTCTTCAAAATTATTTTCATCATTTTAATTCAAATCTTAATTTAATAGGTCACTGAGAATTTTCAATTCCATTTGTTTACAATTCAATATTACGAAATTTCGATTATTCTGAAATTCTTCAATATTTATATTAGAGAAAATAAAAACTTCAAATAATTTAAAAAAGAATTCAATTAAACTTTTTCAAAAAAATTAATTTTACAGAATTGTTACCTAGTTAAAAGTATGAAAAATTCAGAGGTCCAAAGATTTTAATTTGAAACCTTTTCAAAATTCAATTATTTCTAAAAATTCTTACTATAATGCTTTTAGTATTCAACTACAATCTAAAATTTTAACTGAATTTATTTTTAAATCAATTTTTATTAGAAAATTCTACGAGAATTCAATTATTTAAATGAGAAAATAAATAATTCATTAAATAATTGAATGTTCTTTAAAATTAAGTTCTCTCAAAAAATTTTATTCAGAAATTTTTAAATAATTGAATTCATCGACGAATTTTAATAAAATTTTTAAGAATAAATTACATTTATCGAGGAATTTGACTTAAAATTTTATTAAAAATAATTGAAATTCTGCAATGAATTTTAATATTTTTAAAAGTAATTGAATTCAATTCAATTATTTTCATAAATATCAAAAAATTCTTGTCCTAATTTCAATTTAAAATTATTTTCAAAAATTTTTCTAATTTCAATTATTTTCAATATATCTACTATTTTAATAAAATTTCCCAAAAAGAATTCAATTATTTAAGAAAAAAAAATAATAAAATTGTATGCAAAATGCAAACATTTTATTATTTGCATAAATAATAAAAATTTCACAGGAATTCAATTATTTTTATAAAAAAATAATTTTTTTTTAAGGAATTCAATTATTATTTTCATAAAAAATAATTTAAATTTAAATAAATTCAACTAAAAATTTTATTAAAAATAATTGAAATTCTGCAAGGAATTTGAATATTTTTGAAAATAATTGAATTCCGAAAAGGAATTTTATAATTTACAAGAATAATTGAATCTTTGTAAAAAAATGCTATTATTTATGAAAATAATTGAATTACTGCAAAAAAATTTATAAAAAATTTGTAAATAATTGAATTTCTAGGAAATTTTTATTATTTATGATAATATTGATATTTTTGCGTAGAATTTTATTAAAATTTTTTTAAATAATTGAATTCTTTTAGAAAATTTTATTAATATATAGTAAATGATTGAAAATCATTGAATTGAGAAAAATTTTTGAAAATAATTGAAATTTTGTCAAGAATTTCATTAAAATTATTGAAAATAATTGAATTTCGGCGAAAAATTTTATTATTTATAAAGATAATTGACTTTTTGAGGAGAATTTAAGATAATTGACTTTTTGAATAGAATTTTAAAAAATTTTTGAACATAAATAATTAATTCCTGTGAAATTTTTTGTAATTCTTTTGGAAATTTTTATTAAAATAGTAAATATATTTTACTTAATAAACAAAGTTTTTTAAAAAAGTAAATATTTAATTATACCTATGTTTGTAAATTAATTAAAAATGTTATATACGCATAGAGCAGGAAAAAAAATATTGAGTAGATTCTGTTGAAAAACAAAAACACGTGCAAACAAATATGACACGTGGTTTTGTTTTGAAAGTTCCTTAAATGCGTTTTTGGCATTAGTATGAAAAGAATTTTATTTGCCCTTTTTCATTTTGTTTTGATCAAATTTGTTATTAACTTTCTTATATTTGATGACAGTCATTTATGTTTGTCATATATCGTTAATTTACTATATTTAACTTTTGTTTTCATTTATTTAAATAATAATTTACTACGATTGATTTATGAAACATAATTAATATTTAGAAATAGGTAATTAAAATTTAAATAAAAATAAAAATTTGAAATTCAATTGATAATTATTAATTTCTAATTAAATTATTTTTTATTATTTCACATTTTTTTTAAAGTATCAAATTGATACTAAAGTGGATCAAATTGATGCCAAAAATTTGGATCAATTTTTGATTTGATCCACATTTTTGGTATCAATTTATTGCAATTATGATACTTTTAATTTAATAGTGTCAAATTTAGAGAGATAATAGCAGAAATAATAATTAAAATTAAATTAAAATAATAAATAATTTAGATTAAAAAAATGTTTTTCTAGGTAAATTTCTGTTTTGCGTCTTTTAGCTGAAAAAGTGGAGTTTATTGCCTTATTTAATATATAAAGTCGGTTTGTTTACATTCTATAAGTTGTTGTTGAAAATCGCTGACGTAATATTCGTACAACGTTTTTAAAGGGAAATCTACGACTAGATAAAATTCAAGTCTATTTGAAAACTATCTCAAACAATAAACAAGTAATAAACATTTTCACACATCATACAGTTATAAACGGTATATAGTCTTAATCATTCTTTGATTTTCATTATATTAATAAAAAAAAAACAAATTCAGTGCTAATTAAATTTGGAAAATAAACAGAATAAATTTATTGCCATAAATTTTGTAAATAAGGATGCATTTTTATTTCGATTTTTTATTTAAATAAAAAAATTAATTAATTTGTTGTTAAATTTGTTCATCTTTTTTAAAATTCACCAAACAAATATTCTGATTTATTAAAATAAATCAAAACATTTGTTTGGTGAATTTTAAAAAAGACGAACAAATTCTGGGCGTTTATAGTAGAAAAGTACGACAAAAGTCAGACAAAATTTGTTGAGTAGAAAAATACGTCAATAGTCAGACACGACAATTTTAATTTAAAAAATGAATAAAATAAGACAAAATTCAGTGAAAATTGAATTTCAGTAGAAAAATGTATTAATAGTAGAAAAATTTTTTTTCAGTAGAAAAATCCGTCAAAAGTCAGAATTAGATTTGAGTAGAAAAGTTCAGAAAAATCAAGTCAGACATTTTTTAGTAGAAACATACGTCAATAGTCAGACACGGTCCATTCACATAAAAAAAAATTCTTTAAATCCGCGCTCTAAAGCGTGCGGCTAACTTCTTACTGTCTTTTTTTAAATAAAATTAGCAATTTTTAAAATAATACTAGAATTTAAAAATTTTCTAATTTAAATTTTTGTTGAAAACACTAAAAAAATTCAATTTTGGAGAAATTACAAATAATTGCAGAAATTCAATTATTTTCAAAAAAGTTTGTTATAGATAACAAACTTCTTCTCCAAAGTTCAATTACTTTCATAAATGTCAAAAAATTCTTGTCCTAATTTCAATTTAAAATTATTTTCAAAAATTTTTCTAATTTCAATTATTTTCAATATATCTACTATTTTAATAAAATTTCCCAAAAAGGGAATTCCTGTGAAATTTTTATTATTTATGAAAATATTGAAATTTTTGCGTAGAATTTGATTAAAATTTTTTTGAATAATTGAATTCTTTTGGAAAATTTTATTAAAATAGTAAATATTGAAAATCATTTAATTCAGAGAAATTTTTGAAAATAATTGAAATAATTTCATAAAAATTCAATTATTTTTATAAATAATAAAATTTGTTTACGTAATTCAATTATTATTTTCATAAAAAATAATTTAAAATTCTAGAAAATAATAATTGAATTAAAATAATGAAAATAATGTTGAAGTTACAGTAACAATATTCTTAGAATATAAAATAATGATTTTATTACTTAGTTATCTTTAATTATTATAAAATATGAAAAAGTCTTTTAAAAGTTGTTTAATTTAAAGAAGGTTTGAATTTGAAATTTTTGAATTCTTGTGGAAAATCCTGTTCCAAAAATAAGATTAAAAATAGAAATTGTGCAAATATTTTTCTTCTTTTTCTAAAACAAAATAATAATTTTATTGAAAAAATAATGATTCATAAACAAAAATAATGCAAAATAAATAAAATTTTTTCCTTTTTTTCCAAAAGGAAGTCGGAATTTTGTTAAAAATTTATAATTATGATAAATCAAATTTATAAATTATAACAATCTGTTCTTTTATTTTTAAGAAATCTTTTAATTTTGTTTAAAAAAATTGAAATTGTGAAATAGAAGTGGTGCAAAAAATAAGATTAAAAATAGGAATTGTGCAAATTTTTTTTTTTCTTTTTCTAATTAACAAAATAATAATTTTGTTAAGAAAATTGTGATTTATAATCAGAAATAATGCAAAATAAGTAAATTTTCTAATTTTGTGAAGAAAATTGTTATTCATAAACAGAAATAATGCAAAATAAGTAAATTTTCTAATTTTGTTAAGAAGTAAAAAAAATCTGCATAATTTCGATTTGACAAAACACATAATATTTAAAACAAATTATAGTGCTTTAACGAAAAGAAATGAAAAAAATTCTGATGATTTCTATTTCACATTCAAATTTTTAATTATCTAATTATAAAATAAAAATAATTATAACATAATAATAAATAATAATAATAATAATAATAATAATTCAATTATTTAAATACAAAAATAAATAATTTATTGAATAATTGATTGTTTCTCAAAAATGAATTTTCATAAATTTTACCAACAAAAATTTTTAAATAATTGAATTCTTTTAACGAATTTTTGTCGAATTTTTAAGAATAATTATATTTTTCAAGAATTAAGTTATTTAAAATTACATTTTTTCTTGAAAATTCAATTATTGTCAAAAATTAAAAAACTTAGTTTTCAATTAAAATTCATGGTGATTTCCAAGTTTTTAAGGTGAACGAAGAATGTTCAAACTTAATTAAATGATTCTAATATTTTTAAAAGTTGATTGAAAAAAAGTGCAAATAATAAATATTTTTAAAAATTAGGAATTTTTTCTCACTTATCGAAGAAGAAAAAGGATAATTATGAACGGAAAATTTTAGTTCCTTTAAAAAATATAAATTATTAACCAAAACTGAGAATTTTTGTGTGAAATAATAAATTTATTATTGAAATGGATGTGATTACATTATTTAGATTTCTTATCAGTAACATCTAATGCAATAAAGAGAATACTCCTTTTTTTAGAAAGTAGATACTGTGCGCTCGCAAAATAGTAAACTACTCTTAATTTCGAATATTTACAAGAAGTAACAGATATGTTGTCTTAAAGGAACTCTACTAAATTCTACTTGTACTTTTTTAAGTAAAAAATCAAAAACTCTTTAAATAATAGATTTAAAAAATGAAAACAAAGAAATAAAATATCCTAGCGATCTGTAACTAGGTAAGATATAATCTTCTATAATTATTATATATTTAAAGTCTATCGAAGTCTATCGAAAAAATTAGTTACAATCTCAAATATATACTAGTAAGTCAAATCTAAAGTCTTTTTTTATATTTTTTTTTTTTGCAAAAAAAATTTTGTTTGAATTTTTTAAAGCTTATTACATAATACGGCAGATTTGTTTTCAATACTTCTCATTATTATAACTAATAATTATAATAATATGTATATTAGAATCATTAGTGCCGATTTTTCTACTTGTATAGTTTATCACTAATTTTTTATAAACATCTGCTTAATGTTCTTTTTCAATTACTATAAGATTGTGTTATAAATCTACAATAATTGGCGAAAAAATTAAGAAAATTTAAAGTTAAGAGAAAAATGTAATCTACAGAGATTCGTTGAAAGTGCTTTAAAGTTTAATTATCTATCAACTATTGTTTTGAAATTGAACGTTTACCCGTTACTTTAAAAGCATTATTGGATTACGTAATATTTTAGAATAACATTAGAAGCAGTTTTATAACTTAAATTGTATTTATAATATATATTCTAGAAATAATGTCTCTCTATTAAAATTAGTCTAATTTTGTGATTTAAAACTTCCAGTAAATCACTCAAGATTTCGAAATATATTGTCGAAATTTTAATATCACCCGTACATATTACTTGGATGCACAAAACAGTATTAATCTGAAAAAGAGAAAAAATTTTGTTAAATGAAAAAAATAAAAATGGCTAAAGTATTTAATTAATTAGTTTGAATAATTACCGGAAACTTATTGTTTTTGCAGCAAGTAGTCTGTTGCATTCGGCGGTATCTGGTAATGGTAGAGGTAAATAAGGACTCTCATTATCAGAATCCGAAAAATCGTGTTTATGAATTCTCGGATTGACTTTCATGTCGCCGAAAGGCCCTTTCAAAATTAAATAGTGAATTGGCATTGGGCAGGTTGTTTTCGATTTTAAGATGAGCTAAAAATTGAATTAATTTGTGGTGAATTATAAATTATGAGATATTATTTAGTCTGTTTAATAGAAAACAGTTTAATTAATTATTATTAAATATTTACTAAACATAAATTAACTCTCAGGGAAAATTTTTATAATAATTAGTAGCAAAATATAAATTTTCAATGATAAACAAATAGTTTCTGCTACATTAAATATTTATCAATAAATCAATTAACTAATTAATTAAAGAAAGTAAATTCAAATAAAAATTTGAAAAGTTAATTCACTTTAAGAATCTAAAAGAATACTAAAAAAAGAGTTGATTTTTTATTGACTTCTCCCTAATATTTAATCACTAGCAAATGTTACGCGAGCGGAACGTGATATTCAATTAATTATTATTATACAAATTACAAAATTTTTTATTTTCAAATATGAATTTTTGAAAAATTTCAAATTCAAACTTTAAAAAAAATCCAATTATTATTAACTAATTTACTAATTAATTATTCTTGTTTATTAATTTCCAAAATTTAAATAAAATTCCTCGCAAGAATTCAATTATTTTCATAAATAATAACATTCTTCGTAAGAATTAAATTATTTTTATAAATAGTAACATTTTTTGCAAAAACTCAATTATTTTTAAACAAAATTTTAATAAAATTTCACGAAAGAATTCAATTTTTTTCTTAATTCGTTATAAAATCTTTGCAAAAATTCAATTATTTTCAACAAAAAAATTCCAGGAAAGAATTCAATTTATTTTCTAATTCTTTATAAATTGTTTCAAAACAATTCAATTATTTTCTAAAATTTTAATAAATCCTTCAAAACACAATTAAATTATATCAATAAATAGTAAAATTCTTTGCATAAATGCAATTATTTTCAAAAAAATTTTACGAAAGAATTTAATTTTTTTTCTTAATTTGTTATAAAATCTTTGCAAAACTTTAATTATTATTTTCTAAAATTTTAATAAAATTCAATAATTAAATGTTTACTTTCAATTATTAACAAACACGATTATTTTACAAACTTGAAAAAAATTATTCATAAAATTCAATTATTTAAAAAATTTTTAATTAAAATTATTATAGAAACTCCATTATTTAAAAAAAAAATTCTTCAAAAAGAATTTAATTAGAATTTTCAAAAATTTTAACAAAATTCTTCGCGAGAATTACAGTTTTCAAAAAATTTTAATTTAAAACCTTCTAAAATTTCATTATTTGTGACAATTGTGAACTCAACTCTTTGAAAATTCAACTATTTTTGAGCTTTTAAGTAAAATTATTTGCTAAATAATTTAAAAATATCATTGTCATAAAAGTTTTTCAACAATTTAATTATTATTTAAAATAAATTCAATATTTTCTTCAGTAAAATTCAATTATTGACAAAAATTGAAAAAATTCAAAGTTTTCTATTAAAATACATGGTGATTTCAAAGTTTTTAATTTATTTTTAAAATATTAAAAAATTATTAAATTTTTAATAATTTAATAAATAATAATTTTTTTTTTACAAATAAAAAAAATCTAGGAAAATTCAACGTTTTTAAGTTTCTAGGCACCAAAGACCAGAATTTTTTTTTAGTAATTATATTTTTTCAATACTTTTGGATAAAATTCCTTGACATTTCTCTGATTTCCCTAAACAACATCAATTTCCTACTTTTTCTTTTTAAAAAATGTCATTTATGAGTTACCGAACGAACAGTGAAACAAAATATAATTTACATAATTTTTTTTAATTAAAAAAATCCTTACCTGATAAGTCATGTCACGCTCTGAACTTTGAGTTGGATCACGTTGATTATTATTGATTCTCGCCTTTACAACCCATTGATGATTAAAAGCAGTGAATCGTGAAGTCTCGTAGAAAATTTTGTGAACAAACTCATCGGTACGATATGGTTTCATTTGCAAGTCTAGAAAAAAAATAGAGAAATCAATTTATTATTATTTAAATAAAATTTTTTTTATAAATAATTAAATCCTTCTGGGGAATTTAATTATTTTCAATACAATTTTAATCAAATTTCTCGAAAGGATTCAATTATTTTTAGAAACTGTAATAAAATTCTGGAAAAAATTCAATTGTTTTACAAAAGAATTTCATAAAATTCAATAATCAAATTTTTATGTACAATTTCTAATATACATACACGATTATTTTCAAAAGTTGAAAGAAATTCTTTGTAAAATTCAATTATTTTCATTATTTTCAATGAAAATTATTTAAAAAAACTATTATTTTCAAAAACTTAATGAAATTCTTCAAAAGAATTAAATTATTTACGAAAACTGTAATAAAACGGTTCAAAAGAATTTAATTTTCTATCAATAATTTTAATGAAATTTAATAATAAAATTAATTACAATTGTTTACAAAATCGATTATAGAGAAATTCTTCAAAAGAATTTAATTATTTACGAAAACTGTAATAAATCGGTTCGAAAGAATTTAATTTTATATCAATAATTTTAATAAAATTTAATAATGAAATTAATTACAATTGTTAACAAAATCAATTATATTACAAAAAAGTTAAAGAAATTCTTCAAAAGAATTTAATTAATTTCAATATATGAATAAAATTCCTTGAATTAATTTAATTATTTTAAAAAATTGTAAGTGTTCCTTTTCTAGTTGTTTTTCAAATACATTACCGTTAAATGTAATTTTTTCATAAGACAAAAGTTCAAAGACATTGTCATATAATCGACGAGCTTCCAATGTTTTTGTATCAATGTCAGTTAAAGCTTCCATGACATCGGCGCCAGTACGATGAGGATGTACACAATGTGCTTCGTGTTCTGGTGATTCATGATTAGGCCCTCTCCAGGGACAACCAATCCTGCTGTATTTGCAACTTGTTATTCTGACAATAAAATAAAAGTCATTAATATTTCTGTGCGTCGCTATTACTATAATTAATTAATACTGTAATAAAGGAGGAAAATATTTACACAAAGAAAAATGTAGAGTAATTTTATATTCAATTTTTTTTTTACATTCCAAGTACATTTTTACTAAAATTTACTTTCGAAAATAGTAAAAATTGACTAATTTACTATAGTAAATAGTAAAAATTTGTTCTCTTGTTTAATAGAAATCCTTCGTCTCCACTAATTTTCATTCATGAAAAATAAAATTTCCCTCTTCAAGAAAAAGATAAAAATGTAAAAAAAAAGTAGAATTTAAAGTTTCTCTAATAAAATTATTCGATTTTTCTATTTTATCTTTTAGCAAAGACTAAGGAATAAGTGATTTTCTATTTCAGGGAATTTTATTCATTCTTTAATTATTTGGAGCTAAAAAAATATTTGCCTTAAATTAAGAATATTTTCCTTTTTTTTGCATAAAAAATCTGATAATTATTGCAAATAATCTTTTTCTTGGAACCAAAATTTGTATTAATTCTTCTTTTTCAAGTGATAGTTATCAAAAAGTAAATAAATTGTTTCAATAATTTTAAAGTTGTTCTTTCACAATTTTAATTTTTAGGTATAAATTAATTTTCTAAAAAAAATAAAATTTGAAATTGTTCTTGAATTTTAAAAATTTGCCTCAATTTTTCCAAAATAAAGGACACCGCACTAAATACACTAAAAATGGCTTTCGGTTAAAATTCTTAATATTTTCAAAATTTTTAGTTAAAGGTTTTGTGTTTAAAAAAATAATTAAGCGAAGGTCAAGAAATAAATAACCGAAAGCCATTTTCAGTGTTTAGTGCGGGGTCCTTTGGAACAATTCGTTTTGTTAAATTGAGATTGTTCTCCGATTCTTAAATTTGTATAAATTAATTTCCTCAGAAATATAAAATTAAAAAAAATCATTTCAATAAATTAAGATTGTTCTTCATTTTTTAAATTTTATAAAAGAAAAAAAATTTGAAATAATTTGTTGCAAAAAATTAAAATTTATTTTCATCTTTTAGCAAAGAGCGAAAGCTAAATAATTTTCTAATTCAGTAAATTTATTCATCAAATTAATTTTAAATTAAAAATTTGTCTCTATATCCCCAAAACTAAATTTTTAAATATTCAATTCAGTAAATTGAAATTATTTTTCAATTTTAAAAATTTTTCTCAATTTCCTAAAACTAAATTTGGAAAAATTCGTGTTGTTAAACTGAGACTATTTTTCAATTTTAAATTTGTATGAAACAATTTCCTAGAGAGAATAAAATTTTAAAAAATTCGTTTCAATAAATAGAGATTGTTATTCAATTTTTACAATTAATCTCAATTTCCCAAAGCTAAATTTGGAAAAATTCGTTTTAATTAAATTGAGATTGTTCTTCAATTTTAAAATTTGCATGAACTAATTTTGACAGAAATATAACATTAGAAAAAATTCGTTTCAAGAAATGAAGATTGTTCGTCACTTTTAAAATTTGTTTCAATTTCATAAAAAAATTTTTAACAATTTGTTGTAATAAATTGAGAAATATGTTCATCTTTTAGCAAAGACTTAAGACTAAATAATTTTTTAATTCAGTAAATTTATTTACCAAATTAATTTCTAGCTAAATAAAAGTTCAAATTAAATTCAGACATTTTTTTTGAAATTTTTTTTCAAAATTTCTGACAATTTTTGAAAATAGTCTTGAATTTGAAGCTAAAATTCGGCTACATTTTTTTAGTGATTGTTTCATACAAATAAAAACGTTATCTCAATAACTTGAGATTTTTTTCGAATTTTAAATTTGTGTGGATTAATTTTCTAAAGAAAATAAAATTTGAAAAAATTCGTTTCAGTAAATAAAGATTGTTTTTCAATTCTTAAAATTTTTCTCAATTTTTCCAAAATAAATTTGGAACAATTCGCTTCGTTAAATTGAGATTGTTCTCCAATTTTTTAAATTTGTATTTAAATTAATTTCCTCTGAAATATAAAATTAAAAAAAATCGTTTCGATAAATTAATTAATTGAGATTAATTTTCATCTTTTAGCAAATACTTAAAGCTAAATAATTTTCTAATTTAGTAAATTTATTTACCGAATTAATTTCTAGCTGAATAAAAGTTTAAATTAAATTCAGACCTTTTTTTTTGTTCAAATTTCTGACAATTTTTAAAAACAATCTTAAATTTGGTGCAAAAATTTAGCTGAATCGTTTTTTAATACCTAGTGAATGTTTCATAAAAACAAAAACTCCGTCTTAATAAATTGAGATTTTAAATTTCATATGTAATTTAAAGATTTTTCTCAATTATTTTCCTTAAAAAAGACAAAAAATTTGTGTTAAAAATGTGTCTTATTAAATTGATATTAATATTCAACTGAAAATCTATTAAACATTTTCGAATTCGTCTCAAATGAGAATATTCACAGCATTTAGAGAATAATAATCACCATGAGAAATTTTTCTTTTCTTTTATATCTCATTTTAATAAAAAAAAATATACCTTTCTTCACACAGTGAATCTTCATGTCGTTCCAAAGAATTTCGTGAGAATTCTTTAGCGCAATATTGACATTCAGCAGGCAATTCGGAAACAGCTTTCTCAACCGCTAAATTTCTCGATGCCGATGTCTTGCTGATCTCAATTCGGCAATTTGGACATGTTGCCAATTCGTCACGAAGTCTGGCATCGGCCAGAACATGAGTGAAGCAGCCAGCACACATCAAGTGGCCATTGGTGCACTGTGAACACCAATTTATTAAATATTTCGTATATCATCCGTAAATTTTGCTCAAGAAAAAAAATAGCATTGCAAATAGAAAAGAACATCATTTTTATATATTTTTCAAAAATATTTAAATTGAAAACAATACATGCAAACACATTGTTCGCGAGTATTTTTCAATTATTATTCACATTTTGCTTTTTTTTATTTTTTCCTTTAAAAATGTACCCCTTCACAAATATGTATTATTCTACATGAAATATTATAACTAAACTATATTATACTCGTTACCATTAATTTGATGTATTAAAACCTGAAACACAAAATCGTATGGGCGTAATTAATATATTTTGCGAGAAGTAATGCGTCTATCAGATTTAATGACACAAAATTATAATATTTTATTCTTTTTTTGAAATACAATTTTAAATATTGAAAATTAAAAAAGAAACTAAAAAAGTGGAAATGGAGAATAAGGAGATAACTACAAACTAAGGATAATATCGGGATATTTATTACTAAGGGTAAATTCAAAAATAACTGACTAATGACCTTTAATTTCGTTTATTATTTTCAAAATACTTCAAGCTGTATACATATAATACAAAAATGGCTTAGAGATTTTTGATTTCTCTCTCACTCTCACTCTCTCGTTGATTAAACATAAATCTTGACATTAATTTTTTTCTCTCTCGTAGATTCTGAACATTCCTCCTAAGAAACTATACATTAGTTTCTTTCTTTCTTGGTTTTCTCGACACGTAAATTCGAGTAATATTATTGCTAATTGATTCGTGTTCTAATAAATAACTAAAAAAAACATTTATTAAAAATTCTCACAATTTTAATTTATATAAATTTAATTCTAAAATTTCGCACTTGATAAGTTCGCAACTAATTTAATTATAAAATATTATAAAAATAAATTTATTTTTTAAATGTATTCATTTTTTCAAAAATTTATATATTCTACAAATATTTTTTCCTTTTTCGATCCACAAAAAATGTACAAATCATAAAAACCTATTCTGACAATAAAAAAAATTTTTTTCTTCTGCAAATTTATTATTTAAAAAAAATTAAATTCTTCAAGAATTATTTCCTCTTTAAAAATAATCATAAAATTGAACGCGTAAAAATATTGTATTAAAAGCGAAAAATTATTTTTCATAAAAAATTGCTTTTAAATTGGAAAAATTTTTTATTTTCAAAAAAAAAAAAATTCATGCAGTACCTACCTTTGATACTTAAGTATCATTATTATTTTTTAAAAATTCATGATCTCTTACCTTTTTCATTATAATAAGTTTACTTTATATTTTTATTATCTTCGTAAAATATTATCGCTCATAAAAATCTTGTCACAAGTTTTTACTGATATTTTTTATGCACAAAAACTTTTGAAAATTGAAAATTATAAATCAGAAATTATCTTTAAAAATTATTAAAAGTCATTAAAAATTATTAAAAATCATTAAAAAGTATTAAAAATTATTTAAAAAAAAGAAATTTTAATTATATTGGAAAAAATTAATTAGCCGGTAGATATTCTTTAAATAAATATATTAATTAATTTATACAAATTTTTTTTATTGAATGTAAATTTTGAAATTTACATTTAAAGGGAAACAGCAATGGGAAATAGGAAAAGGGACATTTTTAAAATATAACCGAGTGAGAGAGAAAAAAATGGATTGCCTACTAAAAAGCAGTTTATCTGCGGCAATTGATAAATTTGGAAAATAAAATACTACCAATTATTGTAGTTTTCTTTTTAAAAAAATCATTCTTTTAAAAAGATTTTTAAAAAAAGATTAAAAAAAAAGATTTGTAAAAAAAAATGTTTAAAAAAGATTTATAAATAAATGTTTAAAAAAGTTTGTTGAAAAAGTTTTTTTTTCAAAAAAAGTTAAACGCAAAAACTTCTCTGAATTGCAAAGATTTGTTCACTAAAATTGAAAATATTGTGTAACAGGTTAAAAATTACACGATTTTTTATTTCTTTGTTATGTATTAAAAATCGTCTTTGCTTTCTAATAAAGTGGTAAAAATTAAAACAAATTTTTTTTCCATAATTTCTAAATAGTTAAATTAAAAAATTATTAAAATTCCATATTATGGATAAAATTTAAATAAATGTTAATATAATTTTAAAATAAATTTTACTAAATAAAATTAAAAATCGTCTTTGCTTTCTAATAAAGTGGTAGAAATTAAAAAAAAATTTTTTTTCAAAATTTCTAAATAGTTAAATAGAAAATTTATTAAAATTCCATATTATGAACAAAATTTTGTTAAGAAAATTCTAGAAAATAAAAGCTCTGGAAATCATATTACGCAACATGTTTCCCAACAAAGGAACAAAGTAGATTCTCTCTCAGCACGTAACTTCCCATGTCAACAAAGATCAGCTGTTTTTTTGATGTTCACCGAGAAACTTGATTTTAAAACCGTAAATATTCGAAAAACGAACTATAAACATGATTTTTTCTTGCAAATGATAATGAAGGAACATTGAAATATTAACGGTGAATGGAAATTATTTCAAATAGAAATAATTATGACATTGAAAAAAGAATGGCGGCGTAAGCATTATTATCGTTTTAGAAACGACAATCAAAATGTTGTTTAATAAAAAAATAAATAAAAATTTACATGAAAAACGAATTGCCTTCTCGATTTTTCTTAATTTAAGAAAATTTGTTTTTTTAATAATTAGTAAATGATATTTAATAGGAAATTGTTTCGCATACCTGATAAACAGCTGCCCTGGGTAAATCGAGGCAGACAGCACAGCACAAGATGCCACCCAATCTATGTTCCAATTTTTGTTCCGTTTTCCCTTCGGCGCGAAGGACTTTACGCCTTTTTGCATCGGGCTCAAGGAAATCCTCGCTTTTTTCAACATCCTCACGAATTTGTGGCGCTGGAACAACTTGCTCTGAAATTCCACTCGACGAAGCAACCTCATTGCTCGGATCTGCCATTTTGAGTGTTTTGATTTTTCCTGGACGAGACGTGCGAGAACTGCGCAGATGTCAAGTACGCAGTTAATAATTTTCTTTTTCCTTTTCTATATAGAGAAACACATTGCACGGTGATAGGGAGAGAGAATGTTTTTATCATTTATTATGTCTTACGATTATTTACGTTTCTGTTTATATTATTTTTATACACACGTGTCAAAAAGTGAAAAAAAAAAAAAAAAACAATTGAAAAAAATGATAGTTTTTTTTTATTCTTTACAGAAATGTAAATTTTTTTATTATTATAAATATGTAATAGGGAGTATGTAACGATTAACGGAGTGCATTGCCCAGATGACCTCGCTAGAAATGTCAAATGAGTTACAACAGCGTCCATGAAATAACTCCTTTATAATTATATCACCAAGTGTCAAATTACATAAAAATATTAACAATTCGTTCAATTTTTTCCCCTCCAAGGGAATTATTTTTACTTTAAATTTATTTTAAAAGAAGGCAGAAACAAATTAAGTCACTGAAAGGTTTAGGTACAGTTTATTACAACTGCGTAGGTGGGTACTGCGTCACAAACGTCAAAAAATAATTAGTTAAATAAACTGAAATAATCTTTGAAAAAAAACAACAGAAATATGAAAAATGGTTAAATTTGTTATTATTTACACTCACCTTTAATTTCCCTTCTGTCTGGATGGTTTTAGATTAACTTGTTGAGAGCTGGTGATTATGAAATGTCAGGTATAGATTTACAGCAACGAGTCAAACAGCTGATGCAAACGATGCACATCCACACACTGAACGAACTCTTCCCTCATTCTTCTTTTTGTTGTAAATGTTATTGCCCTTCGGATAGGAGGGATAGGAGCATACACTATTATGCGGCTATTATTTCCAGTCACGATCGGTATTTTACCGAGAAATTTACCTGATCAGCGCACTAGATTAACAATAGAAAACCTGAACCTGAAAAAATCGATCTACGTCATAATAAAACAGTGATATCTCATTGGTCAAAAAATATTCTTCTCTATGGGGATTTCAAATTTAGCGCGCTTTATTTCAACCAATAAGCGTGCAAATTTGTTTAAATTTTTGAATTTTTTTAATGAAACAAATTTATCACTCCGAGTTGAAGACTCGGAGTGATCCATTTCTTCATGTTTTACAATAATTAAGTTACTGTAACTTCTTCAAAATTATTTCCATTTTATTTCAACAATTTTTAAATTAAATTCTTCTTTAAATCAAATTATTTTTAATAATTTTTTAAAAAGATCACTGAGAATTTTCAATTCCATTTGTTTACAATTCAATTTTACGAAATTTCATCGATTATTTGGAAATTCTTCAATTAAATATATATTAAAAAATAAAAACTTAAAATAATTTTTAAAAAATTCCCTTAATCTTTTTGAGAAAAATTAGTTGCATAGAATTTTTAATTAAAAGTATCAAAAATTTAAATAGTCAAAGATTTTAATTTAAAACCTTGATTACAGGACAAGAAGTTCAATCCAAAAAATCCAGACCGAAAATTTACAAGAAAAAAAGTCCAAAGTACAAAAAATCAAAAATAAAAATGTCCAAAGTCAAAAAATCAAAAATAAATAAAAACGACCAAAACAAATAAAGAAAAAATGTGAAAAAGCCACGTTTTTACTTTTTATGCTATAAAATCGAAATTTAAATGTTAATGTTAAAATCGCAGGATTTTAATTATTTACATAAATAATAAAATTCAATATTATTTTTATAAATAAAAAAATTTTTCACAAAAATTCAATTATTTTTATAAATAAAAAAACTTTCACAAAAATTCAATTATTTCCATAGATAAAAAAATTTCAATTATTCTATAACATTTTTAAAACAATTATTCCAAGAAATAAAATTTGATATTTTCAACAATTTTGATAAAATTCTTTATAAAAATTCAATTATTTTTTTTAATTGTAATTCCAATTAAATTACTCGATTATTTTAATTATTTTCAGAAATTTAAAATGTTAAGTTTACCAACTTTCGATTCACAATCATCGAAATTAGCAACTCAAAAAAAAGACAATTTCATTCAAAATTTTATTTTTTATGAAAATAATTAAATGTTTAAAATCCATTTATTTACAATTCAATTTAACGAAATTTCGATTATAAGAAAATTCTACAATTAAATATATATTAGAAAATAAAAACTTCAAATAGTTTTAAAAAAAATTCAATTAAACTTTTTCAAAAAAATTAATTCAATAGAATTGTTAGTTAAAAGTATGAAATGTTCAAATTTTCAAAAATTTTAATTTGGAACCTTTTCAAAATTCAATTATTTATAAAAATTCATGCTATAATGTTTTTAATATTCAATTATTATATAAAATTCTAACTAAAATTCAATTTCAACTCAATTTGATTAGAAAATTCTACTAGAATTCAATTATTTAAATATAAAAATAAATAGTTTATTGAATAATTGAAGGTTTTTCTATTAGAATTCGTGGTAATTTCATAGTTTATGAGACAAACAAAAAGGACACCAAAATTTAGAATTTTCGTATGAATTCTAAAAATTTAATTTTTTCCACCACTTTTAAAAAAAATCCCAAACATTTACCTGATTTCCCTGTCTTTTCCCTGAATTCCCTGACCTGTGGCAACCCTGAAATTAATAAATAAATTAACAATTATTTTACTTCTAAGTTATAATTAATTTACTAATTTTCTTCAGAAAATTCAAAATAAAAATTGAAGAAAAAAATTCTAACTGTAAAATGAAAATTATCTTTTTAAATAAAAATTAACTAAAAATTTTCTTTACCGATTTTCTAAAAATTGAAAAGCAGTCGATAAGCTTTGTAAAAGAATTATTTCTACAAAAATTATAAATTATTTTTATTTTTATAAATATTAAGTATATAAAGCACTTGCTCTGTTATTAGTATAATGAAACCTAATTTTCTATTTACTTAGCATTGCTCTTAGTACTGACAAAAACGACATATTCATTTTAACAATCTGCGTAAAAAACATAAAGAAATTTAACACTTTTAATAAATAAATAAAAAACTTATCGATAGTAAAATCTTTCATAAAATAAAATTTTTTGATGAAATATAATAAATTCGAAAAGTGCGTTAATTACCAAAAAAAATTTAATTTAGTATTATTTATGAATTAGTACTCACAGCAGTAAAATTTTGGAATGTCATATCATAAAATCCTCCTGCTGAAATCATTAAAGGATGCTGTGTTCTTAATATTAGAAGAAAAATACTCTTCGTCGATTTCACTGGTAAATTAGTTCAAAATGATTGATAGGCGGCCATTCCAACTTCAATCGCCTGTGAATAATAATTTCCTTATCAATTATCAATTTTTCTTTAAAAAAAAGGAAGAAAATTGCAATAAACTCAATTTTAAAAACACACCTGATCCATTAATTCTTGTCCTGATCAACAGATCAAAAGAATTTGAAGAAAATTTCGCCACTGTCAAGTCAAAATACGAAAGCACATAAAACCAATTCACTGGAGTTTCGTTCAAAGTCTGAAACAGCAAAAAATATACAACAAAATTAAATTATTAAACAAATATTTAATTTCTAACTATTGTCAAAATATGTCAACGAAATTGCAAAAAAATGATACAATGATACAAGAAAAAAGAGAGGAGGAAATAATACAACTTTTAAAAAATTAATAATAAATTAATTTTTGAAAAAATAAATTTACTTTTTCTCTATTGTCAAGAATTGTTAATTTTATATTGTTTCGAAAACAATACTCTCATTGAACGAACAGAACAAATAGTAAATAATAAACAAAACTTTTTTTTCTAATATTTTTTAGTTAACTTTTCGGAAAAAAAAGAATTGTCACTTGTATGGGAAAAAAAGGTTTCAATTATAATTTAATACTTTGTATTGTTAATAATTCAACTTTTGACATATTTGTTGACATTCAGATTGTCATTGCTGACAGAATAATAAATTCTACTTTTGATAATATAATCTTTAACTTGGAATATTTGTACATAATGAAAGAAATTAATTCAAGATAAACTTTGTAATTCTGAATTTGTCTTATTATTATTATGATAAATATAGTAAAAGCAGAAAAGCAATTTAAATTCAGTGTTACTTTGAAGAATGCGAAAGTAACACGAAAAGTGATAATACCAAAATTTTCAAAAATGAATAACAGTGTTAAAACTCCTCTATTATTAAAGTGCGTGAAAACAATTTTTATTTTTATGAATAATAAGGCAATTGGATAAATATTTATAAAAGTGCAATTTTTACTTATTTAGACAATTACAGTGGTTTTTTTTAAATAGAAAGAATTACTCGTGTTTATTTTTTTTCAAATAAACAGAAAATGAAAATTACAAATATTGATAAAAATTTTATATCTTTTTAAATTTTAATTATTTTTTAACAAAATTTAAATTCTTTGCGAATTTTGAGATTTTTTTATGAACTATTTTTTCAATTCTTTTTAAAATTATTAGATAAAGAAAAAAATTTTGCAATATAGAAATTTCTTTCTTTTTTCCAGTGACGAAAATCAAATAAATTTGAATTATCGGACTAATTATCCTAATTATCAAATTAAATCGAAAAATTTAAAAAGTTTTAATGAAAATGATAATAATAACAATAATAATAATGACTATTCCATTATTGTTGGACGATATTCTTCAAATTCTAAGGGTGTCACGGCACAGGTAAATTAGTGTTTTCGATAAAAAAGAGAAAAAGAAAATTAATTCCAATAGGTTTGTAAATAATTTCCATTTTTCAGTGTTTGGTAATAGGGGCAGTATTTATATTAATGGCAGGTTGTGGAATGCCAATCGGGTACAGTGCAATTCTTTTACCCCAATTATTAGAAAATAATGGAACTCTTCATATTGACACTGAAACAGGATCTTGGATAGGTAAGTCATTTGTTTATTTTGTTTTTCAATTCTTATTGGTTAATTTTCATATTTTTTATATTTTATTCTCTTATTTTCTCTATTCTTTTCTATTTTTCTATTGTTCATATTTTCTCATCCTATTTTCTTTGAGAAATTTTTATAATAAACGTTTAAATTATGATCATGAAAGATCATGAATCAAGATGCAGGTTCAAGGTGAGAAAGGAGTATTTTGACCCTTGCGAGATAAAATTATTACGAGAATAGTTTAGAATCGCGTTATAACACTGACCTATATTTGATATCATTGCATAATTTTATCAATCTCAAAGTCATACATTATTTAGAAATTATTTTCAATTATTATTGACAAAAATAGAAGTTTATTGGACAATTTTGCTATTAAAACTACTGAAATTCAAATAAATAATACTAATAACTGATAATTATGAAACTTTAATTAATATTTATTAATTGCCTGTTTATTGTGTATATTTGATTTATCTCAAAATATTTCTCTTTTTCATTTTTTTCTTTCCTTTTTCTTTCTTTTTTTCTTTAAACTACTCCAATAGAAAATATTGTTTAACGTAACTAAGAAGTAATATTGTCATAATTTTTTATTTTCTTTTGGATAATTTGTGAAAAATTTGATTTTTTTTTTGAACAGAAGAGAATATTTTCTAGGGGAAATCTAGAAAAATGTTCTAAAAAAATAATAAAACGTTTTGTTTGCTCTTTTG
The DNA here is from genome assembly GCA_032872505.1 of Leptopilina syphax. NCBI lineage: Eukaryota > Metazoa > Arthropoda > Insecta > Hymenoptera > Figitidae > Leptopilina > Leptopilina syphax. The sequence goes on along the minus strand of CM065470.1, from coordinate 2,495,845 downwards.
TTCTACTCAGTGAAAATTGTTACCAATTCAAATTTGAAGAACGAATTTTGTGATACTATTTTTGTAAGAAAAATTTATAAATTATTTGATTTTCCGTAATTTTTCGTCAAAAAGTGGATTTATTATTAATTTTAAATGGTAACATTTTTTATAAAGAAATGTTATAATTTTTAAACATTTTATACTTTTGACTTTAAAATAATTTAATTCTTGCATATAATTTTAATAGAATTTTTGAAAACAATTAAATTATTTCGAAGAATATTATAAAAATTTTTGAAATAATTACATTTTTACGAGGAATTCAATTAAAATTATGTACATATGTATATAGAAAATAATTTACTTTTTATTAAGAATTTTATCAACGATTATTAAACCAATGAATTCTTATAAAGAATTTTTATATTTTGAAAATAAAACGATTCTTTCGAGAAATTTTATTAAATCTTTTTTGAAAATAATTGAATTCCTTGGAAGAATTTTATTAAAGTTATATAATAATTGAATTTCTTCAAAGAATTTGATTATTTATCAAAATAATTGAATTCTTGAAAATTTTTTTTAAATTGCATTAAAAATGATTAAATTCCTGCGAAGTATTTTATTATTTATGAAAATATTTGAATTCTTTTAAAGAATATTGTTGAAATTTGTGAAAATAATTAAATTATATTTCTAGAAAAATTATTAAAATTGTATTGAAAATAATAGAATTCTTGTGAAGAACTAAATTTTACAATTTATCAAAATAATTGAATTGCTTCGAAGAATTTTATTAAACTTTTGGAAAATAATTAAATTACTGAGAAGAATTTTATCAAAATTTTTAAAATTAAAACAATTGAATTATTTTGAAGAATTCCATTTAAATTTAAAACAAAAAACAAAATTGAATTCTTCTGAAAAATTCTATTAGAACTGTATTAAAAAAAATTGATTTCTTACATAGAAATTTATTATTTACGAAAGTAATTGAATTATTACGAAAAATTTTATTAAAATTATTAAAAATAAAAAAATTCTTTCGAAGATTTAATTAAAATTGTATTGAAAATAATAGAATTTCTGAGTAGAAATTTATTATTTATAAAAATATTTGAATTCTTATAAAAAATCTTATTAAAGCTTTTAAAAATAATTGAATTCTTACGAAGAATTTTATTAAATTTTCTAAAAATAATTGAATACATTCGATAAATTCTATGTAAATCGTATTGGAAATAATTAAATTTCGTCAAAAAATTTTATTCAATTTTTTAAAATAATTGAATTGATTTGATAAATTTCATTAAAATTTTAATGAAAATAATTAAATTCCTGCAAAGTATTTGAATATTTATGAAAATTATTGAATTCTTGAGTATTTTTTTACATGTATTAAAAACAATTGAATTTAGAAGAATTTTATTAAATTCTGTAAAAATAATTGAATTCTTTCCAGAAATTGTATTTAAATACTTTTGGAAATAATATTGAATTTCTGCAAAGATTTTTATTATTTATGAAATCAATTGAATTCTTGAGAAGAATTTAATTTAAATTTTTGAAAATAGTAAATATTAACAATTAATTAGTTCCAAAGTGAATTTTTAAAAATTTCAACTCTAAAATTATTCAAACTTTGAAGTTAATATTTGAAAATAATATTTTGCTAGTTTTTTAAATTTTGAAATAAATTCATTTTTTACATAATAATAATTTTTACTCGTAATGACTAACTTAACTAACTTCGACTAATTATTTAATTTAAATTTAAAACTTAACCAACTTTATTATTTTAACCTACCATTAATTTATTTAACTTTAAAAATTTAATACTTTTATTAATTTCACGTAATCTAAAGAAGGTGATGAATAAACAATTTTTAATTTGTGCCAAGGATTTGTTATGACATCTATTATTAAATTTTTTCCTGTCTTCATTAACTAAATATTAGAAAACATGACATTTTACAAATGAAAATTATGATTAAATGAATTAAATTCAAATCTAAAAAATTACAATTTTTATAAATCACTTCCCTTGAAAATATTTTCTCTGGTTGAAAAACAAAGCAAATTTTCCAAAAATAATCACAATGATAATATTACTTCTTAAAAATGATCCTTTTCATTGAATACGAAAGTTTTCTTTCGTGAAATTATTCCATTCTAAATTGATTCATCGATAAGATGTGGAAAATTTCTGTTCGAGCTTTCTCATTGAGGGAAAGCAATGAACTTATAAAGTAGAAATGATAATATTATTATAATGCATCTCAAGATTTCACAATCACAAAAACATTTTATATAAGAAATGAAATCCATCAAAAATATGGAAATTTACAATATTTTCCTCAAATATGAATGGAATAATGTAGAGAAAGAAAAAGAAAATAAAAGAAAAAAAAGAGGTGAAGTAAAAATTGTTACCTGCACTAGAAGTGAACTGTAAATTTGAATAAAATTACAGCATCAGTGCACAGTTTGGCAACGCCAATTGGAGCCTTAGTTTCTGGACCGATAATGGAATTTATTGGAAGAAGAGGATCACTTCAATTTTCAGCGATTCCTCTTTGTTCTGGCTGGATAACAATGGCTTTCGCTAAATACGTTCATCACATATTCATTGGGAGAATTCTATCTGGATTCGCTGTGGGATTAACTGCAGTTCCGTCTCAGGTATCTGAAAAATTATAATTAATAAGTACCATTCAATATTTTTAAACTATCAAAAAAATTTTCTCTATTATTTGACAATTTTTTTTTCTTTTTTCTTTAAAAGGTAATTTTATCAGAAATGGCAGATCCAAAACTTCGAGGAATGTTAGTGGGTGGCACAATAGCAGCATATTCAGCGGGAATTCTTTTTATTTATACATTAGGTGCAATTTTAAGATGGGACTTTGTAGCCATTTACGGGACGATTCCATCAATTATAGGATTTTTCACTCTTTGTATGATTCACGAAAGTCCTGCCTGGCTAATTAAACAAAATCGAATGGAAGCTGCCAACAAGGCACTTCTTTGGCTCAGAGGAGGCGACAAATCTCAGGTAGAGTGAAACAAATATTTTATAATATTTACAAGAAAAAAATATTTTTAACTTATATCTCCTCTTTTTGGATAAATAAAATTGTAAACGAAATATTCAAATGATTGTAAATTATAAAATTACTAGCAAATGTTACGCGCGCTAGCACGCGGAACGTGAAATTCAATTTATTATTGTTATGCAAATTACAAACTTTTTTATTTTCAAATATAAATTTTTTAAATAACTTATTTGTTTGGCCATTAAGCCAAACAAAGAAGTTTAAGATCCTTATTAGGTAGTTATTATTATTATTATTATTATTTAGAAATAATAACTACAATAATAATAATAATAATAATAATAATATAATTTTTTAATTTCCTGAATTGAAAATTGTTTAAATTTGATAATTGATTTTAATTTTAAAAAAAGTTAGTGGGTAGTATCCATAATTTACTGATAAATGTATTAGAATATAAATATTTTGCAGGTAATAATTGAAGCTTCTATTCTAGAGGCAAGAGCAAATGCTAATTTTTTCGGAAAGTCAATTAATCCTAGTTTGAGAGAAAAAGCTTTATCAGTATTTTCAAGAATATTCAATCCAGGCGTCATTAAACCAATGATTATAATTAATGTCTTTAATGTTCTCCAACTCCTCAGTGGAACATATGTAATTATCTTTTATGGAGTTGATCTCATGAAGCACATAGGTAAGTTTTAAAATTATTTTCATACTTTATTTTTAACTATAGTAAATGTTATGCGCAAAATGCGGTATTCGATTTAATTATTATTATTACTATTTTTATTACTATGGATATTACGAAATTATTTATTTTTAAATATCAACCTTAATTTTTAAATGATTTCAAACTGAAAATTTTTAAAAATTCACTTTTTAACTAATTAACTATTATTATATATTATTTTTATAAAAATTAAAACAAAATTCTTCACAAGGAATAAAGTATTTATACAAATTAAAATAAAAATCATGTCAGGAATTCAATTGTTTTCAGTGCAATTTTAATAAAATTTCTCAGAAGAATTCAATTATTTTTAAAAAATGTAATAAAATTCTTCCAAACAATTGAATTATTTTCAGAATTTTTTATGAAATTCATTACAAGAAGTCAATTATTTAAATATTCGTTTTTAATATTACAAATAATAAAATTTCTCGAAAGAACTTAATTATTATTAAAAATTTTAATCAAATTTTTCACATGTATTCAAACACTTTTATTTCATCGCAAAATTTAATTCAATATAATTTAAAAAGAAATAATTAATTTCAAGAAAATTTTAATAAAATTCTTCGCAAAAATTCAATTACATTTCTAAATTTTGATAGAATTCTTTGAAAGAATTAAATAAATTAAAATAATTTTAATAACATTCTTCAAAAGAATTCAGTTATTTTCAATACAATTTTAATTTTTCTTGAAAAAATTCAATTATTTTTAACAAAATTTTAATTGAATGTTTTGCAAGAATTCAATTATTTTCATAAGTAATAAAATTCTTTGTAGGAATTTAATTACTTCCAATACGATGTAAATAAAATTTCTAAAAAGAATTCAATTATTTTTAAAGAATTGAATAATATTTTTCCAAATTCAATTATTTTTAATACAATTGAAAAAAATGTTCAAGAATTCAATTATTTTTAGAAAATATAATAAAATTCTTTTAAATTCAATTATTTTTAAGAATATTGAAATAAATTCTTCAAAACAATTCAATTATTTTTAGAAAATATAATAAAATTCTTCCAAAGAATTCAATTATTTTTAATACAATTTTAAGAAAATGCTCAGGAATTTAATTAGCTTCATAAGTATTCAAATACTTTGCAAGAATTTAGTTATTTTCAATAGAATTTTAATAAAATTTATCAAATCTATACAATTATTTTTAAAAATTAAATAAAATTTTTTGACGAAATTTAATTATTTCCAATACGATTTACATAGAATTTATCGAATGTATTCAATTATTTTTAGAAAATTTAATATTTAATTTTAATAGAATTCTTCGAAACAAGAATTGAAGCAAGAATTCAATCAATAAAATTCTTCAAAACAATTCAATTATTTGCTTAAATCTTCAAAATTCTTCACATGAATTCAATTATGTTCATAAATAATAGAATTCTACACGTGAATTGAATTATTTTCCATCCAATTTTAATTGAATGTCTCAAAAGAATTAAATTCTTTTTTTAATTTTGATAGAATTCTTCTCAGAAATTTAATTATTTTTAGTACAATTTGATTAAATTCTTCGAAAGAATTTAATTATTATCAAAAAATTTAATTAAATTTCTCAAAACAATTCAATTATTAATTATTTTCACAAATTTTAATTTTCTATGCAAGAATTAAATTTACATAGGGGAGAGGGCCCCAAGGTGGTCAGGGCCCTAAGGTGGTCACCCTAAGAAAATTTTTGTATATTAGTTAGTATCTTCAAATGTTTTTGTTATTGTTATTATTTGAGAAGACAAAGATTTTAGTAAAGTTTTGAGGTAAATAGTCGTATGAGTCTCTTTGTAACGTGAACGTCGTAAAATTTCTGTTTTTAAATGATCGAGAAATTTTTTTTTCAGGGTGTTAAAATCATCGAAATTAACCATTTTAAATTAGTAAAAATCGTTATAATTATCTTTATATATCGTACAATAATATTCCAAATGAATATAATTAATATTGTGCTTTAAAAAATTATTTCATTAACGTTTAAAAAATTATGTCTTGGCCCTAAGGTGGACACTTTTTTGGCCACAAGGTGGTCACTTTTGATTTTTTATGAAAATGTGTTTATACGCCATATTTATCAATATTTATCACTGTGAATGTGAATATTATCAATTTTAAGTTTTATGATAAATAATAATGAAATAGAATTATTTTCAAAATTTTACCTATCTAATACATACACAAAAAGTATCATTTTTGACGAAAGGACAAAGTGCAAAAAAATATATGTAATATGTTTCTGTGATCCTGAAAAACAATTAATATTAAATAAACAACTTAGTAATACGTTTTTTACATTGTTTTAAAACTTTTTTAGTGAATTTTTGTATGGTGACCACCTTGGGGCCACTTTTTTAAAAGTCGAATTTTCAACTTTTTTAAAAAGTGCCATAACTTTTTTTTTATTAATGAAATGAAAAAAACTTTATAATAGGAAGTTAGGTAATAAGATAAAGTTTCAAACGCCGTATTATTGACCTTTATATATAATTCCATTTGAAATCTACAGTCGTTCAAAAGATGGGTGACCACCTTAGGGCCCTCTCCCCTAATAATTATCAGATAAAATTTACAAAAATCATCACATTTCTTTTTAACAAAAATATTTTTTGGAAGTAAAAAAAACTTATCTAATTATCGCAATATTACCAAAAAATGTAATTTTTAAATTATTGGTCGGTTAAGTTTAACTTCTAAAGTTAACCTTTTTAAGTAAATAATTTTAAAAATTAATATTTCGAAAATTTGGAATTTAAGATTACAAAATAACTCTTTAAGCGTCGAACTTTTGATTATAATAAAAAATCTAAAAATATTAAATTTACAGATAACCTAATATTATGGTTAATGGGTTAAAGAAGATTTTTTTTATCTAATTTACATCTTAATTTTTTTTTAAAAAGACAAAAACTTTCCTCCAATTTCGAAAAAATGTGTAAATAATTAAAAAAAAATGTGATAAATTTTTACCGGTAGAATATTAAATTCCAAATATTAATTTTTTTAATATGGCAAAGAATTTTTTTTTTGAAAATATTAAAAATTATCCTTTACGGATAAAAATTACCAAACTTTTGAAATGACTGACTAAAGAAGTCCTTGATCGTGCACTTTAAAAATAATTAGTTTATTAAATAATATTTTCAAATTTAGTTAAAATTATTGAATTTAAAAATAAACCTATAATGAATAATTACCTATAATAATGAAATATTCCCACTTGTTTAATGATCATTTTCAGACATTAATCGTTTGCCTCCTCTTTTCTGCTTTCAGGTGTAAATAATTTAAATAATTATTTATGGGCAGCTTTATTGGCCGTTATGAGATTAATGTTTTCTATTGTTGCTTGCTTCCTTTTGTTGAAAGTGGACCGTAGAACTCTCGCACTTCTCTCTGGTATTGTAACAGGATCATCGGCCTTAATTTTAGCGAGTTATTTATTACTTCAAAAAGGAATCTCTCCTTATGATGTAAGAATTTTTTTAAATTCTTTTTAAAGCATCCTTTGGGAAAACTGAAAATTTCAACAATAATATAGTTTTTTTTTACATTAATTAAACTAATGTCGTGAAATTTTTTTTTTGTAACAGATTTACGTTCTTGGTTCATGTCTTCTAATCTATGTGGCAGCAAGTACGATTGGTTTTTTAACTTTACCAAGAATTATGGTGGGTGAATTGCTTCCTCATAGAGTCCGTGGTTTAGGTGGTAGCTTCACTTTCTCCTTATTTCACATAACACTTTTTGGAGTTACAAAATATTTTCCACAGGTGAGATTTTTTCTTCTCTGTCAGCTAAAAAATAAAATACTTTTATTGTATTTTTACTAGTATTAAAATACTTTTATTTTTTTATTTCTCTAATTATTATCGTATAATTGGAAAACAATTTTCAGATGTCAGAATCAATTGGCATGCCAGGAATATTTCTACTTTTTGCCAATTTTGCATTTATGACTGTAGCCTTCACTTATTTCTTTTTGCCTGAGACTAAGGATCGCACTCATCAGGAAATTGAAGATTATTTTCAAGTAAATTAAAATACAATAATACAAAATTGAAATAAAATACTAAAATAATTCAATTATTTTAAACAAGGATTTGAACATGAATTTAATAATTTAATATTTTTCATGTACATAACTAATTAAAATGTATACAAAGTTTATTAATTTAATATTAATATTTATTTTTCACAGAAAGGGAACATTTTCTGGATTTCAAAAAAAGAAGAACGAAAACAAACTATTAATTTAATGACATACAACAATCAATATAAATAAAAATATTTGTCAACATATCGAAATTGAAGTTTTGTGTTAACGTTTACAATATTTAAATCTAAAATCGCAAATCATTTATTTTCGACTTATTTATTTCATCGAAATTGATCATATAGATTGTAAAAAAATATCGCAAAATAGGATTTAACATTATTATTTTCATTAGTTATAAAAATTATTTAAGTGACGAATCTAATTCTATTTGCTCGATTTTCTTCTATGACTGTTTATAATATTTGTTAATATTCATAATTTTGAAAAAAATATTATTATAAGAATTATAATAATTGTAAAATAAAATAAGGAATTAATTAGTTAATCAATTACTTCTGCCTGATAACTTCTACTTGAAGTCAAACAATTTTCTAATAAAATATTTTAAATATGAAAATAGTTCTAAAATTATTTTTACCTTAAAGCGTATTCATTTTTACAAAATTTTCTTCTTACGGTTTTAGATTTTTGATCCATAATTGTATAAATTTTAATTCCAGAATTCTGAACCTGTAAATAAAAAAATTAATAATTACGAAAAAATTTCAAGTTGCAAAATAATTATAATTATGAATGAAAAATGAACTTTAATTATAATTATTTCAATAAGGGATGAAAATTTTCCTTTATAAGACACGAGATATTTACCTTGTATTTGAAATAAAAAATATAAAAAATATGAAGAATATTGTTGACGCAAATTGCAAGGTATAAAGACGATGATTGACATTAAATACAATGACTGCAAGTATGTTTCTAATAAATACATTAAATATTCCAAGGGAAAGAATATTTCTCTGGGGTCGTGAAACATAGGGCTGTAATTGCCAGGAAATGAAAATCAATTGTTATCTACTATTTTCAGTTTCATTTTTTTTTCGCATGAAACTACAAATTATAATGAATAAGAAATCGATTTCTTTCAAATATGCAAAACAGTAAATTACTTTCAATTGAAAATTCACAAACGCATCTGCTCATGCGCGTATAAATATTTTAAAAAGAAGAAAGCAAAGTAGAACATTAAATAAATTAAATTACAAAATTCAGGGTTGCCACAAAAATTAAATTTTGGTTTTTCCTGACTTTCCCCTGATTTCCAAACAAAATTTTGACTCTTCCCCTAACCCTAAAGATTATATTCTGCTTCACTTTAAAAATTATTAGATACTCAAAAAATGTTCTTTCACATTTATTTACTAATTCCTTTAATTGTTAAATTATTTGAAAACATCAATAACTTCTTTTTTAAATAAATATTTAATCATTATTATTTTGCAATAAAAATTAAGATTTTCAAAAATTTTAAATTCAAACCTTTTGAAATTCAAGAATTTATAAGAATATTATTAAAAAACATGAAGATATCCGACTCTACGACTCGGAGTGATTAATTTCTGCATGTTTTATAATAGTTAAAGATGAACGAGTGATAGCATCGTTATTTTATATTATAAGAATATTTTTACTGTAACTTTTTTAAAATTATTTTCACCAATTCAATTCAATTATTATTTTCTAGAAATTCTTCTTAAAATCAATTATTTTTAATAATTTATGAAAAGTTCTTTGAGAATTTTCAAATCAATTTGTTTACAATATTCAATTTTACGAAATTTCTATTATTCAGAAATTCTTGAATTAGATATGTATTAGGAAATAAAAACTTCAAATAATTAAATAATTTCAAAAAAATTCAAATAAACTTTTTCAAAAAAATTAATTCTACAGAATTGTTAGTTAAAAGTATCAAAAATTCATATTTTCAAAGATTTTAATTTGAAAATTTTTCAAAATTCAATTATTTCTAAAAATTTACGCTACGATACTTTTAATATTCAATTACTATCTAAAATTTTAACTGAACTTTATTTTTAAATCAATTTTTATTAGACAATTCTACGAGAATTCAATTATTTAAATACAATACAATAATAAATAATTTTTTGAATAATTTAATGTTTCTTAAAATTGAATTCTCTTAAAGAATTTTACCAACAAATTTTTTAATAATATTGAATTCACTCGACGAATTTTAATAAAATTTGTAAGAATATTTACATTTTTCGAAGAATTCTATTATAATTGTATTAAAAATAATTGAAATTCTGCAATGAGTTTCATTATTTATGAAAATAATATAATCCCTGTAAAAAAATATCACTAATATAAATAATTGAATTATTGCGAAGAAGTTTATTAAAAATTTCGTAAATAATTAAATTCCTGGTAAATTTTTATTATTTATGAAAAATATTAAATGCTGTAGAAATTTATTACTTTTTTTTTTAAATAATTGAATTCTTGTGGATAACTTTATTAAAATAGTCGAAATTGAAAATTATTGAATTCAGGAAAATTTTTGTAAATAATTGAAATTTTTCTAAGAATTTTATTAAAATGTTTTAAGGGGGCATATACAGTCATGAGGCCAAAAAAAGACGCTTTTTCTTGATTTTTTTTCTCTTAAATGGTTCAATATATTTATTCAAAAAGTTTTGCATATTATTCATAATGTTTTAAACAAGAGACTTTTATTTTTGTATAGCAAAATATTAATAAATTTCTTAGTTATGAACTATTACTTTTTATGAGTTTAAAAAATCGATCTTTAGCGTGGACACGATATATAACAGATGCCAGGATCATCTGAAATCAAAAAGCAAAAAAGATTTTGTTATTAGAGTCCTTTCTCTCGGGGGTGGACGAAGGATTTTCAAAAAATTAAATTTTTGATTTTTTAGAGAAGTTTAAATTTTAACTAGTGATTTTTGTTTAAAAAAATCGACTATTTTTTTATGTAAAATATGTCCCAATAATTGAAAAAAAAATCCTTCGTCCACTCCCGAGAGAAAGTATTCTAATAACAAAATCTTTTTTGTTTTTTGATATCAGATGATCCTGGCTTCTGTAATCGTGTCTTCAGAAAAAAAATACAAATTTTTAAAAAAATAATTTATAACGAAAAAATTGATTAATATTTTGTAATAAAAAAAATTGTTATTTTTAATAACATTACAATCAATATGCAAAATTTTTTGAATAAAAATATTGAACCATGCCCCCTTAAAATAATTGAATTTTGGAGAAGAATTTTATTATTTATAAAGAAAATTGAAGGTGTTTTGTATTAGAATTCGTGGTAATATCATAGTTTATGAGTCAAACAAAAAGGACACCAAAATTTAGAATTTTCGTATGAATTCTAAAAATTTAATTTTTTCCACTACTTTTAATAAAAATTCCAAACATTTCCCTGATTTCCCTGATCAATTCTACTTTCCCTGTCTTTTCCCTGAATTCCCTGACCTGTGGCAACTCTGAAATTAATAAATAAATTAACAATTAATTTACTTCTAAGTAATAATTAATTTACTAATTTTTTTCAGAAAATTCAAAATAAAAATTGAAGAAAAAAATTCATTTTAACTGTAAAATGAAAATTATCTTTTTAAATAAAAATTAACTAAAAATTTTCTTTACCGATTTTCTAAAAATTGAAAAGCAGTCGATAAGATTTTTAAAAAATGATTTCTACAAAAATTATTAATTATTTTTATTTTTATAAATATTAAGTATATAAAGCACTTGCACTATTATTAGTATAATGAAACCTAATTTTCTATTTACTTAGCATAGCTCTTAGTACCGACAAAAACGACATATTCATTTTGACAATCTGTAAAAACCATAAATAAATTTAACATTTTTGATAAATAAATAAAAAACTTATCGATAGTAAAATCTTTCATAAAATATAATGTTTTGATGAAATATAATACATTCGAAAAGTGCGTTAATTACCAGAAAAAATTTAATTTAGTATTATTTATGAATTAGTACTCACAGCAGTAAAATTTTGTAATGTCATATCATAAAATCCTCCTGCTGAAATCATTAAAGGATGCTGTGTTCTTAATATTAGAAGAAAAATACTCTTCGTCGATTTCACTGGTAAATTAGTCCAAAATGATTGATAGGCGGCCATTCCAACTTCAATCGCCTGTGAATAATTATTTCCTTGTGTCAATTATCAATTTTTCATTAAGAAAAAGGAAGAAAATTGCAATAAACTCAATTTTAAAAACACACCTGATCCATTAATTCTTGGCCCGGCCAACAAAACAAAAGAATTTGAAGAAAATTCGCCACTATCAAGCCAAAATACGAAAGCACATAAAACCAATTCACTGGAGTTTCGTTCAAAGTCTGAAACAGCAAAAAATATAAAACAAAATTAAATTATTAAAGAAAGGAGCAAATATTACAACTTTTAAAAAAACTTACAACAATCATTTGAAATCCACTAAGACAATTAGCAACGAAACTTGTTCCTAATTGATAAAAACAAAGTGTACTGAAGAGTTGATTCAATTTCTGAACATTCCTTTAGAAAAAAAAAGAAATGAAATTTTGAAAACGAATTTTCAAATGAAAAGGCAAAGTTTTGGTAAAAAATATTCCATTGAAACATTTTTGAAGTAAACCTTATTTGATAATTATGATTTTCAACAAGTTCCTTTATTGTTTTTTGTGATTCACATTTTGTCAAACCTACTTTTTTCAATTGCTCTTGCAATATACCTAATTGAGCACAAGAATGCCAAATTGCAACAAATACAAAAGTATCCATGCCTAAATTATAACTTACACCCAAGCCGAGTCCAGTGATAGTCTGTAGATTAAATTTAAAAAAATTACGTTTATCATTCAATTCATGTTATATTAATTAAATATCAGTTAATTAATAAGAAAAATAAAAATTCAGTTTATTAATCAAAACTGATTAATTTAAATTAATTTTATTAATTTAAGTGGTATTAAAAAATGTATAATTATGAAACAATATTAATTCATCATTAATAAATGGATAATTAAGAAAAAATGGTATTTTTATAATTTGTTCTAATTTTTCTAATTCTCCAATAAGTCACCGTAAAAAAATTTCTTCTAAAGTAAATTTTAACCATTGGTGCAATATCTAAAAATCATTTAATTTAAAAAGAGAAAATTGTAAATTATTTTTCAATTTACCTGAACAAGATACGCAATAGCGTAAATAAAATCTGAATTTTGATCCCAATAGAACCAGGCGCAAAATGGATAACGTTTCTTACGTGACGGATCACTGTCATGTCCAAATATTAATGGTACACAAAACATCATAATTTCAAAATAATAAACGCAAACAAGAAAAAATTTCGTCACAAATCTTCCGAAACGTGCATGTTTAAGAATTAATTCCTTCTCTTCATTCGACGCTCTATCACACAAGGAATTGTAGAAATTGTACTTCATTATTTGCAACAATTCCTGTAAATTTAAAAACAAAAAGAATAATTGCATAATTATAGGAAGAAAATTAACACAATATAAAAATTGAAGATTAATGCATTATAAACCTTAAAAGCATTCTGATTTGCAGCAACATGAGTGTACTTTAAACACACCGAAAATGCGTGAATTGTCATACACAAATTTTGAAAAAGAGCAAAATTATTACCCCAAACAATATAGATGTCTAGTAACATCGGTACTAAAAGTAAAAACCATAAGAAGACTGTAAACATAAATGAATGGAATTTATGAATGTAAATTTTCCAAATTGCATCATTTTCATGACTGGGCCAGAGGCCAATCAGTCTTAAATAAAGTTTATTAATGTAAATATAGTCATCAAAATTCTCTTTTGTCATATTTAGAATTTATTTTTTAAATTCTTATATTATTTTTTTTTAAATTGTATAAAAATCTTTAAATGTTTAAGGAATTATTTTCAAAACAATTTTTTCAGTTAATAAATATTGTCAATTATTCTTTTATATTCTCTCCGTTAAATAATTTTACAACTAATGGAAAATAGAGCGAAAATTCTCAGTACAAAATAATAGAATATTATTCCATGATTGACATTTAATAAGAAGACCATACTTAAGTATCCATAGGATTTTTAAATATTCAGAGATAAATTTACCTTTTTCTATGATGACAAATTTCAAGTTTCTATTTAAACGACAGCATATTATTATATCTACAAGTCTTCTCATGTTTTTCTATATACTTTGTAGCATTGCAGTAATTATCTATGAAAATAAAAGTTGATTTCCTGAATTTACGAACATCAAAACAATTTAATCGATACGACTTTTTTAATTATTCATATGAAACATACGTGGTCACATTTCTTTCGACAAAACTAAAGAACAATAGTTTTGAAAATTTTCCTATTCCTGAGAAATATAAGAATAAGTTAGTTTCTTTGTGAGAAAGTAAGAATGAAACATTTTGACTAGATGAGACATTTTTATTCTTCTGTTAAACAAATTTTGTCGTCTGTAATATTCATTTAAAAAAAGAAAAATTTTTTAAATTAAATTTAAATTTAAAATTTGACTAATATTGGAATTTGGAGATTGAAAATATTTTAATTTCTATTTTCAGATTGATGTAAAAGAGAAATATATTTTTTAAAAGAAACACCTTTGCTGAGAATAATAATTGACGAACCTGATTATTTAATCGTAAATTGAAAAAAACAACCGAGACATGTTTAACATCATTTCTTCAACAGTAAAAAAAATTGTTAATTTTATTCAATATTTGAAATTCTATTAAGCAAAAAAATATCGGTAAGTTCATAAGAATATCTAATTTCATTTCTTGTTATTTAGGTATAATAATTTTCAGACAGATTTTTTTGCCACGATTTTTCCAATAATTAAATTAAATTTTTTATTTTCTCCGAATTTTTTAACGAAACAATTGTCAATTCATTAAATTAAGTTAATTTAATTTCTATTTGATTAATGCTTTTATTAATTAATAGCAATTAATTAATTAATTACTACTTAATTTTTTCAAAATTTTTTGAATACATTTTTTAGAATTAAATAAAAATAAATCAAATAAATCAAAATTGAACTTATTTTAAGAAGTAAAAAAATTGTTCAACAATTTTTACGAGAAATCTCAAACAGAAAATTAAATTATTCTAATTAGTCAAATTAAGCTCTCAACTGAAATATTAAACAACTTTAAAAAAATATTGATCAATTTTTAATAAGCATTTAAAAAATATCATGCGAAGTATTATCATCAGAATCGTGTATATAACTCGATTTCTAAAAGTGATTAATTTACGATCGACAATCAATATCGACGTTAGTGTTAAATTTTCTGTTAGTGCTATTATAATTTAAAATTAACAAAAAACAATTTTTTAAAATTTAATTTTATATTCTTCGACTAATTTATATCAATAGAAAAAGCAAAACAAAGTAAATTCAAATTGCGAAAAGACTTGCGGAATAGGATTCTAAATAAGTGTATTATAAGCATTTGAATAAATTGCCCTGTATCATCATAAGAATCATCATAAGAATTTTCTATTTACTGCTCAAAGTTCTTAAAACAGACAAAAACGACATATTTATTTTGACGATCTGAAAGAAAATTGAAGAATTTCAAAATTTATTATTTAACGAAAGGTAGTAAAATCTATGAAAAAAAATTCAATTTCCTTTTTAATGTAAAATTTAAATTTGAAAATTGTGTTAATTGAAAAAATAAAGTAGTATAATTTTTAATGATACACTGGGATCAGAATGTATAGGTAACTTTGCTGGGAAGTGCACGCTTCATTTCAAATTAAAATATTTTTGTTAAAATTACAGTTAAAACTATTAAATCAAGATCATTTGCAACATTATTAGATTTAGCGTCAAATGGACCAAGATACAACCATTTTAATAATATAAACATGAAAATATAATTCTTTAAACGTAGAGTTTCTTCTGTGAAAATTTCGAAATCTTCATTTTAATCTAATACATAAATTTTTAAAAATTATAATATTTTAAAGAAATGGTTTTTATGTTGTCAAAATCACGAAATGAAAATATTTTCTTAAAAAATTGTTATATATTTATTGTAAAATATAAACTTAAAGTTTAAGAGGTTCTGAAAACTGACATTTTTTCAAGATTTATACTTCATGTTATAAAAGTTTTTAATCTCAAATAAATAAAGTTGCAATAAAGATTTCGAAACCGAAGTTTATACTAAAAAAAACCTTTAACGTTTAATGTAATAAAGTTAAAAATGAATCCGATTTGATAGTTTTAACTGTAATTTAAAATAATAATAATAACAATAACAATAATAATAATAATAATAATAATAATAATAATAAATAATAATAATAATAATAATAATAATAATAATAATAATAATAATAATAATAATAATAACAGAAATATTTGAATTTGAAGTAAATGAAGTATTTGCAAGTAATGCATCGAAATTTTCTGAAACTTTCTGATCCTAATGTAAGTAAATTAAATAAAATAAATTAGTATAATACTGTATAATTATAATAAATTAATACTCACAGCAGTGAAATTTTGTAATGTCATATCATAAAATCCTCCTGCTGAAATCATAATCGGACACTGTGTTCTCAATATCAGTAGAAAAAGACTCTTCGTAGACCTTATTGGCAAATTAGTCCAAAACGATTGATAGGCAGCTATTCCAACTTCTACCGCCTATATACAAATATATTTTCATCAATTTCAATAAAAAAATGTTAATTTATTTAATAATTTTAAATACACACCTGATCCATTAATCTTTGTCCCGACCAGCAGAATAAAAGAATTTGAAAAAAATTCCCACAAAGTAAACCAATGTACGAAAATAAGGACATCATATTTACTGGAGTTTCGTTCAAAGTCTGAAAACAGAAAAATATACATAATTAGTTTTATTAAGTAAATTAAGAAATTAATTTCGCAAATGATTTAAATTGACTGAAATAAATAAATATTATAATAATCAAATAGCCGAAACAAAAACACAAAAAATGAATAAATTGATAAATAAATTAAAAATTATTAATGAAATGACTAAAATGAATTAAATAATAAAGTAAAAATGTAAAAGTTTAAGTTTAAAATAGCTTACTACTATTATTTGAAATCCACTAAAGCAGATTGCAACGAAACTTATTCCTATTTGGTAGAAACAAAGTTTACTGAATAGTTTATTTAATTTCTTAACGTTCCTTTAGAAAAGTGGAATAAAATTTTAAAAATTAATTTTTCAAAGAATTGGAAATTTTTTTGCTATTAATATTTCTTTGTAACATTTTGAAGTAAACCTTATTTGATAATTATGATTTTCAACAAGTTCATTTATTGTTTTTTCTGATGTGTCATTTGTAAACCCAATTACTCTTAATTTCTCTTGTAAAACAGCTAAATGCGCGCAAGAATGCCAAATTGCAATAAAAACAAGAGTATCCATACCTAAATTGAAACTAACAGCTACACCAAGTGACGAAATTGTCTCCACATTAAAAAAAATATTTTTCAATTATTCAATTTACATGATAATTTTTCACTTCATTAAAAAAAATACAAAGTAACTTTTACTATTTACAAAGTAAAAAGTCTGCAATTTCTAGCGCATTATTTTCACTACTTTCAGAGTAAATTTTATTATTTACTTAAACAAAAAATTACTTTGGAAATATTTAATAAAATTTACTCAGCGAAAATAAAAATTGACTAGTAATGCCGAGAAACTGGAAAAAATTTAAGTTGTACTATCTGTGTAGTAATAATTACTTTATTCACTTCTTTTGAATTAAAACAATTAATAAATAATAATTTTACAATTATTATCGCTGTATGAATGTGAAAATTTGTAAAAAGCTTCAATTCAATAATTCTACATACACTATTTCATAGTTATGCTAAAAAGAATCTACAGAATATTTCAGAAATCTTCAATTACTACATTTTTGAAAATCCATAAAATATCGAATGTAAAAACTAGAATAAATTGCACAGCAAAGAAAAAAGAAATTTCAACAAGTTACCTGAATAAAATAAGCAATAGCGTAATAAAAATCAGAATTTTGATCCCAATTGAAATACCAAGCACAAAGTGGATATCGTCTGTCACGAGCTGGATCACTATCTTTACCAAAAATTAATGGCAAACTAAACATGATAAATTCAAAATAATAAACACAAATGACAAAAAATTTTGACACAAGTCTTCCAAAGCGAGCATGTTTTAAAATTAAATTCTTCTCCATGTCTGTTGCTCTATCACACAAGGAATTATCGAAATTGTATTCCATCATTTGCAACAATTCCTGCGAATTTCAACACAAAAAATGTTTCAATATAAAATAATATGAAATTACATATAAAATGAAAATATTATTGACACACTTTATATAAAGTATACTAAAAACCTTGAAAACAGTTTGATTGGTAGCAACATGAATGTATTTTAGACACACGGATAATATATGTGCTGTCGAACACAAATTTTGAGAAACAGCAGAACTGTTGCCCCAAACAATATAAACGTCTAGTAACATCGGTACTAAAAGTAACAACCATAAGATGACTGTAAATATAAATGAATGAAATCTATGAATGTAAATTTTCCAAACTGCATCGTTTTCATGACAAGGCCAAAGACCAATTAGTCTTAAATAAAGTTTATTTATGTAAATATAATCTTCAAATTTCTCTTTTGTCATATCTAGTCAGTGAATTGTTATTTATTGAAACAAAATTTGTTATAAATTAATAAATTAAGATATTTCTTTAATTAGCCATTTTAAAAAATTGAAGAAAAATCCATATTCGTCGTAAAACAATATTTTATATTTTTAATATTATTTAATAAGTGTTTCTTTCTTTTTCTCCAGAAAAAAGAGGCAAATGTTTAAGAAATTAAAGCATTTAAGATACTTTATTCTAATAATAAAATATTCTATGTTTGCCATTTGAAACGATGACAATGCGCACAAGTTTCCATAGGCTTTTTAAATATTCAATAGTGTAAGTGCATTTTCGATGACAAGAAACGGAAATTTTAACTTTCTATTAAACGACAATTATCTGCATTGTCTCTTATGGACTTTCTAGAAATATTTTAATTGCACGGATAGAAATTTTCCTGTATACGAATGTCATAGCAATCGATTTTTCTTTTAATTATTCATAAAATAATATACGTGGTCATATTATATCTATTAAAAATAAGAAATATTCTATGAAAACTTGTGTCTATTTTAGAAATATAGCAATAAGTTAGTTTCTTTAAGATAAACCAAGTAAAATCGTCAGTTGACTAAACATTTCCACAAAATATATTAAATATTTACTCTGATTATATAATTGTAAAATTTCTAGAAACTTTTGTTACAAATTTTGTCATTTATAAAAGTTATTTGCATGTTTAAACTATATTTCAAAACCCATTTAAAAATAACAAACTTACACTACCGTCCGTGAGTATCAGGACGCCCCTTTTTTCATGAGTGGAAAAATGCTTAAAACGTAGAAAATAAGAATGACAAAAATTTTTCGTATTTTTTTCCTGAAAGCTAATTCCTTTTTCCTGACACCTGCTCGAAGAATTTTCGTTGACTATTCTGTCAGATACAGAAAAAATACTGGATTTTGCATGCTTTCCGTAATTTTTTAATTTCTCGAAAACTAATTAACTTTTATTAGCGCTCTTGGTCTTGTTTTAATCTCTATTTAATGTAGAATCTAAATTATTAACTGGTATTGTGAAATACATTTTTCCAAAAAAATTCAAAAAATTATCATGAATATTAAAGTGTCAAAAAGGTCAATGTGAAATATGTTCATTTAATAGATATACTAAAATTCAAAAAAGCTTTTTAATTACTTAATTATTTAATTTAAAAAAATTTTTTTTGTTGAAAAAGTGTCAATCTGTTTTTCAAAAATTTTTTATCCGAATTTCACAGTTTCAAATTTTTTGGAAAAATTTATATCACAATACCATTAATTAATTTAGATTCTACATTGAATAGAGATTGACAACAAGACCAAGAACGCTAAAAAAAGTTAATTAGTTTTCGAGAAATTAAAAACTTACGGAAAGCATGCAAAATCCAGTATTTTTTCTGTATCTGACAGAATAGTCAACGAAAATTCTTCGAGCAGGTGTCAGTCTTTTCATAATTTCATTAGCTTTCAGGAAAAAAATACGAAAAATTTTTGTCATTCTTATTTTCTACGTTTTAAGCATTTTTCCACTCATGAAAAAAGGGGCGTCCTGATACTCACGGACAGTAGTGTATTTTAAAAAAATTTGACAATAATTAGAGTGAATAATCATTAAAATGAAATTATTTAGATTTAAATAAAATTTCTGCTCCTGGAATAATTTTGGTCACTTTCAATAGATAGATTTCATAGCCAAATCTTTAAAAATTAATATTTAGAGAATGGAATTGAATCTTAGTCATATTATAAGTTTCAAAAATTAAATTTTTAGAAATATGTTTCACTTTAAATAAATATGAGAATCTGAAACTTTCTGCAAATTTTTTGTTATATTTTTAATCTAATATTTTGAAATTGTTGTTTATGATTCAAGTTTTCATTTGAATCCAAGAACAGATTTTTTTGACTTTTTAGCACTAATTTTCTCGAAAACTTAACATGACAGATAATTTTTCTTTGCAGATTCTTAATCAGAGTGAGAAACTAATCTTAAAAACTGATAATATACATAAATTTTTCCAGTATAGCGGTAAGTAATTTTTTTAGTGTTCCTCGCATTATTGAAAGATAATATTGTAATAATTGACTTTTCCATGTTAAAGGCCAGGGAAAGCACTAATCAAATTTCTATAAAGATTTTTTTCAATTAATCCTTAATTCAAATAAATTCAATTTTCTCACCTAATTTGAATTTTAAGTTTTATAACAAGATCCTCCACTATAGTTTTTGAAAAATTTGCTACAGTGACAATTTTCAATAATTCAGTGCACAATTAATTGTGCACTTGTGTGATAATAAATTCCTGCACAACAAAAACTTTCCATTCCTAAGGGGCAGAAAATATCCAAAATCAGTCCAACATCTACCTGCACACAAAAGAAAAAACATAAAATTATAATAAAGAAAATAAGATTAAAAAATAAATTGTTCTCAATTATTTACCTGAATAAAATAAGCGATAGACTAAATATCTGAATTTCGATTACAATAATCGACGTTAAAAAAAATGTTAATTTTATTCAATATTTGAAATTTTATTTAGCAAAGAATGGCAATAGTGAATTAATAAGAATATTTTTAAATTTCTTGTTATTTACAATAATTTTCAAAAAGATTTTTTTGCTATTAACTTTTTAAAAAATAATTGTTATCAATTTTCATTAATTACTATTAAATTTTATTAATTAATTGCTATTTAATTTCATTGAAATTGAAATTATTTCAAGAAATAAAAAATATTGTTCAAAAATTGTTATTATAAATCATGCACGCAGAAAATTAAATTATAATTAAATAGTTAAATAAAGTTCTCTGAAATATAAAACAACTTTAATAAATTATTATTGATGAATTTTTAAAATCATGAAGTATCACCATCACAATCGTGTGAATAACACGATTTCGAAATACTTCCTTCATGAGGAAGCAAAACGTATAATTTACAATCGATAATCTATAAAAAAACGTTCACATTAAATTGTATGCTAGTGCTATAATTTAAAATTAACAAAAAACAATTTTTTTAAATAAAATTAAGTAATTTAAAAATACGAAAAAACTTGCAGACTAAGATTATAAATAAGTATATAAATAAAGTGTATTATAAACGTTTTATTAAATTCTAATATATTATCATAAGAAGAATAAATATTAATTTTCTATTTACTGATCATAGTTCTCAAGACAGACAAAAACGACATATTTACTTTGACAATCTGAAAAAAATTAAAGAATTTTATAATTTGTTATTTGATATAAAAGGTAATAAAGGATATCAATTCAAATATTTGTATTAAAACTTTAGTTAAAATTATTAAACCGTGATCACTTGAAAGTTTATTAGATTTAGCATCAAATGGACAAAGATACAACCATTTTAATAACATAAATATAAAAATATATTTCTTTAAACGTAGAGGTTCTTTTGTGAAAATTTCGAAATTTTTATTTCAATCTAATACCAATTGAAGAAAAAATTTATTTCAGATTAGAAACTTTTATAACATAAAGTATAAATCTCAATCTTTAATCAATTAGAATTATTTAAAAATTGTAATATTTTCAAGCAATGGTTTTTATGTTGTCAAAATAAAAAAAAAAAAGGATAAAAGGATTTTCTCAAGAAATTGTGATATTAACATAAATTTAAACATTAAGAAATGTTAAAAACTGACAATTTTTCAGCTGGCAGAAAATGATTTAAAATACAGAATTTTTAACCAAATAATAACAAAAATTATTGACAAAAGTTAAGAATGACGATTATGAATGAAAAATCCGTGTTATAAAATTTTTCCTTGCAATTTTATTTTATTTTCTCGTTAAACTAAAAAAATTTAAAAATTGAAATTGACAGTCTACCGATTTTCATGATTTTTAAAAATATCTAACTTCTTTGCAGAAAATCAGAAAAATATTGGAACTTTGGGACAAACATGTAACTTGTGATTTATTAGTGAGAATTTAATAACTTTCGAAGTCACATTTTTTTTCGATTTTCTACAAAGAAATTTAAAAATTTTTAAAAAACGTGAAAATCAGCAAAGTGACAATTTTATTTTTGAAAATTAATTTAACTAGAAAATAAAAGAAAACTGTGAGATCGTCGCAAATACTAATATTCTGTAAATTTTTACTGAATTTTACAACATTTACTGATGGACTTCAGAATAGTATTTTATTTATTATTCATTCCTTAAAAATATTATAATTTAAAAAAAATTTAGAATTGACTAATTGGGATTTATACTTCATGTCATAAAAGTTTCTAATCTCAAATAAATTTCTTCTTCAATTGGTATTAGATTGAAATAAAAATTTCGTAATTTTCACAAAGGGACCTCTACGTTTAAAGAAATATATTTTCATTATTTATGTTATTAAAATGGTTGTATCTTGGTCCATTTGACGATAAATCTAATAAACTTTCAAATGATCACGGTTGGATAGTTTTCACTGCAAACTCTAGTATAAGTAAATTAAATAAAGTAAATTATTGTATATTAACAGCACGTGACTTAAAAATTCAATGTTAATTTTTTCGACCATTTTTCTCTTTAAATATTTAATAAATTGAGTTGAAATTTTATAAAATTGTGCAAAAGTTTTGATAATTCAAAAATAAATTATAAAAAACAGTTTGAAATCGGTAGAGACGAGAAATTGATTAGAAGTGACCGTGACAACTGATAATTTTAAAGTAATTTGTAATGATTAATTTTAAAAATATTAAAACTTTTGCACATCACTGCCCTTCTTTATTGTATTTTAGATTTTCGTACAAAATTTCAGCTTAATTTATTAAATATTTAAAGAGAAAAGTGGTCGAAAAAATTACCATTGAGAGCCTAACAATCACATGCTGTTAATGTATAATAATTGATCAATTGAACGAACTTACCTTGTGAAGTTCGATTTAAATTGTATGAGCGCCTCTTCCGAATAGATCAACTTGTAGTTTCCCTAATTTATACCATTTTTGTCACATTTTTAAAGTAATTAAAATTAAAAATTTGAAGATCACACAGCTCCTTCACGCCTATATTCCGGTTCGTTGTGAATTCTTCATTATTTTAAAGCATTGCCATAATTATTAAATTTTGGGTTATTTTTTCTTAGAAAATAATAAAGGGTGTATTGTATCATTTAGGGTGGGTTTGATCTATTCGGAGGAGGCGCTCATACAATTTAAATCGAACTTTACAAGGTAAGTTCGTTCAATTTATCAATTGTATTTCGCGCCTCCTCCGAATAGATCAACTTGTAGTTGTTTAAAGTAAATTATGGCAGAGTTCCATTTTTTAATATTTTAATAATTTAATAAGAATTTTATTTTAATAAGAATATTACAACATTTATTAAGACTTATTGTAATTATAATTTTTATAATAATTAATATGTAATTTAATTAAGAACTTTAATTTCTCAAAATAGCATTAGCAAACTGAAGATTGTCGGCAGTAATTTTTCTGTCGTAAAATCTAGCGAAAGTGTTGGAGTTCTCAGTCTAACCTGCAGTTTTTCTGATAGTATCAAGATCTACGCCTAATCTTTTAGCTGCAGAAGTTGCAGCATGACGTGTGCTGTGAGAAGAAAAAATTTCTGTATCTATTCCGCAAGTTTGTAAAACTTGTTTTACCCAACGACTTAACGTTTGTGAAGTTACTCGTTCGTAAGGTTTTCGATGTGAGATAAAGAGAATTTTTTCAGATTTACGTAAATTTTTCGTCTTTTTTAGGTAACAAATAATTGCCAACGCTACGCAAATATTTTGTTCCGAATAGAAGGGTAGGATTAACAAAGGTTGAGTTTTGTTTTTAATTGATGTTTTAATGCGATCAGGGATTTTTATTTCGATAGAGTCATTTTTAATCTTAATATTGTCGATATTTATTAAAGAAAAAGTTTGAATTCTATGACCCGTTACTAGAGCAAGAAGTGTTATGACTTTTTTGGAAAGATCTTCTAAATTTAATTTTGTATTTTCAGATTGAGATCGATAATGGTCAAGTACTAATTTTGGATCCCACGTGGAATCATAACGTGGTTTTGATGCATGGTCTTAAACCAGACACACCTTTGAAAAAACGTTTGATCAGGAGATCATTTGCTATTAGAGAATCAACTATCAGGGTGGAGTCCCATGACAGCGTTTTGCGTTGCGTCGTAATGGGAGAGAAAAAGACGCAAATATACGTTTGCTGCATTTCCTCTCATTACAACGCAACGCAAAACGCTGCCATGGGACTGCGGCCTCAAGGAGATAGCTGATCTTGTGGAATTGATTGAACTTCGAGATAGACCCTTGTCGTATTCTGTGGTTAAAAAAGATATTACTTTTGCGATAGAGGGATTGAATGTGTCAACTGACTCTTTTTTACAAAATGTCCACCATTTTTTCAAGGCTGTGTCGTAAGTTTTGAGAGAAGATGAACTTAAAGATCCAATCATGATATTTATTGACTCTTCTGGAGATCCGTGTCTTAACATGGCCTCCCTGATAATTTCGCGGATACCAGGATAAGGCTCTTCCAGAGAGGGTGATGACTCCTGTCACAAGAAATTAAAAGATTTTTATCAGGATTTAAAGTAATTACTTCAGAAATTATCATATAGATTGAAATAGTGGGTACCATGGCTGAGTTGGCCAATCAGGTACAACCATAATTCCCTCTGCTCGATCTGATTTTATTTTTCTAAGAGTTTTTAAAATTATACTGAAGGGAGGAAAAGCATAAAATTGAAATTGGCTCCAGTTCAAAGTGAAAGCATCCACTGCCTCAAATCCAGGGTCTTTAAACCAAGAAACGTAACGAGTGCATTTTTTGTTTGTACGGCTTGCAAACAGATCTATTTTCGGCTTTCCGAAGGTTTCAATTATTAATTTAAAACCTGACTTGCATAACTCGAATTCTGTTTCTGGTTCTAACTTTCTGGATTCAGTGTCTGCTTCAAAATTGTCCTTTGAACTAATGTAAGAAGCGAATATCCAAATATTACGCCTCTCACACCATTGCCAAATTTCTCTCGTGATTTGATTCAGGTTTTTTGATCTAATACTTCCCATTTTATTAATATAAGATATAGCTGTCGTGTTATCTATATTCTAAGTAGAATATCACAATCATGAAAGTTTTTTGAAAAACATTGGAGTCCAAAAAATGCTGCCTTTAATTCAAGGAAATTGATGGAATTTTTTCGTTCATCAGTAGACCAGAAACCATTTACTTTTTCATGATTGCATACCGCTCCCCAACCTGATAGCGAGGAGTCAGAAAAAATTTCCAAGACAAAATTGACCGCTTTTATGGAATTGTAACTTGATTCAATATGCGATTTCCACCATTGAATATCAGTCATGATAGGTTCTACAATCATAAAAGCATCGTAATTCCTGGAATTTTTTTCTAGAGCTAAAAATTTTTGTCTTTCAAAATTTTTAGTGTAAACCCAACTATATTTAACTGCAGGACAAGAAGCTACAAGTACACCAATAAATTTAGCGAAATCTCTGATTGGACATTTAATATTTTTACTATACGTATTTAATAGACTTTGAATTTTTGTACGTTTGTCAGCGGGAAGTCTTACCATTAGAGTCATTGAACGGGAATTGTAAATAAAACCCAAAAATAAACGCTCTTGGTTAGGATCGGGTTGGCTTTTCTTATCATTGATTAAAAAACCTAAATCTTCTAAGGTTTTCTTAGTTTTAATAAGATTCTTGGTACAATTTTCATAAGTGTCCCCAAAAAGAAGAAAATCGTCCAAGTATATAACTGAAGGAAATCCTTGTTTTCTTAGAGAATAAACAACAGGTTTCATAAGTTTTGTAAAGACCTGAGGGGCTGTACATAGTCCGAAGGGTAAGCAAGTAAATTCAAATAGCTCTCCATTAAATTCAAATCGTAAAAATTTTCTATCAGATTTTTTAATGGACACTAAGTTAAATGCATCTTGTAAGTCAAGCGTAGACAAATAAAAGTTTCGCTCCATAAGATTTATAGCAGTTCTATAATCTTTAAGTTTAAAATGTACGGTTAATATAAACTTATTTAATTTTTTAAGATTCAAAATAAATCTATAGGATCCATCAGGTTTTGGAACTAGAAAATAGCTTGATAAAAATTGACCCTCTGAAGGAGAGCATTTTTAAGTACACCTTTATTTTTTAATATAAGAATTGATTCTGACATTTGTTTTATTTCTGTATATGACCGATTTGAATTATGTGGAAAGACTGTTTGATGGGGTGTTTTAATAAACGGAATTTTATAACCTTTTATGTAAGAAAGAATTACTGGATCTGAGGTTAGAGCCGCCCAGTTATCATAATAATTGCTCAATCTGACAGCTATTTTACTTACAGAATTTTCTAATTCTTTTTCGGATAATCTTTCCTGTACGATGTCTTGTTCCATGACGTCAGGGTTCGATAAGACTTGGAATGTCCAGGTTGAGTTTTCCTTTGCCCGTTCTGCGGTGCTGGGTATGTTCTCTGACAACTGCGAGGAGCGAACGGGCTTTTCCAGTTTTTTGTCTGTTGACGATGTAATCTTGGTGGTCGAAAGGCTTTTGTTGAAGACTCCATTAATTTTGCAGACTTCAATGTCTCCACTATATTTTTACCGAATAAAAATTCGTCTGTCGATGTTGACTTTAATGGTTCTTTCAAAGTTTCGTCAACATTAGCAATAATTAAATTTTTCGAATAACATTTTCGTTGAATTGTAAATCGACAAGTAAGCGGCTGGCATCACTCAGAGTCTCGATGAGAGGAATTTCTTCTGCGTTTTCCCTTTTTATAACTAAAGACATACATTTTGCTATGGCTGAAATACAGACCAAAATTTTTTCTTGCTTGCTCACGATCCTTTTGTCTCTTAATAGAGATGATGGTTTTTCCTTAAAGGCCAGTTTAACTTCCTCATTTAGTTTTGGAGGATCGAGCATGGTACAATTACCAGGAGGTGGATATTTGACTGTCAGAGTTTTTATTTCTTCTGTAGGTAATCCTAATTTGATTATATCAGACCAGCGATCGACAAAATCGTTGTGAAGAGATCTTCACATGTTCTGCCCGTTTGTCGTTTTCCTATTACATTTATTATTTTTTCGAAAAGAGCACTTGCGTGGGAGATTTCCTTACATGTCGAGCATGATGGTTCATCTAATATATTCTTTTTGGATGTTCTAGGGGAATCGATTTGTTCAAAATCCGAAAAAGAAGCGTTCTCGCTTAAATCGGAGTCAAAACTTTTTTCAGAGGATGAGAAGTCATTTCGTCTTGATTTTTTCTTCCGATCATTTGATTGTTTTCCTGCAGAAGAAAGGATGAATGTTGACAATTTTAAGTATAGTGAATGGTCAGTGCCAATTGTGAATTTTTAAAAAATTTATCATCAATTAACTAATAAATGTTATTCGAAAATTTATATGTTAATTCAGGTTAGAGCCTCAATTTTTTTTTTTTTTTTGAATATTTTTTATGGGTCAGAAGCCAATAATTTCAAATTATAGGTAAGAGCCTATATAATTAGAAAGAAAATATATATTTTTAGAATTATTAGGTGGTCAGAACCAATTTTTCTTTTTCTTTTTTTTTAATAAAAAGCAACATCAGTTGTTCATCACAAAGGTTAGTGCCTGTGTGGTAAGAACCTTTTAAAAAGATATATATATATTTTTTATTCGTTGAAATTTCTATGACACAAGAGGAAAATAAAATTTTTTAATAGGGCGAATTTACCTATTGGACTTGAATCCCGCGACGAAATGGAAGATTCTTCATCTGACGTTGAATCACTGCGTTTTCGTTTTATTTGTTTTTTATACTTCTTCTCGAACTCTTCTAACTTTTTTAAACGTTTTAAAATATCACTTGAATCTGGGGATTAAAGGGGCTTGTATACCTTCTCCTTTCTAAGTATATCAGAAACGTCCAGCGTTTTGATTGGCTATGCTCATAGAGAATTTCCAAAAAATTTAATGTTTTGGAAATTCTCTATAAACATAGCCAATCAAAACGCTGGACGTTTCTGAATATACTCAGAACGGAGGAGGTATACAAGCCCCTTTATCCTTCTTTTTACCCATTTTAGAAAATGGATGTGACTAGTTGGCACAAAACAAGAGAATGAAAAATTCACAACGAACCGGAATATAGGCGTGAACCCAGACAGCACGTAAGCTTGCAGCAAGCTTGAGGCAAGCTTGCCGTGCAAGATTGCCAATATTGACGTGCAAGTTTGCGGCAAGCTTGCCACAAGCTTAAAATGTCCCACTTATAGCAAGCTTCATGTGCAAGTTTGCTGCAATATTGCACTGCAAGCTTGCAGCAATATTGCACTAAAGGTTGCCGCAAACTTGATGTAATCTTATATGAAAATTGTTTATTATATAAAATTAATTATTTATTATTATAAAAAAAATTTATATTTAATATTTTTAATTTTTATTAAACATTAAAAAATTATAACAACGTTATAATAATAATTTTATTAATTTCCCCAAAGAATTGAAGTTGGGAACTATTATCCATGATCAGTGAATAATAATTAAAAATTGTCAACGTCGTAGCAGACGTTTACTATACACATTATCATTTAAGATAATATGGCGAAAAGCCTGTTCAGCGGACCGATACTTATACTCTGCGTGAGACAAGTCGTGCGCGAGAGAGGTATTTCTCGCCATCTACCAGGGTGTTAGAGAATTATAAGAGAAACTTCTATTAGTTTTCCAATTTCTTGCTAGATGGCGAGAAATACCTCTCTCGCGCACGACTTGTCTCGCGCAGAGTATAAGTATCGGTCCGCTGAACAGGCTTTTCACCATATTATCTTAAATGATAATGTGTATAGTTAACGTCTGCTACGACGTTGACAATTTTTAATTATTATCCACTGATCATGGATAATAGTTCCCAACTCCAATTCTTTGGGGAAATTAATAACATTATTATTATAACGTTGTTATAATTTTTTAATGTTTAATAAAAATTAAAAATATTAAATATAAATTTGTTGCTAATAATAAATAATTAATTTTATATAATAAACAATTTTCATATAAGATTACATCAAGTTTGCGGCAACCTTTAGTGGAATATTGCTGCAAGCTTGCAGTGCAATATTGCAGCAAACTTGCACATGAAGCTTGCTATAAGTGGGACATTTTAAGCTTGTGGCAAGCTTGCCGCAAACTTGCACGTCAATATTGGCAATCTTGCACGGCAAGCTTGCCGCAAGCTTGCTGCAAGCTTACGTACTGTCTGGGAAGGAGCTGTGTGATCTTCAAATTTTTAATTTTAATTACTTTAAAAATGTGACAAAGATGGTATAAATTAGGGAAACTACACCCTATCGAAAATTCCGATATAGGTACCCATATAGTAAACTTTATAGTAAACTATATAAAAACTATATAGAAAACTATATAGGAAACTACATAGTAAACTACATAGTAAAGTACATAGTAAACTATATCGTAAATTGGGACAGGTAACGATATAGTTTCCCATATAGTTTACTATGTAGTTTCCTATTTGCTTTTTAAGAGAGATAATTTTTCAATTTATTAGGTACTAGCTGTTCTACCCGTCTTCGACGGGTTTTAGTTTATACTAATAAATTTAAGTGTGTCTACCAATCTGGAAAATCAGGAAATAGCTAGGGAATCTAATTTGACCGGAAAAAATAATAATTAGTTACCATTAGCTATTTCAGTAGTAAAATATTACTATTTGAATCAGTGATTGACTTTTTATTATCAAATTAGTTATTTTAACCATAAAAAATTTCCATTTTCAATATTTCTGAAGTTCTTGAAAATATTAGATTAATTTGATAAATAATTCTCAATTACACTATTTTTACGTCAAAATAATAATCAGAAACTCCAAAAACACTACTGAATTAAACTTCTTAGTAATTAGTATCGATTTTTTGATATTGAAAATATTTTTATATTTACATATAGGATAGTATTTTTTGTAAATT
Organism: Leptopilina syphax; assembly: GCA_032872505.1. Lineage (NCBI taxonomy): Eukaryota > Metazoa > Arthropoda > Insecta > Hymenoptera > Figitidae > Leptopilina > Leptopilina syphax. The sequence goes on along the minus strand of CM065470.1, from coordinate 2,465,215 downwards.
TCACGTTAAAATTTTTTTTAAATATTTCTTTATTGAATTTCAATAAATATTTTTGTATAAAATAATTCTTGTCAATATTTATTATAATTATATAAAGTATAATTGATTATTGATAATATTACATATTTTAGTAGATACAACAATTACATTAAATTTTTAAAAAATCGATTAATCGCTTACTTTCTTTATATCTTATCCTATTTTTAACAATTGAAGTTTTTTATTTATTATTATTTTTAAGGGTGTTTGATCAAGAAAGGTATTTAAAAAGGGCGGTCAGAAGTTATACTCTTTTTAATACGAATGTTTATCGCAATTGACACATTGATAGTAATTTGAGAAGAATCAGCCTGAATTTTGAAAATTTTTGTTTTAATTTGAGTCTAAGAAATTAAAGATTTTTTAACATATGCAACAATAGGAAGTAAACTAAGAGATTTCTATGTACCCGGTGGGTGCTGCCCTCTGAAGATATTTTTAAATAGCACTAATTTGTTTATATTTCGCTTGTGTGGTGCTAGTTTACTTCATATCATTCTATTTATATATAAATATTTAATTTATTGGAAGAAAATGAAAGTACAACCATTCAAAATTACGGCTGATTTTTTAGAAATTGCGATAAATGTTTCAATTGTGATAATAATCCATTTCAGATGGAGCATAAATTCTGACAGCCATTTTTAAAGGTTTTTCTTCTTCGAACACCCTTAATTACAATTTATTATTTAAACCTATATGTAACTTTAACAAATATTGTACATAAAACATTTAAACTAAGACGGAAAAAGTCTAGCACGTAAGAGGGTTTGAACCCTAGACCTTTTGGACGCAGGTCAAACACATATACCATATACAGACACGTTACTCTCTAAATCTGAATTATTGCGGATTCGTTTACCAATTTGAATTAGTAACTTTTTTTTACTAATTTTTAGTAGTTTTTTACTAATTGCTAGTAGAAAATTACTAATTCAATTAGTAGCACGAATTTCTTACTATTTCAAATTAGTAAATTTTCTACTAATAATTAGTAAAAAACTACTAGAAATTAGTAAAAACAGTTACTATTTCATTAGTAGAAAACTACTAATTCAGATTTAGAGAGTACTTTAAATTAGAGTATATGTTGTTTGAAATACCTTTTAAATTTCGGAACTATATTTTTTGAATTATTATTTGTAATAAATTGATTATAAATAATATTAATATTAAAAATTCATCATTGCGGGCAGTGAGGCACCATCTGTTTAAAACAAAGATGGCCGCTGACAGAGAGTATAAAAAAATGCAATGTTAATAAGTGGAGTCGAAATTTGCTTTGCAATAAAATTTTGTTTCAGAAGTGATGTTACGATTCCAAATATACTGAAAAAAGAGGGATTTTATTTTGAGACTTTTTTTTTTATTTAAGCTTGAATACTTTATTTTCTTTTTTATTCACTTAAACTACTCATCCGTCCAACAAATCCTATTATTAGGAGACTTTCGGAATTTGAGTTCTAATTCACAAAATAAATAATTTTCATTATTATAAAATTATAATTCACTTAGAGCCAGTTTCACCAACTTCCGATTAAAAGTTAATCAATGATTGAAGACAGTTTAAAGGCTTCTGATTGGTTAATTGTGGATTTAATCATTGATTAACTTTTAATGGGTGTTGGTGAAATCGGCCCTTAAAAATTTTGTTTTTAAAATAAATATTGAATTTTCCTGTACTGAATACGTCAATTTTCTCTTTGTCGGCGGCCATATTGAATAGTTTCTAAAGTATGCAATAGGGGCGTTTTGTAAATGTGAACAACCAATACTGCCAGTAAGTACCGAAAACAGCCATTAAAGTAATGTTACAAAAAAATTAAACAATATACATTATATTATACTATATTATATATATATATATATTATATTATATTTTATATAATATACGGGATTTTGGGACAAGGTTCCTGTGTAGGTTCCGATGCAGGAACCTTAGCCATCAAAGGTTCCTGTAAAGGCTCCTTTACAAGAACACTTGCAGGATCCTGTACAGGAAACTTTTTAATTTTTTAAATTTTTATATGTTAAGCAACATTCGACATACATAGACTTAATATTTCAATATGTTAGGCTCGTTTAACAATGTTGGACAGAAAAATGTATTGCGCATTCGAGAAACTCATAGAAAACTACTGCGCAGGAGTTAAAAATATAAATAAATTAATTGAGGAAACTGTGTAGGATCCTTTACGGGTTCCTTACAGGATCCTTTATACTTAAGTACCTGCAGTTTACAGGAACCTTTGATGGCTAACGTTCCTGCATCGGAACCTGCACAGGAACCTTGTCCCAAAATCCCGTACGGGATCCGGTCGGGATCCTGTACAGGACGGGTACGGGATCCGGTTGGGATCCTGCGCAGGATCCCGAGAGGATCCTTTAAGGATCCTGTACGGGGATTTTAAGCTGGGTCGGGCTGTCTTTCCCAATCGATGTATTTACTTTAAATTACGAGGTGGGGTTTATATCTTGCCCAGGCCCGGTTAACTCACTGAATGAAAAGGAAATTTTTTAGCGCCACCTACCACCAATATAATTTAGTTAATATATTAGTGATAGATGGCGCCAAAAAATACCATGTTCATACAAAAGAGTTAACCGGGCCTGATCTGGCCAATAATGAGACTAGATTTTCTCCACTTTTACTCACCTTGAAGTAAATATTATGGTTGGGAAAGTCAGACCGAGCGCACTTACTGTTATTGCAATCGCGGGCTCAAGTATTGAAAAATGACAATTTCTATTAGCGTTACCCACTGTTAAGGAGCATTCAGACCTCTGCAGGCTGTCTGCCTGCGCAGCCAGAAGCAATAAGAGTAAGGAAGAAGGTGTAATAAATTTGAATTTCCTTACTTTCTTACTCTTGTACGTTACCATGGCAACCTGCAGGAAGACAGACAGGCTGCAGAGGTCTGAACGCTCCATTACCTCTAAAATTAACTTTAATAATGATATAGATTTGGAACAACACATAAATATTCACATTCATTGTCCATTTTCATGTGTACGCAAACTTTTGAAATTTCATTTGTTTCAAAGACAGAGTTCTCATTGTCAATGTTCAAAATTTTTTTTATCATTTTACAGTTTTCGTCAATAAAATCTACAGTTGTAATTATTTTAACTACAACGTATTCTTTTTTAGAAATAGAATCCACTATAAAATTAATTATTTGAACATAAGTACCACTAAGTAATAATGCAAAACTGTTGTCAGACCTATCATTATTTTTTTCTGCAGACATATATATACAACTGTTTTTTACAATTTTCTTATAAGAAGCTGCTCTTTCAGTTAAGAATAAATTCCGTATCCAATTTTCTTCTACAGCAGCTGCTGTTCCAAAATATCGTATATCTGTTATTTGTAAAGATTTTTTAACATGTACTGTACCGATGTGATTACAATAATCTTTAATTTTAAATGTACAGTTCGAATACAGATTCTCTTTAAGAAACAACATACAATATTGTAAACTGATTTGTCTGCAAATTTGGTGATGAACACCTTTAGCAGCATGTATAACTTTTAATATTTCCCCATTACCAGATTCAAATGCGAATGCATTGTGTGCCCAAAGAGGGCCCCAATCATAAACGCTTTGTGCTAAGTGAAGGAGGATATGAACATTAAAGGTCATACATGTTTTGCTGTATAATATTTGTGTTTGCGCTACAAACTCATGTAGCAGTGAATCAGCCCTGTCTATTTCGGAAGTGGAAATTTCATCTTTCATTAAAATATATATAGCATCGACAAATAAAGTCCAATGTCTAAAAAGATTGTCAGGCAATACAGTCTGTAAAATTGGACTACTGTAAAATAAGATCCAATTTTCCCACTCTCGGGCTTTCCAAAAAGCTCTTTCAGAAAAGGAACGTGTCAGCCTGCAAATTTGATGTGGAGCTTTAATAATTTCTAAAGCCTTATCAATTGTAGCGACTTTGCTTTTGGGAATTAAACCGCTCTTTTTGATATTGCCGAACCACATTGTAGCAAACAACTTTGCTACTCCGGGAAGACAATGCATGCTATCAAATACACATCCTTTTATAAAATTGAATAAATTTAAATTAATTAATTGAGACGAGTTTTTTTACACCAAAGACCGTTTTTTCCTAAATTAATTGCAGATTGCATGTGTTCAATAGTTTTTTCATTTGTTCTGCTTTCAGGTATTTTATTTTGCAAAACATATTTAATACATCCAGAGCGTTTTTTTTGGGTATTTTTATTTTCTACCCACTCCCCAGGATGAAGGCATTGAGGACATCCATAACACCCATTGAATAATGTAAATCCCATCATTGGAGCGCGAGCTACTGAATCAACACATGAAATCAGTGTAAAACATTTAATGACAACTTCTTCTCCTTCTAAATTGCATTTAACGCCAGATGTTGAAAGTCTGTTCATTTGCCGAACAAATGGTTTGAGAAAAACATTCATATCGGGTTTGTCTTTCCCAAACCAGAGGCCAACTAGAACTAAATTTTTTGTCCTAATTTCAAATGGCAGTTCATTCAGCATTAGAAATATTGGCCAAATTGAGTATGCGGAACTAGTAAATAATGGTGCCCCGTCTGTGTTAAAAGTGGTGGTGACATATTTATATCTATCATTATCACTTAAACTTTTAACAAAATTTCTGTACAATTTTCCATCATAAACATCACTTACAAAACCATTTTTATGCACTCTATTATTAATTACATGTCTATAATAAGTGCTGTTAGATTCAATTAATTTAGAGATATGTTCCGATGCATCCATTGTTACAAAAAATTCTTTATATTTATAATCTTTAATATTAATTTTTGATTTACAAACTGAACACTGCACAAACTTCATTTTTCGATTAAATTTACCAATATATGCGGTACAGTTACTACATGTTGCATGAAGTTCCGTCCGTTTTTTATCATAAAATAATTTATCTATTAAATATTTTGTATTTGGCAATAAATCGAAAGAGAAGATACAATTAATTAATTTGAATAAGTCTGTAATTTGTATTAATGATAATGCGTGAGTAATAGCGTATTTTAAAATCATCAATACTATTTCCCCGGCAGATATATCTACTGGTACTTGTATCGGAGTCATAATTTTTTCGTTATTAACCATGTCGTCTAGAGATGAGAAGCAATTTTTAAATAAATTTTCGTTATCGTCAGGAATTTCTAATTTATCGTCCATTAATGTATCTTCTTCAGGCGTCATTAAAAAATCGTCTTCCATTTCACTCTGAAAATTTAAATAATGTTATGAGTTATTTCTCTAAAATTTCTCTAAAATCAAATTTACATTTCTTACCTCTAAATACGTATTAATTTACTAATTTTACATTTTATTAGTTATAATATAAAAAATATAATTAATAGAATTTGAATATATGCTTTGACCATTAATTTAAAAATATTTTCATGAAGTAGTATAAGGAGACCCAACGCCAATAGTTATATCTTTATTATATAAAACTACGATTTTTTATAAAACTCACTGTTTATACTTATCCAAAATCTTCAACATCCTCCCCCTACAATTTTTTATAAAATTTCATAATTACTTGGTGGTTTTAAGTACTCATTCATAGTTTTAAATACTGTGAAAATATTAGCCCGATCTAACAACTTGCAATTTTTACATTGGAACTCTTGAGAAAATTTGCCCCTTATATATTACATACAAATTTTGAGATTTCCGTACAAAAAAATAAATTTCCGGCAATTTTCCGGAACATTTCCGTACAAAAAAAATGAATTTTTGCGGAAGATTTCCGTACAAAAAAATATGTTCGGTAGACCTTGTCGTGGTGGCGGGGCTTTCAACTAAAGGACAACCAAACAGCAAGAAAAAATGAATTCAAAAAATTCTGAGAAGGTACCCCATGTGAGCAGGCCGGAAACGGGAAATCTCACCATCGGTCCCAGGACCGATGCTCAAGTGCGCGCGGATTGTGGGGGCGCACAATTTCTTGCAGTGCCACGAGTGATCGTGGAAAGGGTAGATCCACAGAACATCGTGGAAAATAAAAAAACGAGGAAAGGAAGCACGTCGAGCCTTCTGAGTGTGTCAAGCTGCAGTAGCGGAAAAACCGTTCATAGCGCTATCCACTCAGAAGTAGACGACGAGGCGATAGAAGAGACTCGCGAGATATGCTTGCGGCTCAGAAAGGAGGAGGCGACTTGTCTCGAAAAAATGGAGTTGGAGGTCGCAAAGATGATGAAGTCTTGCGACGTTCAGAGGACCGTCAATAGGACGGTAAAGGATGGACTCAGGGTCATCGACGTCCTGCTAAAGGAGGCAAGGGCAAAGCATGCCGCGGCCGATGAGTCGGACTTCGATTTGGCATGCGTTCTGAGCGGTGCGGAATGCAACCGCAAGGACCGTAAGAAAGAGAGAGAGCGTTTCTATAGGCGTAATCTCAAAAGCGTCTTAAGAGATGCTCAGAAACGGAAGAGAGAGGGTGACAGTCCAGAAGAGACTCGAACCAAAACCGATAAGAGGAAGAAGGAGGAAGCTCCTCCAATGGAAACGGAAGTACCAGATCCAAAGATTCCTCAATTGGAAAGAATTGGGTCAAAAAGATCCACAGTCCTAATCCGAGTCGGTGAAGGATTGACGTATGCTGACGTTCTGGGTAAGCTTCGCAAAGAGGTCAACCCAGAGGACAGTCATACGAGAATAGTAGCAGCAAAAGCTACAAACAAGGGGGACCTTCTGATTAAGTTCAGAGGAGACTCCGATAAGGACGCTTTCACCGCTGAGGTCACCAAGGCGGTTGGAAGCATGGGTTAGGTGCAGTCATTGGATCGAAGAGTTACACTCGAGATCCGTGATTTGGATTGCCTTACCCAAGAAGCTGAGGTGCAACAAGTGTTGTCTAAGCAATGGGTAAGCCAGTAAACAGGAGAGTGACGGTCTTAGGACCCAACCGCCGAGGGATGAAGCTCGCGGTTGTAGTCACCAACCTGGAAGAGGCGAACAGGCTGGAGAAATTGGGACACGTAAAAATTGGTTTTATGTGTTGCCCAATCAAAAGAAGAGTAATGGTCGTCCGGTGTCATCGATGCCTGGGATACGGCCATATTGGAGCCAAATGCCAGAAGGAGGACAGATCGGCTGCGTGCTTTAAGTGCGGTGAGGCCGGTCACAGGTTCTCCAACTGTAAAAACAACTCAAGTTGCTTTTTGTGCAAGGAAAAGATTGGCAATAAGGTGTCAACCACCCATATTGCAGGCAGCGGAGGATGCGGAGTCTTCAGGACGGCCCTTGAGGAGGCGAAGAAGACTCTCGCAAGAACTAAAAGCAAATAAGAAGTATTAAAAGGAGCCAAAAAGCGTGATTTAAACAGCTTTTAATTTGTTTGTTTGTTTTTTTATTAATTTATTTTGTGATTTATTTGTCCTTATACATTTTTTTTGTTTAATTTGTTTTGTGTTTTTTATTCGTCTTTAAACAGTTTTATCTTTTCAACATTATATACGTGTTTACTTTTTTTTCTTTTCTTTTTTATATCCGTTTACAATTTTATCTTTTGACTTTTTACACTTCTTAAAATATTTGTTTTTTTTTATTATTTTTGTGCTGTGAATTCCGCTTGGACTTTGTAATAGTTTTAATCATATTTTTAACTACGGACGCAGGAGGACCGCAGAGAGGGGGAGAAGGTCGCATTAGCGACAGAGTTAGAGCGCCACCCTCGAAGGCTAAAGTCTTGCGACAGTTCCGAGGGAGGGTAAAGGGCTCCAGAAGAAGGGTTACGGGTTTTAGTGGGTCGGGCTGGTAGTAGGTCGCCAGTTTATTAAATTTATTATAACATTTATGTATTTATCTTTTTAGGGTTCCGTACACCATAGGTGTACTGACGGAACCCTTATGAAATCACTCGTGTGTCCGTCCCAGCCACGCAAAATGGGCTGTCCCCCCCCTTAACTTTTACAAATCTTAACCTAATGAGCTGAAATTCGGCAGGGATCTTCAGTTTTAAGTGCAGATTACAGGAAAAATATAGCGAACACAATTGACGGACATATTTGCGAACTAGGAGGAAAAGAAATAGAATTTTTCCGAAAAAATTACAAAAAATGACCCTGTCCCCCCCCCTTAACTTTTACAAATCTCAACCTGGTGAGCTGAAATTCGGTAAGGATCTTCAGTTTTAAGTGCAAATTACAGGAAAAATATAGCGAACCCAATTGACGGATATATTTGCAAACTAGGAGGGAAAGAAATTCAATTTTTTCGAAAAAATTGAAAAAATTACCCTGTCCCCTAAATTACCCTGTCAAATCTTAACTTGATGAGCTGAAATTCGGTAGGGATCATCAGTTTTAAGTGCAGATTACAGGAAAAATATAGCGAACCTGATTGGTGGAGATATTTGGGAACTAGAAGGGAAAGAAATTGAATTTTTTTAAAAAAATTGCAAAAAATGACCCTGTCCCCCCCCCTTAACTTTTACAAATCTCAACCTGGTAAGTTAAAATTCGGTAGGGATCTTCAGTTTTAAGTGCAGATTACAGGAAAAATATAGCGAACACAATTGACGGACATATTTGCGAACTAGGAGGAAAAGAAATAGAATTTTTCCGAAAAAATTACAAAAAATGACCCTGTCCCCCCCCCCTTAACTTTTACAAATCTCAACCTGGTAAGTTAAAATTCGGTAGGGATCTTCAGTTTTAAGTGCAGATTACAGGAAAAATATAGCGAACACAATTGACGGACATATTTGCGAACTAGGAGGAAAAGAAATAGAATTTTTCCGAAAAAATTACAAAAAATGACCCTGTCCCCCCCCTTAACTTTTACAAATCTCAACCTGGTGAGTTGAAATTCGGTAGGGATCTTCAGTTTTAAGTGTAGATTACAGGAAAAATATAACGAACCCGATTGACAAACATATTTGCGAACTAGGAGGGAAAGAAATTTAATTTTTTCGAAAAAATTGCAAAAAATGACCCTGTCCCCCCCCCTTAACTTTTATAAATCTCAAAATGGTGAGCTGAAATTCTGTAAGGATCTTCAGTTTTAAGTGCAAATTACAGGAAAAATATAGCGAACCTGATTGGTGGAGATATTTGGGAACTAGAAGGGAAAGAAATTCAATTTTTTTGGAAAAATTACAAAAAATAACCCTGTCCCCCCCCCTTAACTTTTACAAATCTCAACCTGGTAAGTTAAAATTCGGTAGGGATCTTCAGTTTTAAGTGCAGATTACAGGAAAAATATAGCGAACACAATTGACGGTAATATTTGCGAACTAGGAGGAAAAGAAATAGAATTTTTCCGAAAAAATTACAAAAAATGACCCTGTCCCCCCCCTTAACTTTTACAAATCTCAACCTGGTGAGCTGAAATTCGGTAAGGATCTTCAGTTTTAAGTGCAAATTACAGGAAAAATATAGCGAACTTGATTGGTGGAGATATTTGGGAACTAGAAGGGAAAGAAATTCAATTTTTTCGTAAAAATAGCAAAAAATGACCCTGTCCCCCCACCCTTTAATTTTATAAATCTCAAAATGGTGAGCTGAAATTCTGTAAGGATGTTCAGTTTTAAGTGCAGATTACAGGAAAAATATAGCGAACTTGATTGGTGGAGATATTTGTGAACTAGAAGGGAAAGAAATTCAATTTTTTCGTAAAAATAGCAAAAAATGACCCTGTCCCCCCCCTTTAATTTTATAAATCTCAAAATGGTGAGCTGAAATTCTGTAAGGATGTTCAGTTTTAAGTGCAGATTACAGGAAAAATATAGCGAACTTGATTGGTGGAGATATTTGGGAACTAGAAGGGAAAGAAATTCAATTTTTTTGGAAAAATTGCAAAAAATGACCCTGTCAATATGGATTTTTATAGTTTTTTTCTTGTAATTTACATGTAATAAAAATACATATGTATACCGAATTTCAGGTTAATAAGTTTGTATATGTTAATTTTAATCAATTATATTTCTTATATATATATTTTTTTATAAAAAATAAGTTTTATTTTGGTGTACGGAACCCTCGATCTTAATGCGAGTGCAACTCGCACTTGCCCGATTTTTTTTTAATATTTCCTTTTGTTTCATTGTACCAACCCCACATAACCTTGGAGTGCGGAATCCAAGGTATCTGTAGGCAGATTTCCCAAAATTCCCTAAGCAAAAAAAAAAAAAAAGGTAAAATATTACACAAGAAAACTTGCAACCTTTAAAGTTTGGTAGTGGATCCCCTCCTTCCTACTTATTGTTCAAGTAGTGAGGTGAGAATCTCTACTGTTTGGAAATAGTGGATTTTAAGGTTTTGGAATTGTTGTGTAGATGTTAATAAAGTTAAACAAATTTACAAAATAATGAGAATATATTATAACTTCTAAATCCTAATACAATTATCTAAATTTCCCTTATTTACTTTATTTTAAAGATTACAATCTTTATCTTCTTTCAAGTATGTGATTCTACACAATATCTATTTTCTGATGCGTAATGTGTTTATGTGCATATATTGTATCTTAGTGTGTAAAACAACTTAGCTCACCTTTGTCATTTATATATTTCTTTTTAGTTTTATTTCCTTTAATTAATATCCTTTGTTTTTTAACGCGCTTGCACTTTATTTAATATTTCACTTTTCATTTCTTACTTTTTTCACTTTATTTCATAACCATTTATTTATTCACTTATTTTATTACTTCATTTTTATCTTGTGGTCTATTATTCAGACCTTCAATTTAATTAAACAAACAAGGGCTTCGTACAATAACTTTATCTGGCAGTATAGCCCTAACTCTCCGTCTTGGTCACGCCGAGACACACGGGCAAATGCCCAGATTTTCCTGTGTCAATCGATTTTATTAATCGACATTACAGTGGTGAAATCATACTTTAGTTTATTGCACCTGCTCGTTGCCAGGCGCTTTTCTGCAAGCTTGCAGTTTTAGGCAGTGGTGTGATCATGGTTCATTAACCTGAACACACCACTCCTTAAGTTTCACAATACATTGGTATCTGAAGCCTCATTCTCTTAATTAAAGTTAAATTCCTAATCTTTTTCAATGTAAAGGCCGTAGCAGTATAAGCATGTAAAAAGTGCCCCCTCTTGGATTGGGTCCATATTTAGGGAATAATTTTGACCTATTATGAGACTTATTTTCACCAAGTTTCAACTCGAAAAAAAATTTTGCTTTTGAGTTATACAATTTTTTTGAAAAATTCAAAAAAATTCAAAAATTTTTTTTCCCTCTAAAATGGCTGAACCGATTTTCATAAAACAATTTTTTTTGTACAATACAATATAAACAGTTGATAAAAAAAAATTGTCGACCAAATTCAAACAAAGAAAGTCAGTAAAAAGTCAGTAAAAAAAAATTTTTTTTTAAATTTTTTTTAAAAAAAACATTTTTTTTTATTGAAATTTTTTTTGCACCACCGCCATTTTTTTTACATAAGATAATAGTCATTTCAAAAGTAACATATATTTTTTGTAACATGATTGAAAGGGTACTTCATACTTTAAAAAATAAAAAACCAATTTTTGGCCCCTAAATAGTACATATAAACGAGGGGCCAAAATTTTTTAAAATAATATTAAAAATTAATTAATACTTAAATTAAATTTCTAAAGAGTTAATAATATATGCCTGTTTATTGTAAATATTGATTTTTTAGTATGTACAAGATTTTTATTAAAAAAGTAAATGGACGTACACTATGTACCGTTGGGAATTACCGGTACGGCTGCACGCGCACGGCCCAAAAACATGTCAATCTTTAAAACACAATTTTTTTGTAAATACACTGAGAAAACGATTTATTTGATTCAAAAGAATGTTGTTTAAATCAAACTTAAAATATCTTTGCTGTACAGTCAAACAAATTTAAGTTTAATTCAAACATATTTTTTGGTTTAGTTATAGAAATAATATATTCAATTCAAACATAATTTATAGTTGATTTTAAATTATTTCTAATCAACATTTAAGTTTAGATTAAACATAACATTTTTAAATATATTTTTTTTTTTACCAAAACAAAAAATATATTTGAATTAAACACAATTATTCAAACAAATATTATTTTTGAATCAAAGCAGTAGATATTTTCTATATAATTATGTATATTGGGATCTCACGAACCGAATAAGATTTTTAAACTCTTTTGGTCTTAAGTTAAAGATAAAACTTAAATCTAAGTGAATTTCAAATTTTTTCTACAATTTTTAAAAAATATGCCAAAGTTGAAAAAACTTCAAAAAAAAATTTATTTTTTTGTAAATTTTTTTGAAAAGTTGACTAAAAAATCAATATTTACAATAAACAGGCATATATTATTAACTCTTTAGAAATTTAATTTAAGTATTAATTAATTTTTAATATTATTTTAAAAAATTTTGGCCCCTCGTTTATATGTACTATTTAGGGGCCAAAAATTGGTTTTTTATTTTTTAAAGTATGAAGTACCCTTTCAATCATGTTACAAAAAATATATGTTACTTTTGAAATGACTATTATCTTATGTAAAAAAAATGGCGGTGGTGCAAAAAAAATTTCAATAAAAAAAAGGTTTTTTTTTAAAAAAATTAAAAAAAAAAATTTTTTTTTACTGACTTTTTACTGACTTTCTTTGTTTGAATTTGGTCGACAATTTTTTTTTATCAACTGTTTATATTGTATTGTACAAAAAAAATTGTTTTATGAAAATCGGTTCAGACATTTTAGAGGGAAAAAAAATTTTTGAATTTTTTTGAATTTTTCAAAAAAATTGTATAACTCAAAAGCAAAATTTTTTTTCGAGTTGAAACTTGGTGAAAATAAGTCTCATAATAGGTCAAAATTATTCCCTAAATATGGACCCAATCCAAGAGGGGGCACTTTTTACATGCTTATACTGCTACCCCAGCTGAAAAAAATCGTCTGGATTTTCCCATGGACTTTTCAGGTAGAAATCCATATGGAGATTTGAAACTATCCACATGAAATCCGCATGGATTGCCATGTGGATTTCCGCATGGATTTTTTTATATTCTTAATAAACTCCAAATATGAACGAAAACCTCTTTAAAAATGCAGAAAGCAGTGAGTGAGACCCCTTCGGGGTCTCAGAATTCGAATTTGATGTTTATTTTTGAAAATATTTAAAAATAGAAGAAATAGAGAATTTCCATGTGGATTTCCATGTGAATTATTTCAAATCTCCTCATGGATTTCTGCGTAAATTTCCATGTGGAAAATCCAGACGAACTTTTTCAGTTGGGACGGCCTTTATAGAAATGTGAAATATAATTAACTGCAATAATTGAGAGATATTATATTTTATTAATATTTAAACTCTTTTTAAGGGCATCCGGGAAAAATCGAGCCCAAAAAGTGTTTTCCCGCGTGTCGTCTCACTCCTAAATAATTAGAGATATTTAGTTCGGATTTATCATGATAATTAGAGGAATTCATGATGATAAAGAATATTCTCGAAATTTGCAAGTAATTTTTGAAATAAATATTGAAAAACGGAATTACAAAAGTTGGATTTTTGGCGAAAGTGAGAGGCAATATGGCGGCGAGCACACAGACAAGTGGATCTATGTGTCAGTGGTCAAGGAGGTGGCGCCAATTCTCGGAAGTGGTCGCGAGTTGAACTGAGGGAAATGTAGTAACCTCAAATTACTCCACTTTCAATCGTTAATAAAATAATTTCCTCGCAAAATTATTGCAAAAACGAAGAGGACCGCTCCTCGGAGAGTCTTCCTCTATCACCCCTCCAAATATGAACCCGAAATATTTTATCCTCTCAAAATGAGACGTCTATACTGAACCGTAAAAAACCCCCTTTTTCCGTATATTTAAACAATTTTTTCCAATAATTATTTATCAAAATTTCTCTAAAATCCGAGAGGACCGCTGGTCCCAGAGCATTTCTCTATATTTACCAAAAAATCCCGACTCAAAATATTCTTTTCTTTTTAAATGAGACGTCTATCACGAAACCAGTATTATTTCCCGGATGCCCTTAAACGAGATTATAACGAAAAGATGAACTAAGTATGTTTCGTTATTGTGTTTAACATGGATATTCGTATTTGTGTTAATATTTTCTTATAAACATTATATTTATATTTTGTTATCACGAAGGGATATTTAGTGACGAAGTCGGTTCGTCACATTCCGAAAATTTTCTTGAAGATTTCCGTACAAAAAAAATAAATTTCCTGAAATTTTCCGGAAGATTTACGTAAAAAAAATCGGGCAAGTGCGAGTTGCACTCGCATTAAGATCGAGGGTTCCGTACACCAAAATAAAACTTATTTTTTATAAAAAAATATATATATAAGAAATATAATTGATTAAAATTAACATATATAAACTTATTGACCTGAAATTCGGTATACATATGTATTTTTATTACATGTAAATTACAAGAAAAAACTATAAAAATCCATATTGACAGGGTCATTTTTTGCAATTTTTCCAAAAAAATTGAATTTCTTTCCCTTCTAGTTCCCAAATATCTCCACCAATCAAGTTCGCTATATTTTTCCTGTAATCTGCACTTAAAACTGAACATCCTTACAGAATTTCAGCTCACCATTTTGAGATTTATAAAATTAAAGGGTGGGGGGACAGGGTCATTTTTTGCTATTTTTACGAAAAAATTGAATTTCTTTCCCTTCTAGTTCACAAATATCTCCACCAATCAAGTTCGCTATATTTTTCCTGTAATCTGCACTTAAAACTGAACATCCTTACAGAATTTCAGCTCACCATTTTGAGATTTATAAAATTAAAGGGGGGGGGGCAGGGTCATTTTTTGCTATTTTTACGAAAAAATTGAATTTCTTTCCCTTCTAGTTCCCAAATATCTCCACCAATCAAGTTCGCTATATTTTTCCTGTAATTTGCACTTAAAACTGAAGATCCTTACCGAATTTCAGCTCACCAGGTTGAGATTTGTAAAAGTTAAGGGGGGGGGACAGGGTCATTTTTTGTAATTTTTTCGGAAAAATTCTATTTCTTTTCCTCCTAGTTCGCAAATATGTCCGTCAATTGTGTTCGCTATATTTTTCCTGTAATCTGCACTTAAAACTGAAGATCCCTACCGAATTTTAACTTACCAGGTTGAGATTTGTAAAAGTTAAGGGGGGGGGACAGGGTCATTTTTTGTAATTTTTTCGGAAAAATTCTATTTCTTTTCCTCCTAGTTCGCAAATATGTCCGTCAATTGTGTTCGCTATATTTTTCCTGTAATCTGCACTTAAAACTGAAGATCCCTACCGAATTTTAACTTACCAGGTTGAGATTTGTAAAAGTTAAGGGGGGGGACAGGGTCATTTTTTGCAATTTTTTTAAAAAAATTCAATTTCTTTCCCTTCTAGTTCCCAAATATCTCCACCAATCAGGTTCGCTATATTTTTCCTGTAATTTGCACTTAAAACTGAAGATCCTTACCGAATTTCAGCTCACCAGGTTGAGATTTGTAAAAGTTAAGGGGGGGGGACAGGGTCATTTTTTGTAATTTTTTCGGAAAAATTCTATTTCTTTTCCTCCTAGTTCGCAAATATGTCCGTCAATTGTGTTCGCTATATTTTTCCTGTAATCTGCACTTAAAACTGAAGATCCCTACCGAATTTTAACTTACCAGGTTGAGATTTGTAAAAGTTAAGGGGGGGGGACAGGGTCATTTTTTGTAATTTTTTCGGAAAAATTCTATTTCTTTTCCTCCTAGTTCGCAAATATGTCCGTCAATTGTGTTCGCTATATTTTTCCTGTAATCTGCACTTAAAACTGAAGATCCCTACCGAATTTTAACTTACCAGGTTGAGATTTGTAAAAGTTAAGGGGGGGGACAGGGTCATTTTTTGCAATTTTTTTAAAAAAATTCAATTTCTTTCCCTTCTAGTTCCCAAATATCTCCACCAATCAGGTTCGCTATATTTTTCCTGCAATCTGCACTTAAAACTGATGATCCCTACCGAATTTCAGCTCATCAAGTTAAGATTTGACAGGGTAATTTAGGGGACAGGGTAATTTTTTCAATTTTTTCGAAAAAATTGAATTTCTTTCCCTCCTAGTTTGCAAATATATCCGTCAATTGGGTTCACTATATTTTTCCTGTAATTTGCACTTAAAACTGAAGATCCTTACCGAATTTCAGCTCACCAGGTTGAGATTTGTAAAAGTTAAGGGGGGGGACAGGGTCATTTTTTGTAATTTTTTCGGAAAAAAATTCTATTTCTTTTCCTCCTAGTTCGCAAATATGTCCGTCAATTGTGTTCGCTATATTTTTCCTGTAATCTGCACTTAAAACTGAAGATCCCTGCCGAATTTCAGCTCATTAGGTTAAGATTTGTAAAAGTTAAGGGGGGGGGACAGCCCATTTTGCGTGGCTGGGACGGACACACGAGTGATTTCATAAGGGTTCCGTCAGTACACCTATGGTGTACGGAACCCTAAAAAATAAATTTCCGGAAGATTTACGTAAAAAAAAAATAAATTTCCGGAAATTTTCCAGGAGATTTCCGTACAAAAAATAAATTTCCGGAAATTTTCCGGAAGATTTCCGTACGAAAAAAATAAATTTCCGGAAAATTTCCGAATGATTTCCGTAAACAAAAATAAATTTTCCGGAAGAATTCCGTAAAAAAAATAAATTTCCGGAAATTTTCCGAAAGATTTCCGGATGATTTCCGTAAAAAAAATAAATTTCCGGAAGATTTCCGTAAAAAAAAATAAATTTCCGGAAGAATTCCGTACAAAAAAAATAAATTTCCGGAACTTTTCCGGAAAATTTCCGTAAAAAAAAATAAATTTACGGAAATTTTCCGGAAGATTTCCGTACAAAAAAATAAATTTCCGGCAATTTTCCGGAACATTACCGTACAAAAAAAATTAATTTTTGCGAAAAATTTCCGTACAAGAAAAATAAATTTCCGGAAATTTTGCCGAAGATTTCCGTACAAAAAAAAAATTTCAGTAAATTTTCTTAAAGATTTCCGTACAAAACAATAAATTTCCGAAAATTTTCTTGAAGATTTCCGTACAAAAAAAATAAATTTCCGGAAGATTTCCGAACAAAAAAAATAAATTTCCGGAAATTTTCCGGAATATTTCCGAAAAAAAAAAATTTCCGATAATTTTCTTAAAGATTTCCGTACAAAACAATAAATTTCCGAAAATTTTCTTGAAGATTTCCGTACAAAACAATAAATTTCCGAAAATTTTCTTGAAGATTTCCGTACAAAAAAAAAAAATTTCCGAATATTTTCTTGAAGATTTCCGTACAAAAAAAGTAAATTTTCGGAAATTTTGCCGAAGATTTCCGAACAAAAAAAATAAATTTCCGGAAATTTTCCGGAAGATTTCCGGATGATTTCCGTTAAAAAAAATAAATTTCCGGAAGAATTCCGTACAAAAAAAATAAATTTCCGGAACTTTTCCGGAAGATTTCCGTAAAAAAAAATAAATTTACGGAAATTTTCCGGAAGATTTCTGTACAAAAAAATAAATTTCCGGCAATTTTCCGGAACATTTCCGTATAAAAAAAATGAATTTTTGCGAAAAATTTCCGTACAAGAAAAATAAATTTCCGGAAATTTTGCCGAAGATTTCCGTACAAAAAAAAAATTTCCGAAAATTTTCTTAAAGATTTCCGTACAAAACAATAAATTTCCGAAAATTGTCTTGAAGATTTCCGTACAAAAAAAATAAATTTCCGGAAGTTTTCCGGAAGATTTCCGTACAAAAAAAATAAATTTCCGGAAGATTTCCGGATGATTTCCGTAAAAAAAAAATAAATTTCCGGAAGTTTTTCGGAAGATTTCCGTACAAAAAAAATAAATTTCCGGAAATTTTCCAGAAGATTTCCGGATGATTTCCGTAAAAAAAATAAATTTCCGGAAGTTTTCCGCAAGATTTCCGTACAAAAAAAATAAATTTCCGGAAATTTTCCGGAAGATTTCCGTAAAAAAAAAATAATTTTCCGGAAGATTTCCGTAAAAAAAAATAAATTTTTGAAAGTTTTCCGGAAGTTTTCCGGAAGATTTCCGTACAAAAAAAATAAATTTCCGGAAATTTTCCGGAAGATTTCCGTACAAAAAAAATAAATTTCCGGAAATTTTCCGGAAGATTTCCGGAAGATTTCCGTAATAAAAAAATAAATTTCCGGAAATTTTCCGGATGATTTCCGTAAAAAAAATAAATTTCCGGAAGTTTTCCGGAAGATTTCCGTAAAAAAAAAATAAATTTCCGGAAGTTTTCCGGAAGATTTCCGTAAAAAAAAATAAATTTCCGGAAGATTTCCGGATGATTTCCGTAAAAAAAAAATAAATTTCCGGAAGTTTTCCGGAAGATTTCCGTAAAAAAAAAATAAATTTCCGGAAGATTTCCGGATGATTTCCGTAAAAAAAAAAATAAATTTCCGGAAGTTTTCCGGAAGATTTCCGTACAAAAAAAAATAAATTTCCGCAAATTTTCAGGAAGATTTCCGGATGATTTTCGTAAAAAAAAAATAAATTTCCGGAAATTTTCCGAATGATTTCCGTAAAAAAAAAATAAATTTTCCGGAAGATTTCCGTACAAAAAAAATAAATTTCCGGAAATTTTCCAGAAGATTTCCGGATGATTTCCGTAAAAAAAAATAAATTTCCGGAAGTTTTCCGCAAGATTTCCGTACAAAAAAAATAAATTTCCGGAAATTTTCCGGAAGATTTCCGTAAAAAAAAAATAATTTTCCGGAAGATTTCCGTAAAAAAAAATAAATTTTTGAAAGTTTTCCGGAAGTTTTCCGGAAGATTTCCGTACAAAAAAAATAAATTTCCGGAAATTTTCCGGAAGATTTCCGTACAAAAAAAATAAATTTCCGGAAATTTTCCGGAAGATTTCCGGAAGATTTCCGTAATAAAAAAATAAATTTCCGGAAATTTTCCGGATGATTTCCATAAAAAAAATAAATTTCCGGAAGTTTTCCGGAAGATTTCCGTAAAAAAAAAATAAATTTCCGGAAGTTTTCCGGAAGATTTCCGTAAACAAAAATAAATTTCCGGAAGATTTCCGGATGATTTCCGTAAAAAAAAATAAATTTCCGGAAGTTTTCCGGAAGATTTCCGTAAAAAAAAAATAAATTTCCGGAAGATTTCCGGATGATTTCCGTAAAAAAAAAAATAAATTTCCGGAAGTTTTCCGGAAGATTTCCGTACAAAAAAAAATAAATTTCCGCAAATTTTCAGGAAGATTTCCGGATGATTTTCGTAAAAAAAAAATAAATTTCCGGAAATTTTCCGAATGATTTCCGTAAAAAAAAAATAAATTTTCCGGAAGATTTCCGTACAAAAAAAATAAATTTCCGGAAAATTTCCGAATAATTTTTAAACAAAAAAAAATTTCCGGAAAGTTTCCGGAAGTTTTCCGGAAAACTTTCGGAAGATTTCCGTACAAAAAAAATAAATTTCCGGAAATTTTCCGGAAGATTTCCGGATGATTTCCGTAAAAAAAATAAATTTTCGGAAGTTTTCCGTGTTACGCCATTTCCGTAACAAAAATTTTTCCAAAATTTTATATTTTATTAGAATTCATTTCTTAAGGATGCACGATCAGCATTTCGAAATCGCGCAGAAAATGAACTCGGTTCAAAGACCGTAAGCCTTTTCTTACGTCTGAAAGTACAATTTCAGCAATTAAACTGTTTTATTTTCATGACTTTCAGGTAAATCAATTAATGAAGGGCTATCATTTTTATTATTTTTATGATTCAAAAAACAACAACTACATAAGCAAATGAGTGTGTGTGTATACGTGTATATATTATATATATATATATATATATATATATATATATATGTTGCCTATTTTATTTAAAATAAAATGTAAAGGAAAAATTATTAACTATATTAGAATTAAAATAATAAAATACAATATATATATGTATATATATATATATATACACGAAGAATAGACGTGAGGCTACACTCAACGCGTTGAGTGAAGACTTCCCGCGCTCCCCACGCTCCCCTTGACATTGTGCGAGAGAGAAAGAAGATTGTGTATAGCATCGAAGCGTTCTCTCTCAGGCATATTGTTCTTACAGAGTATTGCGTACTCTTTCTGTCCTGTAGCTCTTTCTCCCTCTTACCAATGGCGAATACTATTGTAATCGTCTTTTAAAAATTAAAATGCATCTTTTAATTCTTTAAATCTTTAAATACAGGGTGAATGATGGCCCAACCTTAATTAAAAATATTTATACAATTAACAATTATACGATATATAAAGATGGGAACGTTTAGGCTATTATTATTATTAATTCTATTATTATTTCTTTTCTTTCAAAAATATAATTTATCTCTCGTTTCCCTGTACCAACCTAGCTTATAAACCTTGCCGCCATAAATTGCAAACTTGCGGAAGATTCCAATGCACATTAAAATAATTATTGACAAATGATTTAACGTTGGAATTGTAACAACCTTTTTTTTAGGGTTACAAAATAGAATGGAATTTCTATTTTGAAATGTCCATTATTTCCAACTTACATTAATCCTATTTTAAGAGATTAATTAAAAAAATAAATAAATAAACAAATTAAAAATTGTTTCAATAATTAAAAGAATATTAAAAAGAAAATATTCTTTCTAAGAATACAAGAAAAAGGAATTTATTTCAACATAGTGCAATGAACCGATTCCACAAAATGCAAGTTCAGCAATTTTGGCATGGCAACAGGACCAACGCCCTGTCCCCACCTTTCCATATTTCTTAAGGAAGTAAAACTATATAAGCACATTAATTAGATATCTAAATTGTTCAGTTCGGTTGCCGCGACCCCCAGAGGCTAGACTCTGGCATCGGTGTAAAAGAAATTTCTTAAATCCTATAACGTTCCCGTCCGATACCGAGGATCCGAATTAATTGTGTGCTTACACGAATAATTCGGTCGGACGAAAATAAAAATACAAATTACTCCGAAGTCCACGGAGGCCATTTTCAAAATTTGAGACAGTAAAGAAAATTTACATAAAATAATATTTTATTTTCTTTTTGAAAGACCGGTCGGTTTCGAAAAGTTACCGCGTCCGCCCTGTTTTCAAAGGTTTGAAAAATTTAAGAATATAGTAAATTGTAAAAACAATTGTGCACGTGTGTGTGTGGTGTACTATCTTCGCCCGTCGGCAGAATTCTGGCGGTAGACTTAAGGTTCCAGAACGGGTAAGTAACTGTATCGTTCTGGCTAGTTTTACCCCATCCTCCTTTCTTTTATTGTTTGAGAGGCGGATGGATCCTTTCTTTAATTTACAATAAATCATAACTATTACTCTTAAATTTCTTTCTATTAATTTCCTATATTCTCTTTACCCCCCCCCCTTCCTAATAAATTTCTGAATTTCGGCAACTAGGAAACACGAATCCCAGTAAGATAAACAGAGCTCACGCTCTGGCAGTTTGAATTCCTCCAACAAACTGGAAAATAGGGCCATCTCAAAAGCCCAAAATAATCATTATAGTTAAATCAACTATATTAATTATTTAAATATTTTCTCGTTCGTAACATTCCGGAAGTTTTCCGGAAGATTTCCGTACAAAAAAAATAAATTTCCGGAAATTTTCCGGAAGATTTCCGGAAGATTTCCGTACAAAAAAAATAAATTTCCGGAAATTTTCCGGAAGATTTCCGTACAAAAAAAATAAATTTCCGGAAAATTTCCGAATAATTTCTGAAAAAAAAAAAAATTTCCGGAAAATTTCCGGAAAACTTCCGGAAGCCTCTTCCGGAAAGTTTCCGGAAAACTTCCGGAAACCCTTCAGCTGGGAGGAATGTCTGGAAATTTTTTTGGTGATAAATATACATGAAAAAACTTGTACAGAAAAATGCACAAAATAGACGAGAAACCTTTATGGCTGGTCATCCTAAGTGAAACCAGATGTGTCAAACTTTTCAGAACGAGAAAATATTTCGAAGGTTCTTGCTTAGGAATGAAAATATTTTACTGTACATAAAATAATTTTTCTAAGAATATAGTTTTTACTATATGTGACCTGGACAGTGAAAAGGTACCTTACGTGCGAAAACAAGTTTTCGAGAAAATAGCAGTTAACGTTTAACTTAGAAAAACTCTTGCAACTTTTTTAAATATTAACATTTTTTAATCAATTTAGGCTTATTTTCTTCACCGTGGATCACAGTATCAAAATGAAAAAGATACAAGTAATGAAATTTTTTTTTTAATAATTGTTTATATAAATTAATAACAAACTCCCCAAACATAGGAAAAATAATCTAAGTTTTCTAAATAGCAACAATAAGTATAAATGAGTGACACATGTTCGCAAGGGTTTTCAAGGCTGATTACGAAAATGATATCAAATTTGAATTTTAACTGTTGACAGTTGCCAAAGAAACTGTCAACTTTTCAAAATAATAAAAAATTATCGTCTTCGTTATTTTAATTTGTTTAATATCAAAAAATCATTTTTTTCATACTTTTACTCTTGTTTCTTTTGACTTTAAAAAATTTTTTAAAACACTTCTAATCAACTTATGACTTTTTGGTTTTCACCATCTTAAAGAGCGTTTCAAACCCTATCCGAATCAACAAAAAAGTAAAAAAATGATTTTTTGACACGTAAGGTCCCTTTTCATAGACCAGGTCACATATATTTATAATTTAAATATATATAAAAATCGCAATATTATAAATATTTAATATTATTACTATAATACTTATTATATTATAATTTTAATATATTATATTATAATGAACATAATATAATATTATTGTTATATTAATTTTAATATTATTATAAACATTAAAATCTAATTTTTTATGATCTACTGTAAACATCTTAATTTTTATCTAAACATTCAAAATATAATAATAAAATATTATTATATTACTAACAAAGCATTTTTTTATACATGAAATTTATATTCTTTTATTAATTTTAATGTCAATTATAAATATTAAGATAAAAGCTAAATTTTTTTTAAATATTAAATGTTAGTCATTAAATGATACAATATATCACATTTTAATTCATAAAAACTAAATATGTTCTTGCTCTCTAAATCTTAATTAGTAGAATTCTACTAAGAAACAGTAAAATTTTAGTAATTTTTAGTAGTTTTTCATGGAAGAGTTTTACCCTTTTCAATTAGTAGAATATAAACTATTTTTTAGTAAAATTTTACTAATGTTTTAGTGGAATTCCACTAATTGAAAGTGACTTTTTTCACTAAATGAATTAGTGAAATTGTTTTATCGACTAATAATAAAACAGTTCTACTACTTGTTAGTAGAATTCTACTAAGCAATTAGTAAAATGTACTAATAATTAGTAAAATTTCACTATTTGTTAGTAAAATTATTACTAAATCATTTGGTGGAAGACTTTTCGTCATTTCATTAGTAACTTTCTACTATAATTCAGATTTAGAAAGTCGACACATTAGATTAATAAAATTAAATTAATAAATAAAACATTTATGTATTACAAAATTTGTTCTTAAAATTATTTGAACTGTTGGCCATCTACTTTAAAAAATACAAAAAAAAATAGAAAATATTTCTAAGCTCGACATGAAGCAAACAAATATTTCAAAGTTGAACAAGAAGGTCTTATCAGGTGTTAATGGGAACTTCTTTCAATTTTTGGTATATGTGGCATTAAATAGATCGGTCTTGGCAGGCCCTAACTAGGACTATAGCAACTGTAAATTTTGTTATAGTACATAAGATTACTAAAATCGATCTAAGAACAACTTAAAAGACTTTAAGTCGAATTTATAGGTTTTAATAGTAGTAAAGCAAAACTAAATACTCCTTATTAGGTCTTAAGTCTACTTTAAATTTCGACTCGGGTGTCTCTCAGATAACTCAAATAACTCTCTTCAATCTCAGATAATTGAAAATTTATTATTTTATTTATTTATTTTATTATTTTACATGACAGTTCCACATTGGCTTAAATTTTTTTATACATATTGATGTATGGGAGCGTCTAAATCGACAAAGGGACTCGATTTTTGTAAAAGACCTTGCGGAAATACTATGGGGTCGTTCCGCACTGCAATTAAGGTCGTTAGATCCAAGTAGATGCATTCACGATAAGGAAAAGAGGAAGTTGTTAACACCAGAAAAAATGCAAAGTCATTCAAGGTAATTAAGCATACTTCTTTTAAGGAGAAGAACAAGTGTCACTCGTGTCACAAAAATCACCGTAAAGAAATGGCTGCCTTTATCCTCTTGTTGCTTAATACACTATTTGACAACGTTTATCAACACCAACGTTGGTATTTGCAATTATTTATTCCAATAATATAAATGTTGTTACTCTGGAGTAACTAGACTTATTATAGTGAAATTTAATAAATAATTAATTATTTAGCCTAAATACTTTGTAGGATTACAATTAAATTTAAATTCGAAACATACGGGGATCAAAACCCATGGGTTTTGTGACTGCAGTCACACTTATCTAGTCAAAGGGCGGTATTCAATTGTCGATACTTATTTCTTAAGCAGGGACTTAAGCTGCCACCTAGATTCATAGTCGTGCAATAAGCATTGCCTTAAGCCGCAACTTAAGCATTTGCTTGAAAAGTAAATTGTTCGATTTTGAGATGCATAGTCCCATCTTAAGTACGCCAAGTATTCATAGTCAAATAAGATGAACTTATTTGACATTGCCGGTGAACTTATTTGAACGAATTGAGGTTACGATTTTAAGTCAACGTTTTACTTGACTTAAGCAATTACTTATTTGTCTTTTTATAAATATTTATAATAAAAATGAAAAAATTTTTATTAAAAACAATTTAATAATAATTAAAATTTAATAATTTTAAAAAAGGTTCAAAAATTTATAAAATTTTCACGAGAAATAAAAAGTATTTTTTTTCATCGAAATGTTGAAAAAACATTTCTATTTGGCCTTAAGAATGTGTCTATCAAATATATGCATACACACACTTACATCCGGAGAATTTGTTTCCCATGTTGAAATTATTTATATAAACTATACTTGGAAATTTGTTAAAAATAATTGATTCTAAGAAAATCGACATTCTATGAGGAAATGAAACTGTTAATATTAAATAATAATTATTAAAAAATACTATTTTTAAAAATTTTGTAGTTCCAAACGAAAGTTAATATTTTCACCCCTTTTGTATCCACTCTTGGTTCATTGGTTTAGGAAAAACGTAGAAAAATAAGATTTTGTTTAAAAAGTTGCAAAAAAAATACATTTTTACAATAACTTTTTTAAAAAAAAAATTTTTTTTGTCGTTTATGATTGCGTTTGTTAGAAACAATGGCCAAATAAAAATGCTTTTTTCATTTGGTTTATAAAAATTACTACTTTTTTTGTAAAATTTCACTGATTCTGACACTCAGAATAATTTTTTTAGAAACAATATAATAATAGTTAAAATAATTTATTCTATCTTTTAATACAGAAAAATTTAGAATCTAAATATAATATTTTGTCAGGAATAAGAATATTTCAATTGTTCATCATACTGGTAGTTATTTCTTGTATCCATTTACTTTATAACTTTTTTCCTATAAATATTATGAGATTATGGCCGTTCCAGTATGTAAGCATATTTTAAATTTTTTCACCCCCCTCCTCTCCGGTATAAGATATTTTATGTGCATTAGCGCCATTTTTTCTAATGAATATAAACTATCTACCATCGCTTATTGGTAGATACAAGAGAATATTGACGGAAAAAGCCGAACACTCAATAAGATCATCTTAAGCATTTGCTTGGTCAAGAAGTTCTTAAGCTGCATTTCCTTTACCAAGCAATTGCTTATTTTTAACTATGAATACATACGTTCTTAAGCTCGACTCATTCGAATAAGACCGACTTGATCAAGCAAAGCTTAAGTCCTTGCTTAAGTCGGGACTATGAATACCGCCCTAAGACCTATATACGGAAGCGCCTACGCGCCACGAGGCAAAGAGAGGAAACCTGATTCTGCTAATGTCGTTTTAGCTTGTGAAACATAGGAACACGTTCGATGGTTCGCTGGTTCGGTGGTTCGATGATGTGATTGTTACTAAATAAAAAATTTAAAATAAGAAATAAAAATGAACCAAATTAATTCAAATCGACAATTTGAATGTAATATTTTTTTTTAGATATTATTTATAACAGATATTAATTACGAGGTAAATTAGGTGCTTTAAAAAATCATATATTTTGAGGTTATAAAATGTTATCACATTTAAGGCCTAATGTTGACCTTTTTCCATTACTTTTTCATAACACATTTTATAACCTCACCCTGCTGGAAGTAAAGAGATACAAAGAGATTAAAAAAAGGGGATAAAAAAAGATTAGAAAATATAATAGTTTGGAGATGCAAAAATGGATACTTAAAAGAGATACAATTTTTTTATCTCTTTTCTATAACTTTATATTTATATATCTTTTTATCCCTTCTAATCTCTTTATATACAGTTTTAGATATAGAAATATATAGAAAAAAATATATAGAAAGAGATAAAAAATTGGGGATGCAAAGTGGTGAATTAAAGAAGATAGAACTTTTTCAATCTCTTTCTATTCATACATTTCTGTCTTCCTCTATCCATTTTCACATCCTTTCTAATCCAAAGAAAAGTAAAAAAGGAGATACCCCTTATAGAAGAAATCGATTAATTTCAATTAAAAACTTTCTCTATTGTTGTTAATTTGAGTTTCTTAATCGTGTTGTTTTAATTCATTACGATTAACTATAAAAAATTTGCAAGTAAATCTTTAATACATTTTTAGAAAAGTTTTCGATGCTTTGTGAGTTTTAAAACTAATTTTGGTTGTCTATTACTGATAAACATTTATTGGTTAAATATATTTACAATAAACTATAAAAATATGGAAGTTATAAACTCAAACAAAAACGTACAATCGCACAGTGCATAACACACGCTTTCTGATCTACGGATCTACTGACCCGACGCCATGACACATAACAGCTGGGAAGATCGACGCATGCGCGTATAAGTTTATGAGTATGTATATAGAAAGGGATATACTATAGTAGATTAGAAGAGATAATCTTATTATATCTCCTCAAATCCCATATTCTTAACTATCCCTATCTCTTCTAAATAAAGTAAGGAGATAGAATATGGGATTGAAAGAAGATTAAAAGAATAACATTCGGAAAAGAAGAATGATAAAAAGGAATAAGAAAGGTTTATAGTTTTGCAGTCTCGCATTTCTATCTTTTTCTATCTCAATAATAGGAATAATGGTAATAAATAAGTGTTAATAAGATCCTACATAAAAAAGCGATGGAAGGGTATAAATAGGATATCAATAGTTATTAAGAAAAGGTTATAAATGTGGAGAAAGAAGAGTATCGAGAACTTCTGTCATAAAAAGAGATAGAAGTTTATAGACAGGTTATTAAAAGGTATTGAGAATAGGTTATTAATAGGTATAAAGAATAGTGTCTATAAGGTCTAACATTGAAAGAGATACAAGGAAATAGACAGGATTTTAAAAGTAATAGAGAAAAGGTGATTGAAAGGGATAACAACAAGTTGTAATAAGATTGTGTATAAAAAGAGATAGAAGGGTTTAAAATGGCTATTAAAAGTTATTCAAAAAAGGTGATTAAAAGAAATAGCGAACAAGTTGATAAAGGTAGGAATAGAAAGGCATAAAGAAGTATAGGTAAGAGATTAAAAGTTATACATTATTCATATCTCTTTCTATATTAGCAATAGAAAGGGATTAAAAGAGAAAAGGTTTCTATCTATTTACTTCCAGCAGGGCAAAATATATGATTTTTTAAAGCACCTAATTTACCTCGTAATTAATATCTGTTATAAATAATATCTAAAAAATATTTTATTACATTCAAATTGTCGATTTGAATTAATTTGGTTCATTTTTATTTCTTATTTTAAATTTCTTATTTAGTAACAATCACATCATCGAACCACCGAACCAGCGAACCATCGAACGTGTTCCTATTAGGGATGTTCGATTTCGATTCGATTCTTAAAAAAATCGACGATTTCGACTTTCGATTCGATTTTTGTAATCGATCTTTACTAATCGATTTTTCTGTGAATCGAATCTTAAACATAGAGAATCGGATGATCGATTTTCGTTTCTTTCAAGCACAAGAGAATAGTGAAATAAGATTAGTTCTTTAGAAAGCTACATCGGCAGAACCAATAAAATTACAGTATTTCCTCCAATGTATGCACATATCCATATGTCTGCGCACGCCTTCGGTTCAAAAATGCCAATAAAGGCTTGTGATATTTCAGTTTTTTTAACTGATAGTTTTATATTTTAATTTAACAATATTTTATTGTAATTAAAAAAACAAAATATTTGTAATTTTAGAGCGAAAATTTAAATTCGCTTAACAAAATTAAAAAGTGCATTACCATTTCAGTTTTTAAATCATAGATTAATATTGAAATAATTGTTAAAATTTAAAACTATTTTATTGTAAATAAAATAATAAACCTTTATAATTTTAGAGCGACCATTTTAAATCTGCTTTGAAAAAACTTTAATGTTTACATAATATGACTGCTTCCAATGTTCTCTACGTAAAATAAAAAATTTTACTTTTTTAAAAAATTTTAAAAATTAAAAAAATTTTTTTCAAAAATTATTTCTTTTTCAACCAATAACTTTTAAATAACAATTCAATTATTAATTGTTTTAAATTATTAAATAAAATGTTAATAATTAATTTTTTTGAATCGATTTTTTTATACGATTCTCTGCGAATCGAATATTTTGAGGTCGATTTTTTTTAAGAATCGAATCTACTCGTTTCGATTCCGATTCGATTCAAAAATCGATATTTTTGAAAAAATCGAACATCCCTAGTTCCTATGTTTCACAAGCTAAAACGACATTAGCAGAAACAGGTTTCCTCTCTTTGCCTCGTGGCGCGTAGGCGCTTCCGTACCTATAACCGAAGACACCTAAAGGCGCTAGCACAGCTCCTACTGCCTGCCTGCAGGTTGACATGGTAACACATAAGAGTAAGAGAGTCAGAAAATTCAAATTAAATGTTTTTTCTCTCTCACTCTTATGGCGCCTGTCTGCGCGGGCAGGCAGGCAGGCAGTAGAGGTGAGAGTGTACCTTAATGGAGCACTCACAGTAAATTCAAATTTGTATGCTGCCTACTAGCTGTGAGTGCGCCTTAACTCTGGCGTACTACACGGAGAGAAAAAAACGGTTTAAAAATCTGCAACGGTCGTTTCTTGAAAAATATTTTCTGTTGTTGTAATTATTAAAAACCATATATTGTTAGAAAATTAAATATGGTCAGTTTCTAAGAGCCCAAACTGCAACGACCTTTTCTTGAAAACAACAAAACAAAATAATTTTTCCATTTGGCTAACTTAATTTTAATAAAAAAATACACATAAGATTCATTACATATAAAAACAACAATAAAAAACTTTAATTTATGTAAACTGTTTTGTATAGCAATTTACAACAAGAAGAACACATGTGACAGCTTTTAGTAGTTCATAGAACCAAGAGATGGCACCAAAGGTTCCAAAACTGACAAATTTTGATTATTTTTTAACTTTAAATTAACAACAATAAAATAAAATGTCTTCTTTTCGAGTAGAAATTCATTAGTGATAAAAGATACACAATGTGAGACATTTATTTTGTTTTAATTGTTAAAGAAAAAATTAATGCTAGTAAATTAAATATCAAGTGCCACCGAACAGCTGTCACATATACACTTTACGAAAAATAAAGTTTCTATTTATTCCTGAATGGCAAATGTGTCTCATCCTCTGTATTTTCCAACAAAATTAAATTTTCCAAATGCAAAAATTATTTTGTTTCGTTGTTTTCGAGAAATGGTCGTTGCAGTTTGAGTTAGTAGTCAAAGATTTGTTACAGGGGAACTGCCCATATTTAACTTTCTAACAATAATTTCTTTCAAATAATGACAACAAATAAAATACTCATCATGTGTATTTATGATAAAAAATGAGTTTTCCATACTTATAGGTAATAATGTCTTATATTTTCCAAGAAACGTTGCATCTCTTGCAATCGTAGTATACTGACGTCCCATGCGTTTAAAGGTAGAACTTTTATGCTGATAACGTAGAAATTGATACAAATACAGCAGAAATTTTACGCCTATTGCGCATGTGCATTCTTTTACTACTATCCGTTCATTAAATCCTGGCCCCTCTAGTTTTCGGTGAATAACTTCGCGAAAAAAAATCGCTAATAAAAACGAAAAAAAAGCATAAGAAAGACAATTTTATTCCGAACAAGTTGATATAAATTTCATAATTGCAAGTCAAATAGTGTTGATAACACGATAAGAAAATGGTGAAAAAACACGGAAAGAACGACCAATTTATCATTGCTGACTTTGAGCCCGTACAATTTAAAGAAAAATGGTTAGAAACTGAAACAAAAAATCAGGTGTACACATTAATTCTTCCTAAATGATATTATTAAAACGAAAGTTTAAAATGTTAATTAGTTTAATGCATAAAGTGAAAAAATTAAAAAAATGCTATCTCAACTTCCAACAGTCGCATAAATTCGAATTTTAGCTTAAAGTGCGTAAAAAAAATTCACACATATTATATTTAAATTTCAAAGTTTTAAACAAATTACGAAAAAAGTTTAATGAAAAAATTTTTTTAACCATTTTTTTTCGAACCAGAAGGCCTCGAGTGAAAATGAGTCTCCCATTGTTGACGGTCCAACAATGCTAAGTTTACTGCCCAAATGCAGCAAGTGGCAGAAAATGCAAAGGCGCAGAATAAGGGATTTCGAAAGAAACAAAATTTTAGATGAGTTTCTTTCGAAATCCCTTATTCTGCGCCTTTGGCATTTTCTGCCACTTGCTGCATTGGGCAGTAAATTTAGCATTGTTGGACCGTCAACAATGGGAGACTCATTTTCACTCGAGGCCTTCTGGTTCGAAAAAAAAATGGTTAAAAAAATTTTTTCATTAAACTTTTTTCGTAATTTGTTTAAAACTTTAAAATTTTAAATATAATATGTGTGGATTTTTTTACGCACTTTAAGCTAAAATTCGAATTTATGCGACTGTTGGAAGTTGAGATAGCATTTTTTTAATTTTTTCACTTTATGCATTAAACTAATTAACATTTTAAACTTTCGTTTTAATAATGTCATTTAGGAAGAATTAATGTGTACACCTGATTTTTTGTTTCAGTTTCTAACCATTTTTCTTTAAATTGTACGGGCTCAAAGTCAGCAATGATAAATTGGTCGTTTTTCCGTGTTTTTTTCACCATTTTTCTTATCGTGTTATCAACACTATTTGACTTGCAATTATGAAATTTATATCAACTTGTTCGGAATAAAATTGTCTTTCTTATGCTTTTTTTCGTTTTTATTAGCGATTTTTTTTTTCGCGAAGTTATTCACCGAAAACTAGAGGGGCCAGGATTTAATGAACGGATAGTAAATAAGGTTAACTGTCCATACTAAAAACGCTTGATTTTTCTCTCCGTGTACAAAAAGGAAAAACAAATACATCGTCAACGGAACTGATTTACTTTATCTAAAATGTTTTTTTTATTTGTTTTTAATCACTATTTTATTTGCATTAAATAAATTATAATATTTGAAACACAAATTAAATTGTGTCAAATAATTTTAATTTATACCAAATATTCCATTAATTGTTTTGAAATAAAGAAATTTCTCTTTTAAAATAAGCTATTTATTTGATTAAAATAAAATTTTAATTATTATTATTTATTATGTCAAATAATTTTTATTTATGTCAAATATTCAATTAACTTAATGAAATAAATAATTTGTTTTAAAATAACTCATTATTTATGTTAAATAAATTCATTTATTAGAGTCAAGTAACTATTTAATTAATCCAATTAAGATTTATTTGATTCAACTAATTAAAATTATTTAAAAGAAATAAATTCTTATTAGATCGAAATAAAATTTTTTTTAAATATGTAAGATATTATTTTTCAAATAATTATAATTACTTGAATCATATAATTTTTTTTTCAGTGTAGCTATAGTAAAGTAAAATCAGAATGAAATTTGAAATTTTTTTTTCATTTTTTGATCATTAATTAACATAGGGGAGAGTGGGCAAACCGGACCCCCTAATGGTTTTTTGACTCTTGTGCTTAAACGAATCAAACGATTTCATTTTTTGATGGCTTGTTTGAAATATCATGTAATTGCGCAACTTTTTCCCAGAGACACTTATACTTTATCTTTTATTGTTTATTTGCTGTGTTAACTTTAAAATTTTTGCAAAAGGTCCGGTTTGCCCAACCCCCTGGGGTATAAACCGGACCGTTTGGTTTTTTGTTTATAATATTGTATTTACATTTGTATTATGTATTTACATAATCTACAATAATAAAAAACATAAAGAATCATGTAAAAAATGGTTGTAGTAATGAAAATAATAATACGGGATTGAAGATTAATTAAATAAATATTTTTTTAAATAAAAAAATTAAAATGTTTGTCATTATCAGAGAAACAATATTAAAGGGTTCAATTCTCATTAGAAGATAATTATTTTTCATTGTAAGTAAATATTTTAATGAAAGAATCATTTTATTTAAAAATAATTTTTATGAAACTTTAAGACAATGGAAATATCTTATGGCCGGTTTGCCCCACAGGCCCATTTTGCTAATAAATTTTTGTCTACAAGAAACGCTTTACAAATTCATCAAAGTTTTTGATGGTAAATATTCCTGAGGTGTGTACCTTCAAAACCTAAGACCCAATATTTGGAAATATTACACGATTTCCTCAGAATTTCCTTAAGAAAAAATTCGTAAAAGTGTAGAAAAAAACTAAAAAAAAATTTTGCTCCCTTCGTCGTACGAACGCAAGCTAAAACTGTCAGATTGGAAATATAAGGTCCCTTTTTCATCTTTTCTAGCTCAACTGGCGAATTACTGGACAGCTACTGCATAACACTCTAAAGTTGAACTTATTGATTATTACTGTATAGAAGTTCTGTCTGTCCGTCAGTCATGTAGACATTTTCCATAAATACATCAGTGTATACACTGAAAGAAATAATTCGCGGGTATAACTAGAATTATGTCTATTTTTCTGTAAGGAATTAGTAATAAATTGTTACTGGCTACTGTTATTAATTATAGACAGTTCTGCTATGCAGATCGGAGAGCTATACATCCCAATCAGCACATAAGCTTGCCACAAACAAGTTTGTGGCAAGCAACAAAATGTCCTATTGCTGCAAGCTTACACTGCAATCTTGCTACAAGATTATGATATAAGCTTGCTGCAAGCTTGTGAGGCAAGTTTTCGACAAGTTTATTTGGCAAACTTGCTGCAAGTTTGTAGTGTAAGTTTGCAGTAAGCTTATTGCAAGCTTGCTGCACAAGTATATACAATTTAATTGAATCAATTTTAATGTTTTTTTGAGATTTTCTTATAAATTTCAAAATATACACTCAGCAACATATCCAGGTGGCAAAGAAATTTACTGCGCAGCCGTAAATGCCATAGAATTCAACTGCGCATCGTGTCAAGTTTTTTAATTTATCCGGCAGCTTGCAGCAACTTTGTAGCAAGTTTATCCGGCAAACTTGTAGCAAGTTTGCCAAATAAGCTTGTCGAAAACTTGCCTCACAAGCTTGCAGCAAGCTTATATCATAATCTTGTAGCAAGATTGCAGTGTAAGCTTGCAGCAATAGGACATTTTGTTGCTTGCCACAAACTTGTCACGAGCTTGCTCTGTAAGCTCAGCACACCTTGCACAGCAAGCTTAATGCAAGTTTGTGGCAAGCTTATGTGCTGATTGGGATATGTCAAAGTCAATACATCAATGTAAAACATAACCTCACTTTATTGAACCAATTCTAACTTTTTGTATGTAACAGGTTTGTTAAATTAATATTTGTACATATAATAAGAGTATATAATCTTGAAAAAAAATTGTCTTCTGAATTTAAAAAATTAGTTATTTTAACCCAGTGGGCACCCTTGTTCAAAAGACGTCCTAAGGATGTCTTTTTGCGGACGTCTTTTGGACTTGTACAAAAAGACGTCTTTAAGACGTCTTAAAGACGTCCTATTCATGTTCTATGTCTTGGCCATTAGATGTCTTTAAGGTGTCTAAAAGACGTCTTTTTCATTCAACATTTGAAAATAGAAAAATTTTCATAAATAGAAAATATTATTTTCTAAGTGCAACTTGGACTTAGAAATTTTTGAATGTGAAATTCATTGGAATTTTTCTAAGTTAAATTCATTTCATTGACAAGTGAGATCGTTAACTTTGTAGAGGTTCATATCTGTCTTGAACGGCTGAGGTGCTTAAGGCGCAGTGTTTTCAAGCCCAAGGTATCCGAGTTCGATCCCAGCTTCGTAGGAATTTTTTCATTATTTCTCCACATTTTAGAAAAAATAAAATTAAACTTAAAATAAATTTAATACAATATTACTGAATTTCAAATTAGAAAATGTTATAAAAGAAATGTTTATTTAAGATCTGAAGGAATGTAAAAAGGACGTCCAAAAGACGTCTTAAAGACGTCTTTTAGACGTCCCTTTTATGTCTTTTAGACGTCCAAA
This sequence comes from Leptopilina syphax, assembly GCA_032872505.1. Taxonomy (NCBI): domain Eukaryota; kingdom Metazoa; phylum Arthropoda; class Insecta; order Hymenoptera; family Figitidae; genus Leptopilina; species Leptopilina syphax. The sequence continues at coordinate 2,430,589 of CM065470.1, read as the reverse complement.
AGACGTCTTTTAGACGTACTTTAGACGTCCTTTTTTATGTCTTTTAGAAGTCTTTTGGACGTCTTTTGGACCAGACATAGAACGTCTTTTAGACGTCTTTTAGCTGTCTTTTTGATGACTCAGAGACATTGCCATCATTGTCCCCGAATCGTCCGCGGACAAGAAAGGACGTCTTTAAGACGTCTTTTAGACGTCCCTGTGCCCACTGGGAATTAACTCGATTAATTAAAGCGAATTAAAAAAAAAATTTTTTTTATAAAGGAATGTTCATTAAACTTAAATTTTGATTTAAAAGAAATTTTTATTATTAAATCAAAATTGTAATATTAAATAATTTAAAAAATTTGTTATTTAGTTGTCAACAGTAAAATAAAGAACAAAATTAAAAATATAAAACTATAAACTGTAAGTAGCGCTAACGCCACGACAAACTTTGGAACATACATAATTTCTTGGAACGTCTCGATAGTGCAATGAAAATAACTGTGCAGGACTTCTATGCAGTAATAATCAAGTTCAACTTTATATTTTCTTTAACAGTGTTATGCAGTAGCTGTCTTGTAATTCGCCAGTTAAGCTAGATTAAACTTCCATGTTAAAAACTGTACAGTAACTTGAATAAATCTTTCATGCCACGACAAATTTCTACTAGGGATACACATACACACATAATTTTCTTAATAGTATTTTCGCATTTCTTATAGTGTAAAAAGAAGAAATATAATAGAAATTTTGAATTTTATGCAATGTAAAGACATAAGTCTGATTTTACTAATAAGGATTTAATATCTCTTTTTAATTTCAGATCACTTACGCAATAAAATTGCAAAGAGAACTAAAGATGGGAGTGTTAATGAAGATAAATTGGAAGCATTTTGGGGCTACATGACCCAAAAAATATATGACTGCCGCAGAAAATTAGCATTTACTCATTAATAATTGTAAAATTGCATAATTTTTTTTACAATAAAACTTATTTTTACTGATAAATTGTGTTATTAATTGAAAAAAGACGTTTATGCTTGAATCATGTGGAAAAATGCCATTCTTATATTATATTATATTTCGCCAATATTTGCCAAATGAGACGCATGCTTATTCCCGAAATCTTTTTTGACCAAATAGTTATTTGATTAAAACTACTTAACTTAAAATTCACATAATATGCACATTATTTGATATAAATTTCATTGCACACAAAAACTATTTAACATAAATATCATTTGTCATAGAATTCATTAAACAGAAATATTATGTTACATAAAACTCAGATAACTTAATTCCCATTTAACATAAAAATTATGTAACATAAATTTCTTTTGGCATAAAATTCATTTAACGTAAATTTTATTTCTTTTAAAATTCATTTGACATCAATTTTATTTGACATAAATGTCATTTAACGTAATTCTCATTTGACATAAATATAATTAGACATAAAATTAGCTTGACATAAATTTCATTTGACGTGAATATCATTTAACATAATTATTATATAACGTAAAATTAAATATATATATTTCATTTAGCATAAATTCCATTTAAAATAATTCTCATTTGGCATAAAATTTACTTGACATAAATTTCATTTGGTTTAAATCCCATTTAACATAATTTTCATTTGACATAAAAGACATTTAACACAATTCTCATTTGTCATAAAAGTCATTCAACAAAATTCTCATTTGACATAAAAATCATTTTACACAAATTAAATTTACATAACAATATCGGAGCGAATTTTAAAAGTAACCAATTAGATATTATCAACAACATTGTGATTCGACAATTTTGAAATTCGCGCCTATATTTCCATGTCAAATGATCTTTATGTGAAATAAATCTATGACAACTGAATTTTATGTCAAATGAGAATTATGTGTAATGAATTATCCGTCAAATGAAATTGATATCAAGTGAACTTTATGTCAAATGAAAATTATGATAAATGGGATTTATACCAAATGAAATTTATGTCAAGTAAATTTTATGCCAAATGAGAATTATGTTAAATGGAATTTATATGCTAAATGAAATTTACATAAATTTAATTTTACGTTAAATAATAATTATGTTAAATGATATTCACGTCAAATGAAATTTATGTCAAGCTAATTTTATGTCTAATGATATTTATGTCAAATGAGAATTACGTTAAATGACATTTATGCCAAATGAAATTGATGTCAAATGGATTTTATAAGAAATAAAATTTACGTTAAATGAATTTTATGACAAAAGAAATTTATGTTACATAATTTTTATGTCAAATGTGAATCTATGTTACATAATGTTACATATAATATTACTAATGAAATATAAAAAGTATTTTATCTCTTAAAAAGCAAATAGGAAACTACATAGTAAACTATATGGGAAACTATATCGTTACCTGTCCCAATTTACGATATAGTTTACTATGTACTTTACTATGTAGTTTACTATGTAGTTTCCTATATAGTTTTCTATATAGTTTTTATATAGTTTACTATAAAGTTTACTATATGGGTACCTATATCGGAATTTTCGATAGGGGCAAGTTGATCTATAGGAGCATTCAGACCTCTGCAGGCTGCCTGCCTGCGCAGATAGAAGATCGTTCACACCTCACTTTTCCCGTTGAAAAATGAGGGATGATTTGAATTTCAATAGATATTCAAATCTTCCCTCATTTTTCAACGGGAAAAGTGAGGTGTGAACGATCTTCTGCACAGAAAAAAATGCGAATGGTAAAAACAACCACATATGTGTAGTTAGAAAAAAGTAGTTAAAACTACCATATTCAGCAGCATTTTAACTATACTTCCTCAGTTAGTGGAATCAAAATTAAGTAGTTGGTTTTATGTAGTTAAAATTACTACTTCACGTAGTTGAAATAACTAATAGATGGTAGTAAATGACTCAACAATAATACTGTAGTAAAAACTACTGTTAAAAAAGTTAATTTTACTATTGTGGTAGTAAAAAAAACTATTTTGTATTAGTTGCAAACAAAATGAAACTTACTGTTTTTTATATAGTAAATTCAACCTCTGAAGGTTGTTATTTTTATGATTTATGCAGTTAAAACAACTATTTCTTACTAGTTGCAGAGAAAGAAAGAAATTTACTGTTTTTATATAGTAAAATCAATTGTTGAAAATAGTTATTTTTACTATTTATGCTGTTGAAAAGATCATTTTTTTCTACAGAGAAAAAACGTGAGTGGTAAAAACTTCCACATATGTGCAGTTAAAAAAATGTAGTTAAAACTACCATATTCAGCAGCATTTTAACTAAACTTCCATAGTTAGTGGAACTAAAATTGAATAGTTGGTTTTATGTAGTTAAAATTACTACTAGACGTTATGATTGTGAATAACTCAACAATAGTGCAGTAGTTAAAAGTACTTTTAAAAATAGTTATTTTTGGAATTTCTGTAGTAGAAATATCCATTTCTTGCTATTTGCAAAATAAATTAAAATTTACTGTTCCAAAGAGTAAAAACAACCGCTGAAATTTGTTATTTTTACACGGAGCGAAGAGAATAGTGAAGGCGACTATCGGTTCAGTTCTGATAACTAAACAGTCTTGTTAATTTTCGACGGACAAATTTAACAGTCGCATCTACTACACTATAGTAGGAACGACTGTCAGTTTAGTCAGGTACTAAACAGGAACTAAACCGCCAGGGGCGCTACAATCGCTCTCCATGTGTTTTCTGCTACTAAACGCGTTTTGTTGTCACGACTATAACTCTTCTCTCAGTGTATGTTTAATGTAGTTAAAAGAAACCAATTCTTACTAGCTTTTGATAATTTATTTCTATGGTGGTGAGAAACATTTATTTTTATAACTAAAAAAGTCATAAAAGTAACAATTTTTATGTTATTTTTACTATATGAAAATAGTAAGTATAATTTTTTTATAACTAGTAAAAAGTGGATAATTTTACTACAGAAATTCTGAAAATAACTATTTTCAACAGTACTTTTAACTACTGCTCTATTGTTAAGTCATTTAAAATCATATACTGACTATATTTCAACCAAGTCCTTGAGCTTAAAAAATTAGTTACTGCAACTAAACTGAGTAGTTACTATGACTGAATATAAGAAGAATGTCCTCAGGTACAATGCGAGTCATCGTAGCGTGCGAGCGTGGTTAGGTGGTTAGGTTATCGGTTTGCGAATGTTAGGGTCGTGCCAGGAAGGAAGAGTAAGGAGACCGAACTCTGTGTAGAAAGCGCTTTAAAAATCTCAGAGAAATATGCACGAAAAGTGCCAGGCTCACTGTGTTCTAGTTTGATCGCCAATTAAGTCGATCATGCGCATAAGCTGTGTTGTGTCTCTGTTTCTCGTAAAAATTGTGCGAGTGAGATGTAAGATCTAATGTTTACATTTAGCCGGTCTTAGTGAGATACATATACAATACATTTCGTTTTAATAATTATGTATTTATTTTATTTAAAAAATGTCGTGTTGTGTGCCCGGATGTAAAGAAAGAACAAAAAGAGTCTAAAAACATTAGTCTCTTCTATCCTTCTACGGTATGTAAATATACTCTAGTTCTAAACACAATTCTTCTTAACCATTTTCGCAAAATTTTTCCCTTTTCATAAATATATTATTAAATTATTTTGAAAATCTAAATAATATCACAATTGCAAATAAATAAATTTGCTTTTAAAATTAACACTGTTTTAAACTATGTTATATTTACCTTGACATAACCACACTTTTCATCTATGTCAACACTGAACTTTAGTTCAATGCGCATGATCGACTTAATTGGCGATCAACTAGAACACAGTGAGTCTGGCACTTTTCGTGCATATTTTTCAGACATTTGTAGAAGCAGAGTTCGGTCTCCTTACTCTTCCTTCCTGGGTCGTGCGTTCAATCCCCGGCGTTTGGGGATTTTTCTCTGTTATGTGTATAAGAATTTAATATATAAATTATATATGAACAAAAATAGGTAAGAGAAAATGTAAAAAAATGGACCTCAATAATAATAAAAAACAAATAAATAATTTCATTTTACTACTTTAAATAGTTAATTTAACTATTTTTTACAGTTGTTACAACTATAATTTGTTACGGGCGCCTATAGGAACTATGAAAATTTAGTTACTGCAACTAAATGAAGCAGTTAGTATGACTAACAACTAATAGTTAAGATAACTGTTTTAGTAGTTAAATTTATTGTAAAAAATGGTGTTTATTACTACATTTTACAGTTAGACTAACTATTCTGTCATAGTTCATTTTACTAAATAATGTTACGGGCCCTATAGGAACTACAGGAAATAGTAAAAAAGTAGTCAAATTTACCATATTTTTTTTTGTGTGTGCCTGCGCAGGCAGTCTGCAGAGGTCTGAATGCTCCTTATTCGGAGGAGGCGCGAAATACAATTATAAATTAATACTCACAGAAGTAAAATTTTGTAATATCATATCATAAAATCCTCCTGCGGAAATCATCATCGGACACTGTGTTCTCAATATCAGTAGAAAAAGACTCTTCGTAGACCTTATTGGCAAATTAGTCCAAAACGATTGATAGGCAGCTATTCCAACTTCCGCCCCCTATATACAAATATATTTTCATCAATTTTAATAAAAAAAAGGGAATTTATTTAATAATTTTAAATAATTTTAATTTAATAATTTTACACACCTGATCCATTAATTTTTGGCCCGACCAGCAGAATAAAAGAATTTGAAAAAAATTCCCACAACATAAACCAATGTACGAAAATAAGGAAATGAAATTTATTGGAGTTTCGTTCAAAGTCTGAAAACAAAAAAATATACATAATTAGTTTTATTAAGTAAATTAAGAAATTAATTTCGCATATGATTTAATTGGTGGAAACAAATAAATAATATAATAGAAAATATTGAAATAAAATAACGGAAATATCACGAAAAACTAAATAAAGTGATAATAAATGAATAATGTAATAAAGTAAAAGTGTAAAAGTTTCAAAATAGCTTACTACTATTATTTGAAATGCAGTAAGGCAGTTTGCAATAAAACTTATCCCTAATTGGTAGAAACAAAGTGTACTGAAGAGTTTATTCAATGTTTTAACGTTCCTTTAGAAAGTATAAATTAAAATTAATTTTCCAAAGAAAAGACAATTTTTGCTATAAATATTCCATTGAAACATTTTGAAGTAAACCTTATTAGATAATTATGATTTTCAACAAGTTCCTTTATTGTTTCTTCTGATGTATCACTTGTAAAGCCAATCTTTCTTAATTTCTCTTGCAAAATAGCTAATTGAGCGCAAGAATGCCAAATTGCAACAAAAACAAAAGAATCCATGCCTAAATTGTAACTTACAGCAACACCAAGTGCCGAAATTGTCTCCACAGTAAAAAAATACATTTTTCAATTATTCAGTCACATGACACATGATTAAGAAGGTAATTTTTCAAAATACAAAGTAATTTTTACAATTAACAAAATAAAATATCTGCAATTTCTAACGCATTATTTTCACTAATTTTAGAGTAAATTTTATTATTTACTTAAACAAAAAATTACTTTAGAAATATTTAATAAAATTTACTCAGCGAAAAAAGAATCTACAGAATATTTCAGAAATCTTCAATTACTACATTTTTGAAAATCCATAAAATATCGAATGTAAAAACTAGAATAAATTGCACAGCAAAGAAAAAAGAAATTTCAACAAGTTACCTGAATAAAATAAGCAATAGCGTAATAAAAATCAGAATTTTGATCCCAATTGAAATACCAAGCACAAAGTGGATATCGTCTGTCACGAGCTGGATCACTATCTTTACCAAAAATTAATGGCAAACTAAACATGATAAATTCAAAATAATAAACACAAATGACAAAAAATTTTGACACAAGTCTTCCAAAGCGAGCATGTTTTAAAATTAAATTCTTCTCCATGTCTGTTGCTCTATCACACAAGGAATTATCGAAATTGTATTCCATCATTTGCAACAATTCCTGCGAATTTCAACACAAAAAATGTTTCAATATAAAATAATATGAAATTACATATAAAATGAAAATATTATTGATACACTTTATATAAAGTAATATACTAAAAACCTTAAAAGCAGTCTGATTTGCAGCAACATGAGTGAACTTTAAACACACCGAAACTACATGAGCTGTCATACACAAATTTTGAAAAATAGCAAAATTGTTACCCCAAACAATGTAAATGTCTAGTAACATCGGTACTAAAAGTAAAAACCATAAATTTACAAAGATTATAAAGAAATGTAGTTTATAAAAATAAATTTTCCAAATTGCATCATTTTTATAAAAAGGCCAAAGTCCAATTATTCTTAAAAAAAATTTATTTATGTAAATGTAATCTTCAAATTTCTCTTTTGTCATATCTAGTTAGTGAATTGTATTTGAATTAAACAAAATTGGCTAGAAAATTAATAAATTAAAACTTTTATATTTCTTGAATTAGTCATTTAAGAAAATCTCTTTCTCCAGCTCTCTTTCTCAATCAAAAAGAGGCAAATTTTTTGTTAAATTCAACTTAAGATTCTTGTTTCAAATCATAAAATATTCTATGTTTGACATTTGAAACGATGACAATAGACAAAGTTTCCATAGGCTTTTTAAATATTCAATAGTGTAAGTGCATTTTCAATGACAAGAAACGGAAATTTCAACGTTCTATTAAACGACAATTATCTACATTGTCTCTATGGACTTTCTAGAAATATTTTAATTGCACGGACAGAAATTTCCTGTATGCGAATATCATAGCAATCGATTCTTTTTTTTAATTATTCATAAAATAATATACGTGGTCATATTATATCCATTAAAAATATGAAACATTGTATGACAATTTCTGTCTGTTTTAGAAATAGCAGTAAGTTAGTTTCTGTATGATAAAGCAAGTAAGACCGTCAGTGGACTATATATTTCCAGAATATTAAAAATTTACTCTGATTATATAATTGTAAAATTTCAAAAACCTTTTGTTACAAATTTTTTCATTTATAAAATTTATTTGCGTATTTAAAGTATATTTCAAAATCGATTTGAAAGTAACAAAACAATCTTTTAAAAATGTGACAATTAGAGTTACTTTTATTCGAAAATATTTAAGTGTTATTAATCTTCTTGAAAATAATGCGATTATTTTAGATTATTAATTACAATTTACTTATTTTTTCTAATATATTTCAAGAATTTGGTTTTAATAAAAATATCTCTCGCTTCAGATTGATGTGAAGGATAAAAAATTTATATTTTTATAAGAAATTCCGTTATATTGAGAATAATTATAAAAATGTAAATATTTAGTTTTAAATATCAAAAATCATTCCATTCCTAAAATGTCATGAAATTATTGCAAAGTTTCTAAAAATAATTTTTCATTTAAAATCTTTAATCAGTTTTCAAAACCAGTTTATATCTGAAAAAATGTTCTGAATTTGGAATTTTTTCAATTTGACGAAAGAAGAAAATTCTTTTTATCTAATTATAAAAAGAATTTTCTTCTTTCGTTTCAGATATGCGAAAAAAAATTATTACAAATTTTTTTGTAACCAGAAATATTAAATTTTTGAATTTTTCTCAATAAAAAATCTATTGAATTTGTCATTTATATTATTAATATTATCTTTATTATTCAATACACGCTCACTAAAAATTGATTTATCTGAAATCGATTGTAAATCAATATCGACATTCATATTTTGTGCAATAGTTTTTTCTTATTCCAGCAATCGGATTAAAAATATTATAATCTCGATAAAAAATTAATAATATTCATTACTACTTTAAATGATAATAAATTTGATTCCTATAATAGAGGAATGATAGATGATGACATTATCAATATTAAATATTATTGATTTTAATGACTCGACACCATCATAGCTCTCAAAAGAGACAAAAATGACATTGATGCTTTAACAATCTGCAAGGAATATTAGAATTAAATTATTAATATTATAATTTCAATTAAAATTAAATAAATAAGACTAATAAGTGATTATTCTTAATTAGTTGAATAAATTTTTATTTTAATCAATATTGTCACTCAAGTTAAAATTTTATTTTTGTATGTTCTTTTATTTATTATTTATGCTATATTTTTTATTTCTTTATTTGGTATTTTTTATTTACTTATCTTAAATTTTTTCTATTTATTGTTTGTTTACATTTTCTAAGTAATAAATTAAAATAGATTATACTCACTTTGGTAAAGTTCTGCAAAGTCATGTCGTACATTCCTCCTGCGCTAATTACCAGAGGATTTTGAGCTCTTAATATCATTAAAATAATGGCCTTCGAAGAATGATGATGTAAATTGGTCCACAAAGATTGATAGGCAGCATTTCCAACTCCAAAACTCTGTTTAATAAATCTTTTATATCAATCATCTTCACGGTGGAAACTTTTAAAAAATAACTTTATGTAAATTTATTAGAGGTGTGCAAAAAGCTCGAATAGCCGAGCCGCAATTTTTTCAAGCCGATCCGATCCGAGCCTGAGCCGGGCTCCATGTATCGGGTACCCGAAATTTTCGAGTACTCGATTTAATTCAAGCTTTTAAATTAAAAAAAATTTTTTTTTTAAAAAAAAAATTTAATTAAAAATTAATGTAGAAAATTTTGGATTTTCTCAAGGGCTCGAATCAAATCGAGTACTCGAAAATTTCGAGTACCCGAAAAATTTGAGTACCCGAAATTATTCGAGTTTTTTATAAAGCTCGGCTCGGCCCGAGCTCGGCTCGAGCTCGAACTGAATAGACTCGGCTCGGCTCGGCTCGAAAAATGAAAAGCTCAAAAATACCCGCTCGAGCTTCGAGTTTCGAGCTTCTTGCACACCCCTAAAATTTATATTGAGATTAATAATTAATAACTTAAATTTGAATACCTTTTCCATTAATTCATTGCTTGGCCAACAGTACAATAGAATTTGAAATAAATTAACGATCAAATAGCCGAAATATAAAATGGTTCCCCGATAATCTGAGTCTTCGCTGTTTAAAGACTGTATTGATAGAAAAAATTTTATTATTCATCCATTTTTTGTTAACGCCTTAAAGATATATTTAAAAAATAATACTAAATATTCAACATAAAAAACAGTTATGAATAGTTTATTAAAATTAATAATATTTAATTCAAAATTCGAATAAGAAATTTTTACTGCACAATATAAATAATAGAAGTTTACAACTAATTACTTATAATAATTGTTGCAATAAATAAATAAAAATAATAAATTACAAACATTTGGAAAAATTGAATTTTATGAAAAATAATTACCACGATTAATTGAAATCCAGAAAAGCATATGACAAAGCCACTTGTCAGAAGTTGATATAGACATAATTTACTAAATAATTTGTTGAATATATGAACGAGTCTTTCAAAACAAATAAATTTCATAATTAATGAAACATTTCAGTAATAATCTCTTTAAATTGCGAAAAATTATTTCCATTCATAAGTTCTGAACGTTCAAATTTAAAAATTAAGAAACAAATTTCTAACCAAATCTTTTCTTGATGTAAATGTTTTCAAAAATTACTGTTTGCACTCAAAATTAAAAAATGTAAATTAAAATAAAAAATTTTATTATTTTTCGATACGCAATGCAATATTTTTTGAATAAAATTCAAAACTAAGTAAGAAATATAAAAAAATAGGAAGAATAGAAAGAAATATCTATATTAGCAATCGTTGTATTCTAGTAATCTGTTCACAGTTTAAAGTTAATTGTTGTTTGCTTTTGTGTTTTCTAACATTTTTTAATAATATTTTTCTTTTCAAATATTTTCAATTTTAAAATTAATGTATTAAAAATCATTGAATTCTTGCAAAGAATCTTAACAACAAATTTGAAGAGAATAATTGAGGCCTTGGATCCAATAACTCGCCCGACGCTCGAAGGCGCACGCGCTAATACCAGTCGGGTAGCAGTGAGTGGCCCAGAGGGTGCTCACTGACTGGCAGTTTCGCGTTCCTCCTATCGTCAGGCGAGTTATTGGATCCAAGGCCTCAATTGAATTCCTTCGAAGAATTTTTTTATTTCTGAAAATATTTCAATTCTCGCGAAGAATTTTATTAAAATTTTTAAAAACCCTAATAAAATAGTTTAGAAGAATTTCTTTGAAATTTTTTAAAATAATGGAGTTTCTTTAATAATTTTAATTGAAAATTTTGAAAAAAATTGAATTTTATCAAAATTGTATTGAAAATAATTGAATTCCTGAGCAGAATTTTATTATTTATACAAATAATTTAATTCTTGCGAAGAATTTTAATATTTATCAAAATAATTGAATTGTTTTGAATAATTTATTAAAATTTTAGGAAATAAATGAATTTTATGTAAATATTTGAAAATAATAATTAAATTCTTTCGAAGAATTCAATTAAAATTTATTGTTTTGAAAATAATTGAATTCCTACAAAAAATTTTACTATTTATAAAAATATTTGAATTCTTGCGAAACGTTTTACTATTTATAAAAATAATTGAATTGTTTCGAAGAATTTATTAAAGATTTTAAAAAATAATTGAATTTATTCGAAATAGGGTAAACGTACCAATTGTCGAGGATAGTTCCTGTTGTCGAGTAAACAAACTTTGAATTTTATTTAAACAGTGTAGCACATTGTAAATGAAAAAAAGTAATAAATATTAATTTTTTTATGCGTTATAAATGTGAAAAAAATATATTAATATTATATAAAAAAACAAATCAGACATTTTAGACAATATTTTTTGGTTATTACCATGGTAAAATCGACAAATGGAACACCCTCGGCAATTGGTACACTTACCCTATGTTAAAATTTTTTTTAAAATTGAATTCTGCGGAATTTAATTAAAATTGTTTTGAAAATAATTGAAATCCTGCAAAGAGTTTTACTATTTATAAAAAAAAAATAATTGAATTTTTGAGAATGATTTAATAAAATTTCAGAAAATAATTGAATTCTTTTGAAACATTTTATAACAAATTAAGAGAAAAAAGAAATTCTTTCGCGAAATTTTATTGAAAATTATTGAATTGTTTAAAAATATTTATTAAAATTTTAGAAAATATTTGAATTCTTTTGTAAAATTTTATTAAAATTTTGTTCAAAATAATTGAATCTTTGCAAAAAATTTTACTATTTTTAAAAATAATTGAATTCTTACTAAGAATAATGTATTAAAATTTTTGAAAATATAAACAATAATAATTAATTTTGTATTTAATAAGTGAACTTTTTAAAATTTTGATTGTGAAATTATTTTAAAATTTATATTTGAAAATAAAAAATGTTGTAATTTGTATAACAATAATAAATTGAATATCACGTTCCGCGCGTAACATTTGCTAGTAAAGAGTATAAAGAAACAAAAAAAAAAAATAAATAAAAATATGAAAGGAAATAAAAAAAAGATTTGAATAACGTTCAGAACTTTAGGATTAAATTATTAGGTATAGGTGGTATACAATAAAATAAAATTCACCTGATCTGACTATTATGACTGTAAACAATACTCTCTATTACTTTCGGTGAAACTAAAGAAGCCTCGCCAAGTTTAGAAAGTTTAATCTGAAGAATACTCAATTGAGCGCAAGAATGCCAAATTGCAACGAAAATGAAACTGTCCATTCCAGCTAAAAAACTCACGCCAAGACAAATTCCAATGAATGCCTGTAAATAATTAATTGATAAAATTAAATAAAAATTTGAAAATTAAATAAAAAGCATAAGACCGAAAAAAACGTACAAACCTGAATTCCATAACAAAATGCGTAAATAACATTTGAATACTGATCATAATAATACCAAGAACAGTACGGATAACGTTTATGACGAACAGGATCAGTGTCTATTCCATAAATAAATGGTACTAAAAACAATAAAGTTTCAAAAAAATACACACTGAAAAGGAAATATTTCGTAACTGTACGTGCAAAATTTGCATGATCAAGAAGAATTATTCTCTGCTCCTTCGATGTTGATTTTAATAAGCAACTATCAAAATTAGTCTTCATCGTTCTCAATAATTCCTGGAAAAATAATTTCTGATATTAATAATTAATTCATAATCATTGCTCATACAATTAAATGTTAGATATTCATTAAAAAAAAATTAGTAAACAGAGCGAAAAAAGAATATTATTAATAAAACAGACGAAATTTATTCATTAAAAATATAAAATAAAATGTAAAATTAATAAATTAAAATGCAAAAAAAAAGAATCAAACCTTAAAAATATTCCTGTTTGAAATTACATGTATAAATTTTAGTACTATAAAAAATCCCATGAACAGTGAGACACAAATTTTGTACAATCGCATTGATGTCTCCCCAAACAAAATATAAATCAAGTATCATAGGCGGTATGAGTAATGTTAATAATAAAATTATGATAATAATTGCGTGAAATTTGTTGATGCAATTACGCCAAGACGATGCTTTATCACTTAGAGGCCATAATCCAAGAAGAGATAAATAAATCTTATTAATTTGTATATAGTCTTCGAAATTGTCTTCAGCCATTCTTAATCGAAATAAATGCAATATTCATAAAAATTGTTTGTTTTGTATAAAAAATTCTATAAATTCTAATACTTTTACTCGTTTAAGACATATTTCCTTCGTTTACATCTGAATTCTTGCTCATTTTCAAAAAGTTTTATAAAAATTACATAAAAAAACCAAGCTGAATAAAATATTATTGAAAATTTCGATAAAATTCTAAATTAGATCAGAAGATAAAAATTTATTTCTCAACTTTAAGAATAAATACTTTAAAGTAATTTTTATTAAAAAATTATTTATTATTTATTTTCTCTAAAAGATTTTTTTGTCTTTAGAAAGGAGCAAATATAGAATATACAAAATATTGTCAACGATAAGTTTGAATTATAGAGAAATGCTTGACGATTAAAGACAACTATAATTTCCTAGAAGACACAATACATATTTCCGCATATTAATAATTAATTAATAAAGCATTTCATTCTTGTTAACTGAACACAGTTTCGATTCATAGAACGTCAGTAAGAAATAAATTATAAATACCACCATTGTTTAGCGATATTAATTCACTTATAATTACTACTTTGCCATGCCATTCATATTAATGCTACAATTAGAAATTCATTTTCCTACAATTATAAACCAACTATTAAAACTATAAAAATCATACAAATATTGAAATGAAATTTTCTGAAAAATCGCTTCTAATTTACTACAAGCAAATTCTACCTTGAAATTCTTAAAAGCAATTCGAATTCAATGCTTTTCATTGTCAGTTGAAATATTCTTGAGTGTTGTCTTTAATTTCTTTTTTTCTCTCTCCATTAAATTTGATTAATTTAAAAATAAAACGAATCAAAAATATTAATTATATAGATTATTGATCAAAAAAAATTGTCTAAGTGTTTTTAAAATAAAATACAGTAATTCCAAGTAAAATTTTTGTTTGTAAAAGTAAAATGAAATTCTAGGTAAATTACACTACAAAAGAATATTTTTAATTTCCAGTAAATATTTCATTACTTTAATGCAAATAATTTACGACATTAAATTATTATTTTATTGGTTTTCTTTCACTTTCTAACTTTGTTCGCGATTTGCATAAATTACTCTCAAAACTGATAGAAATGATAAAGATGCTTTTACAATCTGCAAGAAAGTTTCAACAGAATTTAATAAAATACAGCGATATTAATTTATTATTTTACGATTATTAATAGAAAATAATAAAAACTAGTTAGTATTATTAAAATTATTTCCTATTATTAATAAAGTAGAATATTCCAAAAATTATTTAGAATCATTAATTATTAATTAATAATTTAATTTAAATAACGATAGTATTGAAAAAAAAGTTATTTCCAATAAGAATTGAAGAAAAAATTTACTAGTTTATTACCGCAGTGAAATTTTGCAAATTCATCTCATATATACCTCCGGCAGAAAGTACAAGACGCTTTTGAGCTCTCAGTATTAGTAGCGTGAGTAATTTTGAATTAGTTGGTGTTAAATTCGTCCAAAATGATTGATAGGCAAACATTCCAATTTTCGAACTCTGAATTTTTTCATTAATTAATTTACTTTCCAGTTTTAAAAGAAAAAGAGAGAAAGAATTTGATTACCTGGTCCATTAAATCATCACTTGGCCAACAGTACATGAGAATTTGAAATAAGTTCGAAAGAATAAATCCTGCGTAGAATATGGCGCCATTGAAATCTACAGAACTACTGGTTACAATCTGCAAAAAGAAATTATTAAAATATTTATTCAAAAAATAATATAATTATTATTAAATAATAATTTAATAAACTATTTTAATGAAATAAAATAATAAATTAAAATAAAAAACCAAGTAAATGATTTTTCGGTAGTTATAAAAATACTATGAATGAAAAAAAACTTACGATTATTAATTGAAAACCAGTGAAGCAGACAGAAGTACAACTAGTAAGTAACTGAATTAAACACGATTCTCTAAAAATAGTATTTAATATCTGAATTGTCCTGTTAAAAGAAAAGAAAATACTTGTTTAATTTTTTTCAAATAGTTTTCAATATTAAATAACCAATTTTCAAAGATTTGAATTTAAAACCTTTTCAAAATTCAATTATTTCTAAAAATTCACAGTATAGTGCTTTTAATATTCAATTATTAACTGAAATTCAATTTTAAATCAATTGTTACTAAAAAGTTCAACGCGAATTTAATTATTTAAGTTACAGAAATAATTAATTTATTTAATTCTCATAAAGAATTTTATCAACAAAATTTTTAAATAATTGAATTCTTTTGAGAATAATTAAAAGAATGTAATTAAGAATGATTACATATTTCGAGAAATTTAATTAAAATTGTTATATCTATTGATGAGTTTTATTATTTACCGACAACTGGGGCTATTTTGTACACGCGAGTTTTTTAATGAATAAAATTATTAAAATGAATTATTTTTATCTGCTATTTTGTAAAATGAAAGTTTGATTACATGACAATAGAGAGCACTAAATGTTATTATTTAATTATTTGTCAATAAAGAGAAAAAAATTCCTAAAAACGGAAAATTTGTGTCAAAAATTTTGAAAGTTCGGAAAAATTATACCAGATCTTCTAGAGTTTTAATGTATCTCATAAACTGAGTTAGATATTTATTGTCAATTGTGTTGTGATGATACATATGTAATGCGCTAACTTTTTATTCATTATTTTAAGACATTTTAAGAGAAAAGTGGAAAAAACTGAAAAACCAGGATTCCATGGGGCTATTTTGTGCACTTAAAAAAATCAAATATTTTTCATAAATGTTTTATTTAGTAAGTAAAGAAGATTCTGTGTATCATTTTTATACATTTTTGTCTTACTTTTTTGTCAAAAGACTGTAAATACGTTAATTAAAATCATTAAAACGATTAAAACCTCAATCGGTGCGCAACGTAACCTCAAAAAATGAACTTTAATTAATATTTATAAGTTTTTCAAATTAGTTTTAAAACTATTACCCCCGTTTCTCTTAAAATTACTTGCAAAGTGTATTAGATACCTATTAAATTGTTATCTATTTAACTTTAAAAATATTTATTTCAAGTTTTTTAAAAATATCATTCAAAACCATTAAAAAAGCTCCTATTGAAATGATGTTTTAAAGTTATATATAAGTGTTTAAACGATCAATTTATAATTAGGGGAGAGTGGGTCAAACCGGACCAGTGGGTAAACCGGACCCCCCTCAATATTTCCGAAATGGCGAAATTGGAAAAAGTGTTGTTTACAAATTTAAAACAACCATGTTTAGTATACCTTATTTTTTCAATCTGACAGTTTTAGCTTGCGTTTGTGCGACGAAGGGAGCAAAAGTTTTTTTTTAGTTTTTTTCTACACTTTTACGAATTTTTTCTTAAGGAAATTCTGAGGAAATCGTGTAATGTTTCCAAATATTAGGTCTTGGGTTTTGAAGGTACACACCTCAGGAATATTTACCACCAAAAACTTTGATGAATTTGCAAAGCGTTTCTTTTAAAAAAATATTTATTCTCAAAATGAGCGTGTGGGGCAAACCGGACCGTTTTCGGTGGGGCAAACCGGCCATAGGATATTTCCATTGAATTAAAGTTTCATAAAAATTATTTTTAAATAAAATGTTTCTTTCATTAAACTATTTACTTACAATGAAAAATAATTGCCTTCCAATGAGAATTGAACCCTTTAATATTGTTTCTCTGATAATGACAAACATTTTTATTTTTTTATTAAAAAAAATATTTATTTAATTAAAATTCAATCCCGTATTATTATTTTCATTACTACAACCATTGTTTACATGATTCTTTATGTTTTTTATTATTGTAGATTATGTAAATGCAATATTATAAATAAAAAACCAAACGGTCCGGTTTACCCCAGGGGGTGGGGCAAACCGGACCGTTTGCAAAATTTTTTAAAGTTAACACAGCAACTAAACAATAAAAGATAAAGTATAGGTGTCTCTGGGAAAAAGTTGCGCAATTAAATGATCTTTCAAACAAGCCATCGAAAAATGAAATCGGTTGATTCGTTTAGTCACAAGAGTCAAAAAACCGTTAGGGGGTCCGGTTTGCCCCACTCTTCCCTATATTAATATATTATTATAAAATATATATTAAAAAAGAAAAAAATGTTATTTAATATCTGCGTAATATACAATTTAAAGAAAGATTGTTAACTTTTAGTAAATCCAGATTTTAGCAAAATCTTAGTGTTTTATTTTACATTTTTTTGTATAATATCTACAAAAAAAAAATTTACTAGGTCATTCTTTTTTTAATTTACTCTCAAATATAAACACAAAAGATTTAATGAAGCAGAAACGATTAAAAAAAATGTTTACGCAACATTATAGAAAGACAAAGTTCGATGCACAAAATAGCCCCATCCCGGGAACTATTGTGTGCACAACTTTCAATGACTACAACTAAGACAAAAAATTTTTTTTCTTTGCCAAATTTATAGGAAACCTTCAGAAGGATGTCCACAACATATATCAAAAGTTGGTTTTCTTTATTCTTTTAATTCTAAATTTTAATAAATCTTTGAGTAAAAAAAAGCTATTTGGTGCAGAAAATAGCCCCGGTTGACGGTATTGTTTTTGTTTGCTTTTTGTTTCCTAAATTTATTGATAATTTTTCTTTTTAATGTTTTGAATTTTAAAATTAATGAAATTCTAATTTAATGTTATAAAGATTGAAAACTCCTCAAACAAAATTATTTTCAATTAAAAATATTACTTATTATGCAAATTAAAAAAAAATAATTATCAACATTAGTTTCAATTTTGGAATAAATTCAGACTCGAAATTTTTAAAAATTTAATAATTAACTAATTTATTAATTCATTATTATTATTTATTGATTTCAAAAACTTTAATAAAATTCCTCGCAGGAATTCAATTCTTTTCAATAAAATTTCTCAAAAGAATTCAATTATTTTTTCAAATTTAATAAAATTCTTAGCAAGATTTCAATTATTTTGATAATTTATAAAAATTTTCTGAGGAATTTAATTATTTAATTAAATTTCTCGTTAGAATTAACTTATTTTAAAAGTGTATTTTGAATAATTTGGATAATTTCTTTATAAAAATCCAATTATTTCAGATTTAAAATTATAATAGAAATAAATAAAAATAATAAAATAATAAAATTTGCTAGTTATCAGTAATAATTGTTGATTTAAATGTAAATCAACAAATAAAAAAATTTCTAGATACAAATATTTTTTTCCAATTTAACGAAAATTCAAATAAATTGAATTTTCTCACCTAATATGCATTTTATGTTTTACAATAAGATCCCTCACTACTGTTTTTGAATAATTCGCTCCAGTGCCAATTTTCAATAATTCAGTTTGAAGTATACTCAATTGTGCACATGTATGATAAACTGCTGTACAACAGAAACTTTCCATTCCTAAGGAATAGCTAATACCCAGAATCAGTCCAACAACTACCTGCACAGAAAAGAAAAAAAACATAAAATTCTAATAAAGAAAATAAAACTAAAAAATAAATTGTCTTTAATTGTCTACCTGGATAAAATAAGCGATAGCATAAACAACATCTGAATTTTTATCCCAATAATACCAGGAGGAAAATGGATAACGTTTATTACGAGCTGGATCACTTTCAATTCCATAAATGAAAGGCAATAAGTACATTACAGAAAGAAAAAAATAAACCGAAACAATAAATCCTTTAGTAATGTACAATGCAAAACGAGCATGACTGTAAAGAATATTTTTTTGCTTTTCCGTCATTTTCGACGATAAAGAAGTATCCCAATTGTGTTGCATAATTAACACCATATTCTACAAAATTGGTAAATATTTTATTAGTAAGTATATATTAATAAAATAAATGTGATATTTTAATTTTTTTAGGACTCAAAGTTCCCCCATCTGAATTAAAAAAAAACTTGGAATTTCAATTTCTTGTAAGCATTTAGTATATTAAAGAATATTTTGATTCAGTCTAAAAATGATTATTGAATTTCTCTAATATATTCTATAATGCTTCTAATATTCAAATAGTACCTATATCTAACATTTTAATTCAAATTAATTTTTAAACAAATTTTTGTTAGAAAACTCTACTAGAATTCAATTATTTGAATAATAATAATAATAAATAAATAATATTAAAATATTTTTCAATAATTGAATTCTTTCGACGAATTTTAATAAAAAACATAAAAAACTTTAAAACTAATTGCATTTTTCGAGGAATTTATTTTAAATTCCATCAACAATCATTCAAATTCTGCAATGAGTTTTATTATTTTTGAAAATAATTGAATTCTTGAGAAGAATTTTATTAAAAAATATTAAATAATTGAATTCCAGTGACAAATTTTATTATTTCTAAAAATAATTCAATTTTGCAAAAAATATTATTAAATTTCCTGAAAATAATTGAATTTCTGGGGGAAATTTTCATATTTATCAAGATAATTGAATTCGTTCGAAGAATTGCGTTAAAAATTTTTGAAATAATATTAAATATAGGGGAACATAGTCTAGGTCGGCCACCTTTTTGACTTTTGTTTATAACTTTTTTTTAAAAATGAATTTGGACAATTGAAGTATATGGTTGGAAAGTCCTGTTTAATAGGAACATTTTTTCTGTACAAAGTAAATTGACAGGTTTAAAAATGAAAAAGTTATAAAGATTTAAAAAAAAAAAAATTTGTAGTCCAGGTTGGCCATTACAGTCAAGGTCGGCCATGTTTAAAATTCAAAGGGCATTAATCGTTAAAAAATAAAATGACATGTTTAGAGTTACGGAAAATTGATTCTTTATTGTTTACAGTTTGTAACTTAATGAAATAACAAAATAATAACAATAAACAATATAAAAAAATAAATATAAATAAAAAAAATTTTTGCACTAAAATATTAATAAAATTAAATAAAAATATTAATATGATGATCAATTATATTATGAGTTATACAGAATTGCAGTTTTTGCAAATGAAGTAGCTCGTCCTCAACTTTGCGCATTTTAAACACATAGTGGCCGACCTTGACAGTAAGTAACATTACCGAATTGTTGTAACCATAAAGAAATACGTTTCGGGATTCGATTTTTTACTTTGTTTTCCTTTCAACCATGAGTCCCACAAATTTTCTGCATACTTGCCTTGACGATTCAATTTGTTTTTTATCTTTTATTAATGGTTTTTCACATTATGCACAAAACTTTTTTTGAGCTTTTTTTGTACCGACGTCACAGAAAACACAATTTTCGATTTTCCGAAAATGTAATTGAACAAAAAGTTAGGTTTCACTAAGACAAGCTTCGACAAAAATGCGCGTAGGTGGCGCTAGTGAACTTGACAAAAAAACGCGAGTGGCCTACCTAGACAGTAGGCCAACCTTGACTACATTCCCCTAATATTTAAAAATTGTACTAATTTCTACGGAATTAAAATTAGAAGTTTATTAACAAAATTAATTCTACAGAATTGTTAATTAAAAGAAGGAAAAATTCAGATTTTCAAAAATTAAAATTTGAGACCTTTTCAAAATTCAATTATAATTAAATATATATAATATATTAAAAAATTCAACTAATTTCAAAAGAATTTGAATTCTTAAAATTTTTCAAAAAACTAAGTTCATTAATATTTCTAATTAAATTTATTAAAAATTAAATAAATTTAAGAATTTTTAATTAAATAAGTTTATGAATTGTTTTCTTGTATAGTATGCACTAAAAAATTGTTATAAAAAAATTTGAATGTATTAAAAATGTACCTATTGTTTATTTTTATAGTTATAATTTAATGTTTATTTATTATTATTACTTATTATTATTGTTATTACTTATTATAATTATTTATATTTTATAAATATAAATATGTAATTTTTATTAATTATTTTTTTATTATTATTATTTTTATTGTTTTTATTATTATATTATTCTTAATGTTATCATCATTATTTAACAATATTTTTAATAGTTCCAAATTTTAAAGCAAATAATTTATTTTTTAATTTAAAAAATTAAATTTATTCTCACCTTAATTAATTTCTTCTTTTTGACAGTAAAACTAAATTTAATAATTGTATTAACAGAATGAGCAGTGAGACACAAATTTTGGACGACTGCATTAAAATCGCCCCAAACCATTAATAAATCCAATAACATAGGAATGACTAAAAATATCGTGATAGATATTATAATAATTACAGGATGAAATTTATGAATGATGATTCGAAATTTTGATGCTTTGTCATGTAATGGCCATATTCCAATAAGAGTTAAATACATTTTATTAATGTAAATATAATCCTCAAATTTCTCTATCATTTTTATTTTTATTTCATCAAATTTACTCGTTTCTACTTAATTTTTAATTCTTTTTGACATTTTGCATATTTTTCACTTTTACACTCGTATCGCGATGATTTTTAAAAATTTCTTTCTTCGATAATTAAAATCTGAGTATCATTATGAAGAGATACTTTTTTTGAATTAATTTCAATTATTAAATAATACGATTTCTTTGAGAGTGACATTAGAATGCAATTTTCTTTTAACATTCTTATTTGAATGACAAAAAAAATATATAAATTTACTCAAAGAAGAATATATAGGATATATAAAGTTTTCAACTAATTCTCAAGTTTTTAAATATTCCTACAAAGTAGAGATAAATAGCTGAGGTGATTTTTTTTCTAGAAAAAAAGGTGAGTATAACAAGAAAGTATATTCCAAGTTGTAAATAATAAATCAAGGAAATAAAAATGATTGGCATTTAAAATAAGGGCAGCAATTACTAATCCATTTAACGTCATTCACTTGGCTAGAAAAATGGAATATTTAGTGAAAAACAATGCTCTAGTGTGAAATGAGAAATTTATTTTCTTTTTCACCTGACAAGTCTCTAAATACGCATTAATTATTAAAGATAGGAAGATATTTTGCACCTGTAAAATATAAACTTTTATCTCACTAAAGTTCATTTAATTTTTATAAGATACACGTATGTTTCTATAGAATAAGAAATAAAGGAAAAATAATTCTTGCTTTTAATTCAAGATACTTTAAAAGTTTATGACTGAATTCGACACAAATTTACTTTCAAAATTTAAAATAAGAATTTCCAAAATTTCAAACCAGAAATTAAATGATTTAAATTAACTTTTAGTAAGTACCTTATTTTATTTAGTTGAGTATTTATTCGTATTATATAAATAACTAAAGAATTATTTTAATAAATTTTAACTATTATCCTCGGCAATTTCCACAGTTCCAATAGTTGCATTCAGCAAAACCATTTGGCCTAAACATTATTTTTTCAAAATCAAAATAAATTTATTTAAAATGTTTAAATGTATTTCTTTTTTTTTAATAACTCACCAGTTTTGAATATTAATGTTGCACCTTCTGCACCAACAATACAGGGAATTCCATATTCTCTGGCAACAACGGCGCCATGACTGATTAAACCACCGAGTTCCGTCACAATTCCTCCCAATAATGGAAAATAAGGACTCCATCCAATGTCAGTTGCTCGTGTTATTAAAATATCTCCCGATTTAATTTCATCCGCTTGCGATACGTTTGTTATAACACAAGCTCTCGCATAAACAGTTCCATTATAAACCGACGAACCCATGACTTTTTTTACATTCCGATGTTTTAAATTTATATTTGCCAGCTAAAGAACACAAAAAAAATTTATTTAGAGAAATTAAAAAAATGTTATTTAATTTGTTAATTGAACTAAATAAACTAAAATTAACCTCGAGTGGATTAGGAACTCCAACGTTTAATTCTGCAAATTGATCTTTTTCAAGTTTTGAATACAATCGTTGTCTTCTAAAGGCTCTAAAAAAGTAAAATAAAATTATAAAAAATGCTCTAAAAAATTAACAGTGTAAATAAATATTAAATTAATTTTAAATTAATAAATTAATTAATTGTAAAATTAAAACAAATAAATAAATACTAACTTTCGAACAAGAAAATGATCCGCCCTCTTGACCAACAATCCAATTTCGTAATGAGTCAAGAAAAATATCAAATTTTCATCTGGCAAGCGATTTTTTTCAATTAATAATTTAGCGAGTTTTCTGTAACTTAATCTAAATTTATGCAGTGCATTTGTCATAATTGACTTTGTCATTTCTCGGCGTGCAACAGCTTTTCGACCAAACGGAACAATTTTCCCTAAAATCCATCGGGTCGCATTTTTCTTCGGCGTTTTTAATTTAAGAATCGTCTCCTCTGGTGTAAGATCGCCAATCTCGGTATTTTCTAACGTAACTTTTACCATTGCCTAAAAGAATAAAATTAAAAACCATATTAAAGAAAATTAAACAAGCCTCGGATCGACTTTAAGGCATAAAAAGTCGTTTTAGTCGATTTAAAGTTTAAAAAAACGATCGGAAAATTTGTTTATTGTATTCGGAGTTGTTAAACAAATTTAATTTTCTATTTTTCTGACTTTTTTCCTAATTTCCAGACAGGATTTTGAATTTCTTCCCTTATCTCAATAATAACTTTAATTCTAAGTATTTGTAAAATTCAATTATTTTTTAAATCATTTTTTGATATTTTTAAACATTTTTCTTTAAGAAACGTGATTAGGGGAGAGTAGTCAAGGTTGGATCACGTTCTGACTGTTTTCTATAACTTCTCCTGTCTACCGAATTTCACGATTTCCTCTTATATTATTGGAAAGTTCTACTAAAATGCAATGTTTTTGCTGAACATTGTAAAAAAGTTGGTGTCGCTATGTGATAAAACGAAATAAGCGCTAACTTTGACCACCTATCTAACCTTGACCACTCTCCCCTACTTTCAAAAATCTCAATAAAATTTATTTCAAATAAATTTATTTCAACATAAAAATCACCTCTAAAATAAAAATTTTATTATTTCTAAAAATTACAAATGTAATTCTTCTAATATTTATTCAAAGATTTACCACTAATTTTTTTAAATAAGTAGGTATAATTTAAATTCAAAAAATTTTTATTTGAAACTTTCTAAAATTTAATTATTTCTAAAAACTGCTACTATTACTTCTCCAAAATTCAATTATTTTCTAGAATTTTGAACTAAAATTCTTCTCGAAATGAATTATTTTTAATAATTTTGAAAAAGTTGATGGAGAGTTTAATTATTTATTTAAAAAAAGACAGTTCACTTAAAATTCGTCTAAAAATCAATTGTTTTCAATTCAATATTACGAAATTTCAATTACTTGAAAATTTTTAAATTAAATAATACCTATGTATTAAAAAATTTTACTTTATTTTCGAAAAAATGTGAACTAAAATTTTTTAAAACATTAAGTTCTTTAGAATTTTTAATTAAATATACTCAAAATTTTAATTCTTTTTAATTTTAACTTGAAACCTTTTGAAATTTCATTATTTTTAAAATTTATGCTATAACTCTTCCAATATGTAATTATTTTCTAGAATTCTTAATTAAAATTCACCTTTAAATTAATTTTCAGAAAGTAATTAGAAAATTTAATTATTTAAATCTAAAAATTCAATTATTTGTAATAATTATAGAATTTAAAAATTAATTTTTAGAAATTGCATAATATTACTTTTGCTATAATCAGTTCAATTTTTTTACTAATTCAGATTTAAAGAACAAGTTTTATGATGCTATTTTAGTAAGAAAAATTTATAAATTATTTTATTATTTTATTTTTAATAATTTTGCTAATACCTAATTGAATTCTTTCTAGGAATTTTATTAAAATTTTTGAAAATAGTTGAATTTTTCCAATGAATTTTATTAAAATTTTTGAAAATAGTTGAATTTTTCCAATGAATTTTATCAATATTTTTTTAAAAAATTGAATTTTTTCAAAGAATTTCAATAGATTTTTGAAAATAATTAAATTTATTTTGTACGAAGAGTTTTTAAAAAAAATTTTTTATTTAATTGAATTGTTTTTAAAGTATTATATTAAAAAATTTAATTATTGTTAAATAATTAAAAAATTATAATTATATATTATATTATAATTATATTATTATTTCGTTAAATTAAAAATTGTATTGAAAATAATTGAATTTGTAGAGGAATTTTATTAAAATTTTTGAATTTTTTCAAAGAATTTTATTAAAAAGTTTCAAAACTGATTAAATACTAAAATTTAAATACTAAATTAAATACTAAATTAATTAATAATAATACTAAATAATTAATAATATAAATAAATAAATAATTAATTAATAATTAATAATAAATAATTAATAATTAAATAAAAATAATTAATACTAAATTAAATACTAAATTTTATTAAAACTGTATTGAAAAGAATTGAATTCGTGTAAAGATTTTCATTTAAATTTCAGAAAATAATAATTAATTAATTAATAAAGTAAATTTTTTTTATTTTGAATCTGAAATTATTCAAAAATTGAAGTTTATATATAAAAACAATAATAATAACTGGCGTACGTAACGTTTACTAATTTTTGTAAATTTGATTAATTGAATAATTTCACTTTTTAGCATCAAAGTTTTTTTTAGGTATTAAAGTGAAACAAATAACTTACCTGAAGAGCGTTAAATAATTTCTCGGGTTTCATATCCCATGTTTCAGTGATAAAATCCATTTCCTTAATATTTCTATGTCCGTAAGTTTTCAAAAATTCTTGTAATAATTCCAAAGAATGCGGTGAATTCATTTCCAGCCAATTAATAACATCCTTGGTATTAATTTGAGCGAATTCTTCCCATTTACCGGTGTCCCTGATAAAATTTGCTATTCTACGCAGAGCAATTGGAACTTGTGCACTTATTACATTGTTACACGAACTCAGTAGAACAGCAATATCCGAAAAATGATCGACTGTCAAATCATCACTATTCTCTATTAAAATTGACATTAGTAGAATTTCATAGAAAACACTAACTCTTGACGTGAGATTGTGACAGCCTCCAATCTAAAAGAAATATTTCCATACATTTCAGTTTTTTAAAAATTAAATTTTAAAAATTAAAAAAAAAATACAAAAGATTATAATTTTGTTTAGATACCAACCAATTGTAAATAAATCAACGACTCGTCGATTGCTCGATAAAGATCTTCAATTTTATCAAAACGATTTGCATCAAGTGTCATAGAAGTGAAAATATTTTCCATTTCCTTTAAAGTTGCCTCTGCTTTCCAAGCGTCCGTAATCATAAATATTGTTTGTATCGTAGTTCCCCATAATGAAACGCCATTCCTCTCCTTCGCTTGATTATAAATTTCTGGCGTTGTTATCACATGACCACAAACAGCAACGTCCGATACTTTAACACTTGGTCTCAATTCCTTTGTAACGCACGCTAACATTGTCTAGAAAAATATTCAAAATTTATTTATTCACTCATTTATTAATTATAAGAATTGGATCATGAATTGCGAAAAGGACTCAACTCTAAAACCCGTAACTCATTTTCACAGCAATTTTTATGTGAAAACAATTACGGTTTTTTTAGCCCTTTTTGAAATTCACGATAAAATTATCTTCTTTCATATTTAAAATTATATATTATAAAGTACAAGAATAAATATTATTAGAATTAAAATATTTCAGGAAATCATCACTTACGTTCAAGTAATTAATAGTAATTCTCATGGAAGAAGCGTGTATATGTATATCACAATAAGGAACAATGGATGGCATCTTGAAATTATTATTAAGCGAACAATTGAGCAAATAAATAAATGTGCTGATTGTCAATGGTGATGTGACGCCGGGGAAAACTTCTCCAACATTTGCAAATGTAAGTATATCATTTTCAACAGGTACAATGGAATCTAATTCGTAAGTCAATTCAAAATCGGTCCAATTATCGAGACTTGTGATTGGACGTGATTGAAGTAAAAATATATTATCGCCAATAATTGCCCATTCAATGTCACGTGCATTTTGAAAGAGATTTTCCAAATTGACACCAACTTTGGCTAAATTAAGAGCAATTCTATTTGAAATGGAATTTTTTCTTGTTTCCTCGTCGCTGAGCTCTTTTAAAATTGTTCCCGAATCATTAGTCATTGTTATCTTTTGATATTTCTTTCCAATTTCAATACTTTCGATTGTTAACGCATCGTTCCAGTTTCTTTCAATTATCACTGTGTCTGGTTCGACCATTGCAGAAACTACTGTCTTTTAAATTTTTGAGGGAAAAAAAAGAAGAGTAAATCATTATTTTACAGGTAATAAAATAATTTTAATTATATTAAAAGAATAATTTAAACTGCAAATTGGAAGAAAATGTCTTTAATTACCTCGCCAAGTCCGTAATTTGAGGTAATGACAATATTTCTTGGATCGCCAGTCGTTGGATGTCTTGTAAACATAACTCCTGCAATTTCGGCATCGACCATTATTTGAATGCAAACACCCATCGAAGCTTTCACAGGCAAACCTGATCGACGCCTGAAAATAATAAAATTATTTTGTATGATGAAAGAATTTTAAACGAAGAAATAAGTCTCAAAAATGTAAAAAAAACTATTTCATTTTTGCTTAAGGTGCATAATTCTTTTTTAAATATTTTTTTATACCTTTTTTTATTTTACTTTACTTTATTCTTATTTCATTTCATTCATTTTACTTTTCTTATTTTATTTATTTACCAACTAGCATAACTACTTGCGTTTCAAAACAATTTTTAAAAGTAATAAAATTAAATTCTTTTAAATATAAAATTTA
Organism: Leptopilina syphax; assembly: GCA_032872505.1. Lineage (NCBI taxonomy): Eukaryota > Metazoa > Arthropoda > Insecta > Hymenoptera > Figitidae > Leptopilina > Leptopilina syphax. Next base: position 2,402,364 of record CM065470.1, on the reverse strand, counting down.
TTTTAATGAAATTTGTCAAAACTTTTAATTGTTTCAATTCTTAAAATTATTTTCGGGAATTCAATTATCTTCAAAAGAAAATGTTAATTAAGTACTGGCTCGAACCAGTGAAAGTATTTAAAAATACGGACTTTACGGACCAAAAATGAAAAATTACGGACCATTTACGAACCAATTTATTGTTGACAAAAATATAACCAGTCCGAGTCAAATAAGAAAACATTTTACTTAAAACTATAAATTAAATTTTTTATAATAATTAAAGATGATCGAGTGATAAAATCATTATCAATTCAATTATTATTCTCAAGAATTTTTAACTAAAATTCTTCTTAAAATCGATTATTTTTAATAAGTTTCGAAAAAGTTCTTTGACAATTTTCAAATCCATTTGTTTACAATATTAAAATTTACGAAATTTCAATTATTCGTAAATTCTTCAATTAAACATATATTAGAAAATAAAAAATTTAAATAATATAAAAAAAAATCCGCAATTAAACTTTCTCAAAAAAATTAATTCCACTGTTAGTTAAAAATATGAAAAATTCAAATTTTCAAAGATTTGAATTTGAAACCTTTTCAAAATTCAATTATTTCTAAAAATGTACCTACGCTCTAATGCTTTTAATATTCTATAATCTAAAATTTTAACTGAAATCCATTTTTTAAATCAATTTTTTTGAGGAAATACTATATAATTCTTATAAAGAACTGCATCAATAAATTTTTAAATAATTGAATTCTTTTGACGATATTTAATAAAGTTTTTAAGAATATAATTACATTTTTTCGAGAAATTCGATTAAAATTGTATTAAAAATAATTGAAATTCTGCAATGAGCTTTATTATTTATCAAAATAATTGAATTACTAATAAGAATTTTATTATTTACCAAAATAATTGAATCCCTGTAAAAATTTTATTATTTATGAAAATCATTGAATTGAGAAAAATTTTTGAAAATAATTGATATTGCGGAGAATTTAATTATTTCTAAAAATAATTGAAATTTTGACGAGAATTTTAAAAAATTTTTGAACATAATTGAATTTTTGCGAAAAATTTTATTACTTTTGAAAATAATTAAATTTCTTCAATCATTTGTAATTTCTCTAAAATTACATTTTTTCAGAATGTCTCCTTAAATTATTCAAAACTTCAATAATTTTTGTGAAACAAATATTTAGAAACCTATTATTTATTTCAATTGAAATTTCAAATCATTTCAATGTAAAACCTTTTAATTATTTCTAAAAACTACAACTGAAATTCTTCCAAAAGTCAATTATTTTTTAGAATCTTTGAATAAAATTATTCAAAATTTTAATAATATTTTTAAAGAAAAATAGTATATTAATAGGTAATTAATTAAAATAACTTTTGACATAACAATTTGAGCAGTAAAACAATTTGGAATCAAAAAGCCCTAACTTTGCGTGAGAATAGAATATCTCCATTATTATCACAATTCTGTTTTTTTTTTACTTTTTTCGTTAATTATCTGAATCTTTTACCTGTACTCCACACTCTGATGAGAATAAAGACTCGCCCAACATTGGGAAACATATTTTAGAACATTATCTGAATCCTGAATACCAAGAAAAGTTGAATTTTGACCAGCAGCTGATGTATCCTCACTATCTTCTCCAATTGCACTCGATCTCACGGCATATCGTAAATTCATTTGATTATTTTTTTCAGCATTTTCCAAGTCTGACAATGCCTTTAATATTGCTTTTCGTACTGGTTCAACTATAGCTGAAGTCTTCAAGAGCAAAACGACTCTAGAAAGAAGTAAATAAAAATATGTAAAATTTAGTTTCCATTTTTAATTTTTTCAATTTTAAACATTTTTATTTGCTTATTTACTTAATTATGATTTCTTATATACTTTATGAACTCCTTTATATACTTTAAAAATTAAGATCTTTTGTCTATCGTTGACAATTTCAATTTATTCAATTTATAAATTAAAATAGTTCGATACTTACTTCTCGCAGGAATTTTTCAAATCTTCAATTTCATTGATATTTATCCGTTCGATATTATTAATAGCCAATGATAAATTCTTACTAGAATCCAATTGATACTGAAGTGCAGAAGCAAGAATACAAAATCCTTGTGGAACATAGAACTATAGAATAATAAGAAATAAATCAATTTCTCTATAAATTAAATTTAAATTCGTTAATGTTAATTTAACATTAATGTGAAAAATAAAATTACAAAAATTACATACATCGTTAGTTTCAATGGATGATAATAGAGCAAGTGATTTTGCTTTTCCTCCCACGAGTTCTTCATTCTGACAAATCTCGTCTCGAAATGATACAGTGAAAGTTTCTACATCCAAAACTTGAGGAGAATGCAAAGGAAACGAGGTTTCCAAAATATTTGCTGTCGATGAGGCAAAAGCTTTTTCTGGATAACAAAGAAACACTAAACCTGATCCTGTAAAAAAGGAAAATAATTCGAATGTACTTTTCAAATTAGCTGAAAAATTGAAAAAAAATACTAAAAAAGAAACTAAATTGCACTTTTGCAATTTAGTTTCTTTTTTAGTATTTTTTTTTATAAGAGGGAAAATTATTTTTATAAAATATACAAAAAAATTACCTTCTTTTTTGTTACGTTCTAATTTAATATTGTACGTCACATATTTTTCATCAACATTATGTCCATGATGTAAAGAACGTTTCGAATTTTTTTGTAACTTTACAGAAAATTCATAATCGTTACCAGCTGGAAAAATTTAATTTAATTTTAAATTAATCACTTTTAAAAAAATTTACCTAAGAATAAATAAAGCAAATAATCTAAGTTCCTAATTTTGAAATACTTAATTACTAAATTTTAAATGAATAAAAAAATGTAATTAAAATAAAATTAAAGTTTAAAAGTTGACAAACCTTTGAAATGAATATTTTCGAAACCATTTTTCTCCAAATTTACATCACAGTCGATATTTAAATCCATCCAATCTATCTCCAATATTGTATTATTTATCGTTTTTAAATGTCCAAATTTCACTCTACAAAATAAATTCCCTTCATTATTTATCGTAAAACACAATTTTAATTTATTTTAATTTCCAAGAACTTACATTTCCGAACTGTCTTTCAATTTTCCAATATTCAGATAAAATGTAAGTCCATCGATTGATCCGAAATATGACAATATTTTGTCAAACTTGGAGATTATCAGACGTTCGCATTTTCGTTGACGGAAACCTCGCAGAAAACATTCTTTCGTACTCGAATCCTCAAAAAGAATTTGTCCAACAAGTGAACCCCATTGATCAAATTTCTCAAGTTCCTCTGAATATTTTTCTACATCATTGTTTGAAAAATCGGATTTTCTTAGAGGCACTGAATTGGCAATAAATCTGCAAAGTGGAAAATAATTTTACAAAAAAGAATAAAGATAATAATAATTGAATAAAAATAAAAAGAACGCAGTTAGTTGTAAAACTTACATGAAATTAAAACGAACATGTTCTATTTTGCCCATATCGTCAGCAATATATTTTCTAGTTCCATTCCTTAAGAGTCCGTTAAATGTTATTCGCCAGCGAACAAGAGGTTCACAAACAGAAATCTTTACACCGCCAATGGACCAACTTTGATTAGTAGAATTAAAAGCTATTGTACTTGGATGATCTGAAAAAAGGGAAAATTCCGAAAAAATTAGTAAAAAATAAAATTTATAAATTAAATTTAAATAAAAATTGTAATAAATTATCCTTATTACCTGGAAGTTCGTATACTCGTCCATCAGAAAGATACAAAAACAATATAAGTTCCTTGTCATTTCCTTTATGATTTAATTTCAGGAACAATGAATTTCCTTTTTGATCCGTCCCATAAAATAAAGAACAAACTGAAATCTTAATATAATTTTTAATTCCCAATAATTTCAATTACAAAATAGATCAATTTTTTTTTTTTTTTTTGATAATGTGAAAATATTACTTACATCTTCCTGAAATTTCTTTTGCAATTCTTCAATTTCCATATTTTCGATAATTTTCAATTTCTCAAATTTCTCTTCACCTAAATAAGTGTAAACACTTTTCTTCTTGTCATTAAAGAAGAAACTTTTGAAACTTGAATAGCACGTATCGAAAACTAAATTTTTGCACAAAAGAAAAGATAATTTTTTAAATACACAAATGAAATGCAAATGAATAAAATTCTAATTATGTACTTTGATATGTAATAAAATCTAAATGCAGAGAAAAATTCCATTCATTATTTACCTGATTTTCTCGAAACACCATTTTTTTTAACTTTTCTAAATAAAAAATAAGTGAAAATTGCACAAACGAAAGGAATTGTGAATAAAGAAGAAATTTTTAATTCCATGTTTCCTTTAATTCGGGAATAGTGGGAAATAATTCCTTTTTTTCGACGTCCTCACTGATCAATGTTCAAAATGCGACTGCTTATCATTTTAACAAACTCTGTATCTTTATCGAAACTTCAATCGTAGATTAAAATTATCTTACAACAGATTTCGATAAGATGAAATTAAAATTATAAAAAATTGTACAATAGTATAATTGTAAAATAACGATAATATTGCAAAAATAATTTTTTTAAAAAAAGGGATAATGTAATTTTAAAAATAGTCATTAATTTCTCATTCCTTCATCATTAAACTGTTTTTTTCATTTTGAAAAATGTAAACAATTTAAAATATGCACACGAGACTTGCGAAAAATGAATATCATTCTCACATTTTGATATTTACAATTCAACTATCCGAGAGAGAATGAATGATCATGCTATTTGCGTCATTCAATTATGAAAAGGATTCAGTCAGTACCACTATAAATTACGTAACTATAATAACAGGTTAAAAATCAACTTCGAATTTCTAGGTCAAGATCGAGATTAACTAATCTTTCCTACATTTTTTTAGATTCAATTTTCCAAATAACCTTTTTAAATTGTATTATTATTTTCAAGAAAAGTCTCAAGAAAAAATTTGTGTTTAATAATAATTCTAACTTCCGTCATTCTATTAAAAGAAACAAAAAAAAAATACAAAAAATTCCCTTCTAATAAAAATAGAATTATTTACAAAATTCTCTATTTTTACACTTTTTTTTTAATGAAACAAATACTGTTAATAAATCCTGTAAATTCTTAATACAAATTCTTCGCATTCAATACCAAAAAAGTAAATATCAATCGTAAAAAAAATTCACAAACTGTAAAATTCTCAATCACAGTCAAATAGTATTTTCTTTGCAAAAAATGCATCAGCAAACATTGAGCAAGAAATGTCATAACACGATCGTTAAAATTTGTACTTTTCTTTTTAAATATTACGTTAATTAAGAAAATTATTGAATTTTCTTCACTGAATCACTAGCAGTAACAGGTTCTTCCTCGATTGTTGCCGAATCAGTGCGTGACTTATCAACAGGATAGAGCCTAAAAGATAAAGAGAGAAAAAAAATAAAGACCATTATAATTGAGAATTAAGTGAGCGACAATAATTTTACATAATGTGAGGAAATAAATTCACCATCGTTGATATAAGTAGACGAGGAAGACGGCGTCATCTCTGAAGCACGCAACTCTGTGTGCCATTGGCATTGTAATGATGAATGCAAAAATATCATCGATAAATGTATTGAACGCTTTATACATAAATGCACGCCAAGGTAAATGAGCGACAGACTTTAGTTTATAATTTAAAAACAGTTGAGGCAACATGAAGAGAAATCCAAAAGCGTAAACTCCATTAACAAGTGAATTTATACACCAGGAATACCAGCTACGATAACAGTATCATTAATAAATCTTTTCTTTTTTTATCAAAAAAGAATTAGCTATTTTTTTTAGGGAAATTAAAATTTAATGTTCCTTAAGTTCTGAAAAGGTTTAAATGAACGAAATTTATTTGTTTCTTCTTTAATTTAAAATTGTATTACAATAAATTTAGGTATAAAAAAAATTGTTTTTAAAGTTTCTGAATGTTAAATTTAAGTTTTTCATTTTTATCGTACAATAAGTAGTTTATGGAAATATTTTTTATATAAGATATTTCGTTTATTTGAACGTTCAGAACTTGTGGATAATTTTTTCTTCTATGAGGATTTAAAATTTTCAACGTTATTGGAAAATTTTATAGTATAATAAGGAGCAAGTTTTTAAAATCTGATAAATCCCTATTTTCTTTAACTTCGAGAACTTGAAACAAATGAAAATTTCTCATAAAACCACTAGAGATAATTTTAAGATAGAAAATTTGTAATAATTTATTTTCATAACAATATTTTTATATCTAATATGTTTTTTTAGTTAAACTTTATCATAATTAAGTAATTTAAAGGTTTTGGTAATTTTTTTTAACAAAAAAAGAAATATTGTCATCTTGGTTATGATGAAAAGTTTTTAAATTGAAAATTCCTTGTTAACATAATAAAAAAAATAATATTATTTTTTTCCCTTAAATTGAACGTTTTTTGAGGTACTTTAAATATTAAATTTATGTTTATCTAAATTTTTTTGAAAAATAAAATTATCAATTCCTAAAAACTTCCAAATTCTTACAAATTAATAAATAGTAATAAATAAATAATACATAATATAAAATTTAATAAGTATACATTAACAGGGTTTCCATAAAAAATTTGATTTTATTTTTCCCTGTCTTTTTCCTAATTTCCAGACAGAATTTTGACTTTTTCTCTGATTCCTATAAAAAAATTGAAAAAAGTTCAATTTTATAAGAAAGATAAATTTTAGAAGCAAAATTTTTATTTGCAGGTCAAAACTTTATTTTTTTTATTTTAAAATAAAAATTATAATATTATTACAGTTTTACAATAATTAACTTTTTAAAGATTTCAAATTAAAAGTCTTTTGAAATTTAATTATTTCTAAAAGTTTACACTATAACGCTTCTATTATTCAGTTATTATCTAAAATTTTAACTGAAATTCATATTTAAATAAATTTTTATCAGAAAATTCTACGAGAATTCAATTATTTAAATACAAAAAAAATAATTTATTGAACAATTGAATGTTTCTCAAAATTGAATTCTCATAAAGAATTTTAATAAAATTTCCAAAAATAATTGCATTTTTCGAAGAATTCATTTAAAAAGGTATTAAAAATATAATTGAAATTAAACAAAATTAAATAATTGAATTCTTTTGAGAAATTTTATTGAAATAAGATATTGTAAATAATTGAATTTCGAAAAATTTTTGAAATTAATTAAATTTCAACGAAGAATTTTATTAAAATTTTTTTGGAAATAATTGAATTGTTACAAAGAATTTTATTAAAATTTTTGAAAATAATTATTTAATTCTAAGAAACAAATTATTTCAAATTTTTTTAAAAATAATTGAATTCTTTCGAAGAATTATTTTTAGAATAATTACACTTTCAAAGGAATTCATTTAAATTGTATTAAAAATAATTGAAATTCTGTGATGAGTTTTATTACTTATGAAAATAATTGAATTCTTGCAAAAAAATATTTCATAAAATATTTCAAAAATAATTGAATTTATGAGAAGAATTTTATTACTTATAAATAAAAAAAATTGAATTCTTGTGAAGAACTGTATTAAATTTTTAAATAATTGAATTCATGCGAAAAATACTTTTTTATTAACAAAAATATGGATATATTTATTTATTTATTTATTTCAAAATTCGAAGAGTCTTCAATTAAGACTCTTTGTAAAATTCAATTATTTACTAATTATTAATTTTAAATTCTTTGACAATACAAAGATTTTCTTTTAAATCTGTAATGAAATTCTTTAACAAATTTAATTACTTTCAAAAATTTTAGTTTAAAACCTTCTAAATTTCAATTATTTTTGAAAATCGCAACTGATTTTAACAATAATGCTTTCTAAGTTAACTTCAATTATATTAATAAGAAAATTATTTTAGAATGTAATTATTTAAATTAATTTAAATTTAATTATTTACATAAATAAGAAAAAATTGCGGTAATGTTTTAAAATTCATTGTGATTCGAAAGTTTTTAAGGTGAAAAAAAATTCAATATTTATAGTTTTGATGAAATTCCCTGACATTTTTCTCTCATTCTACTAATTTTATTTTCCCTGACCTGTGGCAACACTGTTTTAGGGAAATTGAAATTTTTCTTTTATGAGGATTGAAATTTTTAACGGAATCGGAAAATTTTGTAGTAAAATAAACTTTTAACGTTATATCCAAGTTCTTATAAATTAATAAATAATAAATAAATAATGAATAATAATTAAATAAGTTTACATTAAAGAAAAATCAAATATAAAATGAAAATTCTTACCTTTTGTGAGCTTGATAAAGAAGAGAATAAATTGCACCAGCGAGAACCAATGGATACAGAAGATAACTCAAATATCGCATACTTTCCGCATCAAATTGTCGAGATTTCGCTTCCAGTGAATCACATTTGCTCCAATTGAATTTTATCTTGGGTATGAAGCCATCTCTTACAAATTCCGCCCTTAAAACTTTCTTCGACTTCCACAACTGTACAATGAAGGGCAAATAAAATATTTCAGAATTTCTATTGATAAATGTAATTAAGGCGGTGTCAAAGTCGATTGGATTTTTGCATTGAGCTTCAATGGGAAAATCGCATCGACTTTGACATCCCCTTAAAATAGTTTCCGAAAAAAATAAAGACTTATTTTTATATTTATTTCTAAAATATAAATTCTATTTATTTGTATGTAAATAAATAAATATTTGCATAAAATAAAAATTGAATAAAAAAATTAAAACTCGAAAATTGAATACAAATTGACAGAGAAATTTGACTTAATTTATTCTCCAATTTTGCAACAACATTAAAAAATAATAAATATTTCCTATTAAATCTCACTAGAAATTAATAAAAAAACAAATTCCATTTAATTCTCACCTCTATAATGCAACCAATACCCGATGGAATTATAATGAGTAATGAAGAGCCTTCATCGAGAAGATACAAAAATATAACAGTCTGACTAAATGCACGCCATAAAATTGTTTGAATACTGAGACCAGCAAGATTGTTTTTACCCCTCCAGAAATTAACGTCATTCTTGAAAGCGAGGAAATCAAAAAGTAGCTGAAAATAAAGAAATAGATTTTTCAATAAATTTAAAAATTAATTTCAATTTGAAAAATACCTATAAATAGATAATTTGATTTACTTATTTTATTATTTATTGCTTTATTAATTTCATTACTTATTGTATTGCTGCGAATAAATATTCTCCATTTTATTTTTATTTTAATACAAAAAAATTAAAGAATATGGTTTTTATCTATTTAGATTAAAGTATTTTTATTTAATTTTTTATTTCTATTTTTACTTTAATATAAAAAATTGAAGAGTATAGTATTTAGTTAGATTAAAGTATTGAGATATTAAAAAGGAAAAAAATTTTGTTAATTAAACTCACATGTATGGAAGCAACGAAGACAGTTCCAGCCAATAAATATAAATTTGTATCCGCTAAGATGCTTTTAACTTCGTCGACATCCTTATCTCCAAAACCAAGTCCTTTTAATCCTTTCATTGCCGCTTCGATATGTAAGATTAGTCTCAATTTTCCAACCGATATTGGCGAATAAGTAATTGTAACATTAGAAGATGTCAATTCTGTCGTGATTGGAATCAAATGACTCAATCGAGTCTCCAAAAAGTTGTAATTTATCATTGGGAGATATTTCCGATTTTGAATTCGTCTGAAATGTTTAAATAGATTAAATTAACATGTTAAACTGCAATTAAAATTTAAAAAATAGAAATTTACAAACTAAAAGTGATTATAATTTTAATTTCAACAGTTTTTAATTTTTATCTCCCTAAACATTCAAAAGTTCAAATGAACAACGATTTTTTTTTATCTTTCGTCCACATTCGAATCTTATTAGAAATTCTTTATTAATTTAGGGAATTAATTCCTATCTTGAAATGTTTAATTTACTTTATTTTTTATTTTATTCTAGTAATTTTGGAAAATATCTAAATAGAAAAAAGATATTCGTTTATTTGAAAGTTTGAACTTACAAATGAACGAATGATTTTTTTTAGAAAAATTTAATTTAAATTTAAGAAAATTTTCAAAATCTTAATATTTTAATTTATTATTTAAATTAAATAATTTAATTATCAATTTGCATACTTCATATACGGCATGAATTCCATGGGCATATTATTAGTTGGAAGATCAACAGGATCAGTCATTATCGTGAAAGTAACTTTGCTCTTTAAATGTGAAATTGGTTTTGTCCTCGATTTTTTCCTATGTCCTTCAACCTGCTCGACTCCTAATAAATTAGATCCTTTCAATTCTGGCACTGCAAACTGGGTCATTTTAATTGGAAGAATAACCGCATACTTATTCTGAAAAAGAAATTTATTCCAAATATTCATGAATGCCATTTTTGTTTTTCAAAATTAAAAAAAAAGAAACAGTTACCTTTGATAGATCGTAGAAGGATCTTCCCTGATTTTCAGAAAAAGGAGTTAAAAAAACATGTAAAAATAAAGTTCCATTTCTTCTCGTTCTTTCGGGAATTATTAATGTTACTTGGCTGTAAAATAGAAATTCTAATTAAGTTCAAAATTCGACGAATTCTATAAAAGTACTAAAAATTTCCAATCAGAATTCTCAGTTTTCTCTAAAAATTTATAAAAATTTTTTGCAATTTATAAACAATTTACGAAAAAAAACAAATACAAATAAAATATAAAAAGAAATGTTCAGTTAATAAAATATTCAAGATTTATAAAGAAATACAAAATTTATTAAACATATAAAACGAACGTAAAACAAAGTTATGGCAAATTAGATGAGTCTTTTGTTCAATCTCAATAAACAGTATGTTAGAAAATACATTCCAAATGTAATCTAAACATAGAAACATAAAAATTAACTTATTAATAAGGAAACGAAACTTCTTTTTAAGTCATAATATAAAAAAATAAAAATATCTTTCTTTGATAACGTTTCTTAAACTTTTTAAATCGACAGTTATCCAATGAAATGTCGTTGAATCTCGTCTGTCTTCTTTGAGTATTTGGTTTTGTTTCAATCATCTTCTGCCATTTAACGATAATCTATAAAGAATTAATTCAATATTAAATTTTAACAATAAGAAAATAACAACAGAACATTAAAAAAATAAATAAAAAACGATAAAACTTTTTTTTAATACCTGAAAAAAATGTTTAAATTTCCGTTTCTTCGATTCCAATCTCCGAATCATCTGAATCCACATCAACGTCCAATGATTTCTCCATTTTTTCCACACGAAAATTATCAGGCCAATATTTCTTTGTTTGACATTCATAGAATTCTTCTGAGCCTTCAACCATTTTCTTTGTCGCAAGATCATAAACAATTCTTTCATCAAGTAATAAATCAAAATCGTAATGTTGCGTAAAATCTTTGCCAATAATTGGCGCATTAATGTCAATAACAAGAAACTTCCACAGGAAATATCTTCCAAGTTCAAAATCAATTATTCTCACAATCCAACCATAAATTGGAATTTCCACATCGCCATTAAATATTTTCACTGAATCATCAAATTTCTCGATTTTTTCATCCTCACCAACATATAATTTCGGATAAACACTAATATCAAATTCAGATATTAAACACGGTAATCCACTATTTTGATCAACAAGAATTAAACGTTTCTCCAGTGAACATTCATCAGGCGTTTTACACAATTCAATAGCAATTTTTTTCTCATTCATCACTGACTCGGGAATTGAATCAATTTTTTGAATATTTGCCAAAAAAGCAAAATTTTTACAGTCACAATCATCAATGAATTGTTCAGTTATTTTCGTTGTCACTGAATCGATAATTCTCGGATATTCTAAAGTGTGATCACACTCGAGTCGAAAATGATTTAAAAAATCATTTGCAATTATTGGTCGGACAAAATCAGTCACGGCAAATGTCCATTCATATTCTCTGTCCAATCCAAAATCTAATTTCAACGTTGTCCAGCCGAGAATGGGAAATATTGATGAATCAGCAACAATGAATTCGCTTTTTTCTGAATCTTTCATTGAATCGCCTTGTATCAATGAAATTGGAAAACTGCTCACTTGAGATTTTTCAGTGATGAAAAATAGAATTTTCGAAGATTTCTCCATTATGTGAAAATGTTTTTTCTCAACTCTTGAGGTTTCGATATCAATGACTAATTTCTGTGAATCAAAATCAGTGGAATCGGATTCAGAATCAGTTTCAGTCGTTGAAGAATCGTCCAATTTTTTCGCCTCCTCTTCGATTAATTCCTTGGAGTCATCGGTGATTGATTTTGAATCTATTTTCTCGTCCTCCTCGTCGTCTTCGGAAGTCTCTCCTTCTAAACTGACCTCGTCTTCGGAAGTGTCATCCGAACTCTCGTCTTCGTCCACTTTGATCGCCGTCTTTGGCTCTGAACTTTCATCATCGGAAGATGATTCTTCATCGTCGGATTCTTCAATTTTTTGTTTTGGTGTTTCCTCCTCGAAGTGTTCGGAGCAATCCTTGAAATCTTCTTCTGATTCGAGTTCTTTGGAGGAGTTATCACATTTTCTCGAATCTTTCTTGGAGTCTTCAGTTTCCTCTTGAGTGGGGGAATTATTTTCAATGTTAATTATCGAAAATCCATTGTCCAAAATTTCTGTAGATTCCTTGAGATTTTCGACTGTGGAATTCTTGTTGACTTCTTTTTCTTCCTGAAGTTCTTGGAGTTCCTGGAGTTCGTTGATTTCTTTCGTGGAATTATTATCGTTTTTAATATCCTCGATCTTTAGTTTACAAAACTTGATTTCTAGTTTCGCTGAATCTTCTTTGGAATCGGAACTGACTTCCATTTCGGTGCTTTTTTCGATTTTTGAATCTTTCGCAGTTTCGAATTTTTCTTGGGAATTTTCATTAATTGCTTCGGGAACTTCGTTGATCACTTCCAAATCTGAATCTGATGACTCGAAAACATCGTCGGCTGTGTCCATTTTTTCGACTGAATTCTCTCCTTTTTTTTCTTCTCTCGACTCTGTTATTTTGACTTCTTCAGCATTCGAAATGTTTGAATCGACGATTTCTTGATTCGGCTCGCGTCCGGTGCTCTCGGTGACTTCGATGGAAATTGCCTCTTCTTCGCAAGGTTTTTGCTCCTTAACGACAATCTGGACATTTTCTTCGATTGAAATTGTATCTTCTTTGGAAGCCGTTTGTACTTTAACGACAATGTTGAAATTTTCTTCGATGGAAATTGCAGAGTCTTCTTCGGAAGTTGTTTCCTTGACGAGAATCTTGATCTTTTCTTCCTTTTTCGGCTCCTCTTTGGATTGATCACTGGGAATAATCACTTGTTTCGTCTTCGGCTCACTAACAATCACAGGACTCTCCTCGGAAATGATTGACTCCAAAATACGCGATTCTTTATTGAAATTCGTCTCCAATTCAGCTTCCGAATCATCGGCCGACTTGTTCATGATTTTAATCGAAATTTCCGATTCGTTTCTTAAACTCGACGATTCCAAATTGTCAGAAGAAAAATTGGCTGACAATTGAGGAGTGTTGATTTCGGAAGAGGTGTTTTTTCCCGATTCACCATCAACGGGAGTTGAACTTCTCATTCTTGTTTGGGGAGCAGCAGCAGCACGTGTTTCGGAGTAATTTCTTCGCGGATATTTTCTGAAATTTTGGAATCCTCGTCCTCGCCAGGAGGGAAATCTTGGTCTCGAAACTTGTACATCCGGCCAGCCGTTGACGGATCTTCGACAATCACACGGTTCAGACGGTGGAGCGGTGATCATATTCGTTTGACGATCAATCAAACTATTCGAATTTTGGCAGAAATTGAAGTGTCGTACAAAATCATTGCCGAGAACTGGCTTTTCAATATCAACCACGGCAAATCGGAACGGGTACTCTCTTCCTAAACCCAATTCCAAAGTTTTAGTGGTCCATCCAAAAACTTTGAGAAATTGTCCATAAGTACCACGAATTTCCGATAAATTTCCAGTGAGATTTAAAGCCCTACTGTCGACGTAATTCTTCGGAAACATACTAATCTGAACATTCGACACTAGACACTGTAATTTCGAATTATAATCAGTGACATGAAAACGATGATTTATCCTCGAATTAGATTCTTCTGGATTCCTTGGCCTGCTGACAGCATTTTCCTCACTGCGGGTTGTTTTAGCGAATTTTTTCTTATCCTTCTTCACTCTCGGACTTCTCGATTCTTTTTTGGGATTTTCGCGAGAAGTACTTGCTTCACTGAATTTTGGACCTTCTTTCGTTTTATAATTAAACTTTTTCTCAACATTTTCGAGAACTTTCAAAGGAACTTCAGCACTTTTTTGCTTATAACTCACAGTGACAGTTGAAGGCCAACCGGTTGCATCAATCGTCGTATCACAAGGAATAGACCATTTTGTTCTCAAATCGGCAAGATAAAAACGACTCCGTTGAAATTTCCTCACAAGACCAAAATGATTCATAAAATCTAATCCAATAATAGGCTTGTAATCGTCGACAACAAAAAATTTCCACACAAATTTTCTATTCGTTCCAAAATCTAGCGTTAAACTCGTAAAACCCAAAACTTTCGACTTCTTATTCAAATCGCCAACAATTTCCAAACTGTCATTAATCGGTTCGAGTTTATTTTCCGCTGACAAACACGAAATGGGAAAAATACACAACTGCGATGTATTACCAACAAGGAATGGTAATTTGGAAAATTTTTCATAAACGAAAAAACGTTGTTTTATCGGTTTCGTGTAAATTCCGGTAATGGACGGCCAACCATCTTCACAATGTTGTCTTTGATGACACTCGCAGGGGACAATTGACATTTTTTTCGTCTCACAATTTGTCACTGGATTAAAGAGAGACATTTTTGTGAAATTTAACTCTAGACCGAAATGTGTTAGAAAATCTCTGCCAAGAATTGGCCTTTCGAAATTTGACAAATTAAATGTCCATGAAAATTCTCTTCCCAAGCCAATGTCGAGTACACAATCAATTTTACCGAAAGTTTGTATAATTGCACCGGAACTATTGAGAAACAATTCACTCGTGCCTAATTCGACATAATCTCTTGATTTTTTTGGTTTTCTTGATTTTGGGAAAAAACTTACGTTTGAATCGGCGGCGACAAGAAAATACATGTTTGTTTTTTTATCGATGACAATGAGTCGATGTGGTTTTGGGCATCCGATACCGACCCTCATTCGTGAATCGCCCATTTTTATTCCTTATTTAATCCTCGATTTATAGATATTTTCAATCCAATTTTATTCTCATCTAATACGGCTTCAAGTAGACGGAGATTTTTCTCAAACTTTAAACTCGAAAATACTTTCAAATACTTGGGATATTTTTCTTTTTCGAAAAATGGCGACAAGCGAGCACATTAAACAACACAATACACAATGGCTCGCAAAACTTTTGAAACTGTTTAAACCGGAAAACGAAAGGCAAACGACGCGTCGGATGCGTGCGCGCATAAAACAAAATGTCGCTTGACTTCCGGTTTTTGAATATCGTCTTTTGTTACACGCCCACGATTTTAAAAAAAAAGAAAATATTTAATAAATAAAAAAATAGTTGAATATGCAAGTATTATAAAAAATATTATATTAAGTAAATAATAATAAACATCAAACTAAAAGACAACGCTTTAATGTACACAAAATTTAGTTAAAAAAAAAAATATTAATAAAAAGTTTATTTATAAAATGTACAATTATTATATCTTTTTGGAAATTTTTAGCAAAACTTTTTTTTTAATCGAAAAAATAATACATACATATCTTGAGTTTCATCGTAGTTGAATTTGGAAGATGAGAAAACATGATCTGTTTCTGCTTGAAGAGGACGACTTTTAGGAGAAGTGAAAAAATCCAACTGCAAATCTGGCTTTGAATTTAAGTAAGAACTTATGCAGAGTTCTCTTTTTTCACAAGCAGGAGGAATAAATATAAGTGATATGGTATAAATTGAATAACAAATGTACGTCAAAAACACTCCCGAAATAATAAGGCTAAACGAAGGCCACCTCATTTTAACAATCAGTTTTTTTTTGCAAAAATTTCTAAATAAAATAAGATAACTTTTTATTTAAACAAAAAAAAAAATATCACATTTCTTTTAAACTTTCTAGAGTAAACATAACAATGAACAGTCTTTCATATATGTTTAGATCAGAGAAAATAGTATATTATAAATTAAAATTTCTATTTATTATGCTTTTGATTTTAATTCAGTCTCTTTAGTTAATGTAATATTTCATTAAATATACTTATTTTATTAGCAATACTCTATAAATGCCAGGAATCAATTGCAAATAAACGAATAACAAATTGACACATCATAACACGAGTTCTAACCTCAAAGTACCGTTAGGTCATTAGGTGTCAATATTTTTTCTGCTTCTAGTTATAATAGTGAAAAAAAGAAAATTGCTATCAAATAGTTTTTTAATTTAAAAATAGTCAGGGGTTTATATTTATTAAAAGAAATTTTATTTGAGAAAAGATATTTAATATAAAATGTGTCACTTTATTGATGATATATCGATGTATTAAAAGTAAACAGAGCAGACGACACGCTATATGCATATGTGAGCATTAGTCAATTATATTGCTAACTAGCTATTTTAAATTAATGCCCAAATTCAGATAATTTATCAAGTATTTTCTTATTGAAGAACAAAAATTTTTTATATAATAATACATGTCTTATTCTATTTGTTATTTCTTAGTTCTTTATAATATAATTATGTATTTTTATTTCAGTCATGTATTTGACTTCGTTTTATTTTGTACAAAAGGCGGGAATTTCAAATTTACTTTTTTCAATCATAATTATTCGTGATACATAAAAATAATAAAATAATTAGTAGCAATATATGTATACAATTACTAAAATAATTATAAGTCATATATATAAAAGAATTATTAAAATTTTGACTAATTTACAAAAATATTGACTAATAAGAAAAGAAATATAATTTTTGATAAAATTTCCATTTAATTCAATTCAATTCAATTTGAATTTAATTCAATTTAATATAATTCCATTTTAGTTAAGTTAAATTATTTTGATTCAATTCAATCCAAATAATTTGTTTTAATTCAATTCAATTTATTTTATTGATTTTTATTTACCTATTAAAAAAATTTATCTTTTTTTTATTTCCGTAAAATAAATAAAAAAAAAGTAGTAAAATCCAAAAAAAATAATATTAAAAATTTAATTTTCCATGATTTAATTAAATAAAATAAATAAAAAAATTAGTAGTATCGAAATAAATAATATTAAAATTTAATTTTCAATTAAATTCTAGGTATAAAATAAATAAATAATTAGTACCTAAAAATTGGAAAAAATAATATTAATTTTAATTTTAATTTAATTCCATAAAATAAATAAATAATTACTAAAGACGGAAAAAATTGATATTTAATTTTTGAATTGATATTAAATTTAACTATCAATTCAATTTCAATTAATTAAAATTGAATAGAAAATTAAATTTTAATTTTTGAATTGATATTAAATTGAATTGATTTTATAAACTCAAATTTAAATCAATTCAACTAAGTAAATAAAAAATTAATAAAATCGGAAAAAAATAATTATCAGGTTTTAAGAGAAAAAAATAGATAAAATTGAATTTTTTTACAATCATTTATTTTTTATTTTTTTCACAGTGCGACTATCGTTCACAAATCCAAGTCTTTATTTAAAACACGCAAACAACGTTTCTATTTGCAATTTCGTTCAAATTGAACGATACAAAAAAGTGATTAATACAAATGTTTACACAAAAAACATCATTTTTTTTTGGAAACTAATCTAAAAATTTAATCGTTCAATATACAATCTAACTTAAATAATAAGATTAAAACAAAACGTTAAAATTTTTCATGTACAGAACTGGTTGTATCGACATGTGTGATGTGTATGTGAAAACTAATTGGAATGTATGTACAAAGAATTCTATTATTTATAATAATAATAATAATAATAATAAATAAAAATTATCTTGAAAAAATTTTTTAAAAAACTTTTCAACTATCTTCATAATTATTTTTAAAATACACTTTCAATTCATCTGTGATGCATATGTATATATTTATCTTAAAAATTCTAAAGAGAAAAATAATTTTTCTTTTTTTTTAAAAGCACAAAAGGACATTTTTTTACTTATGAGTATAGCTTTTTTCTAATTTTAAGTAAAAATAAATACACAATTTTTTTTTTTTTTATTCTTAAAACTAGATGATTGTATAAAATTAAGACTGAATTGTAATAAAAATTTCTATATATAAACCAGTTTTCTTTCATTTCTTTTTTTCTCAAAAATTCTTTTACAATTAAAATAAATGTATAAAATGTGCAACATATATAATAATATATCAAAGATGAATGGACAATATCACTTCGTAATTAAAATTTAAATAAAATTTTTTAAATTTAAAGAATATTTTTTCTTTAATATAAACAAATTGAATAAAAGATAATAATTTTTCATCTATAGTGATAAATTCTTTTTCTATTTGGTATGATCTACTTATAATCAACAAAAAAACTTAACAACCGGTGATCAATTTTTTTCATCTATACAATTATATATATATATATATATATATATATATATATATATATATATATATATATATATATATATATATATATATATATATATATACTATATTTATAAATCTGTGAATTCTATCTCTATACTTAGGATCAAATAAAAATTAACAATACAATTAAAATTATTATAGAAAAAAAAATAAACTTAAAAAACCTTGATGATAATTTTCAACAACAAAAAAAATTATACTGTCACATTTTAAATCATCAAATATTAAAAAAAAATAATTTAGTCACTTGATAAATTGTCTTTTTCATTTACAATAACAATGGATCACAAATGTCGACATTGATTCATAATTAAATGCAATCCATAATTAATATTGCTTGATAGAATTTTACATAATATTTATAATAAAAAAAACGGAAATAATTCTAAGTTTAAAAAAACATAGTCTTCGCAAAAAATTCTGAATCAATTTAACTAACTTAAGTAACAACTGTGAGATTTTGGAAGGCACAAAAGTAAACCTTTGTTTATAATATACAATATAATATAATAAACCAGTCATGGTGCTTGACGTGAAAACTCCAAATTTAAACTTTTATTTGTATATTTACTTTAAAAGCTAAATATAGTGAAATTCTTTCAAGTTTAAATTTCAAACTCATTCACACCAAACACGAATTCTTTTTCATTCATATTTACAATTATGACTAATATTTAAATCCTATAAATATAATATCCTAAAATTGGAAGTCAAGATCAATTTATTACAATATTATTATACGTTTATCCTAAAGTCTGTCAGAACTTATTACAGTGATTTTATCATCAATAATTAGCTCATAGAAATGTAAAATATTGCAATAAAACAATTATATTATCGTCAATATTTTCAGGCTTACTATGTGTGATATAATATATATATTTTTTTTAAATCCATATACGCATTTTTATTTATAAACTTTGAATGATTATATTCTAAGTATTAGGCACATAGAACACACAACGTACTTTATATATATATAAATTTTTTTTCCATAATATTATAAATATTTTATATGCGTCAAAATTATGCGAGTAAATCTATAAAACTCTTGCGCAACAATAAATTTTTATATTATTATTCTTCTTTTTAAATATTTTCATTAGAGCACACTCATATATGTGATTCAAAATATATATTTATATATTCGGCTTGTCCGCAAAATGGACCAAATTTTTCAACAAATAGATATTAACATCACAATATTTATGTATAACTTTCGACTTTAGTGATATTCAATTGCAAGCTGTACACATTATATGGTAACGTACACATATTTTAATATATAATATATTATAATATATAATATATAATTTCTATTTTTATATTATATATTATTTCATATATAATATTTCATACAATGCTATTTTATAATGCTCGCAAGCAAGCATTTGACACATGCGTAGACAATTTTTTTCTTTTTATTTTTCTTTACAAATAAATCGTATATTACACGTGTAATATACGGTTAACGACTTGGATTGAGTTTTTTTTTCATCACTTCCTGTATACAATATTTTCTCATGTAATGAGCGGAACTACTTTTATAAAAAGAAAAATATTACACAAATATTAAAATTTCCTTTTTTTAGTTTTTACAAAAAGCTTTTTATTTCAGAAAAATAAATTCTTAGCTAACATTTCATTCTTTTTTAATGTATTTTATTTTTGATAATATTATCCTCATTCGAATAATAAGTTCCATTCTAAGCTTTTTAAAATTACAAAAATTGTGATAAAATTTAACAAACCAAAAAATTTAGTTAAATAAAAAAAAGTTTAATTATTTCTAAAAATTACAACTGTAACCCTAACAAAATTTAATTATTTTCTAGAATTTTTAAATAAATTTATTCAAAATTTAATGATTTTTTAAAACAAATACTTGAATGCTGTGATTAAATATTATCAATTCAAATATTAAAAAATTCAATTTCTAACGTTAAATTTAATAATTTAATTATTTCTAAAAAAATTACAACAAATTTAATTTAATTATTTTCTAGAATTTTTGTTTGACTGTTGTCTTTCTTTTCTAATATTCTTTTAATAAATAATTATTAACTGTAAAAATTTTTAATAATTATTCGATAGTTTTTCCAAAATTAGATTATTTAAATACAAAAATTCTATTTTTTATAAAAATTTTAATTGTAACTCTTAATAGAATTTTTTAAAACTTCTGAATGTCAATCATTAAAAATATGAAACCAAACAATATTGCAAATAATACTTAGATTTTTAAAAAATTGTAATACAAAAATTCTAAAAATTAGTAATTAAAAATATTTTTAAACAGTTTTTTGAAAGATAATAATAATAATTGAAATTTAGAAAGTAAATTTGAAATTTTTAAAAAGAATTTTTAGAAAATATTAAATAAAAGTCAAGTATTTGAAGAATATTGGTTATACCTAAATATAAAAATACATGATTTTTCCAAAATTTTAATAATGAGTCTAATAAAAGTAGATTTTTCAAAAATTATTATTTTCTTTTTTTGAAGATAATTGAATTCTAAAAATATATTTAAAAAATTCTAAGAATTAGGGTTTTAAAAATATATTAAAATAAATTCTTAAATATTATAGATATTTCAATTATGTTTAATTGAAAAATTTCCAAATAATTGGAATTTAGTAAAAGACTTTAATAATTGAATTTTTTAAAAGAATTTATGGAAAATATTAAACAAAATAAAGTTCTTGAAGAATATTAATCAAAAATATGAAAATTGATGATTTCTGCAAAATTTTAATTATGAGTCTAAAAAAGATCTTAAAAAACTTTTTTTTTGAAGGTAATTGAATTTTAAAAAATTCGGAGAATTGAGTTTTTTTTAAAACAAATGTAATGTAATTTTTTCGAAAATAATTGAATTTCTTAAATGACTTTTTTGACAATTTTAAAAACTAATCAATTTCTTTGAAGAATTTTCATTAAACATTTAAAAAATGATTGTTTTTTTCAAATTTTAATAATATTTCTAAAAAAATTAGTTTTTTTCAAAAATTTTAATTAAATTATTTTTTGTAGATATTTGAATTTACGGAAATATGTGTAATTAAAAATTTATTTATTTATTTATTTATTGAGAATAGTTAAAATTTAGAAAATTATAATAAAAAATCCTGATCATTACTTTTTTTAAAAAAATATTTTAATATAATTTTTTGAAGCTAATTTTCATTAATTTTCATTTTCAAATTTTCGTTTGAATTTGAAGGTTTTTCATTAAAAAACATTTTAATTCTATATTTCAAAACTTTAGTTATTTTTCAATAAAATTATTCGCAATTTTCAAAGATTTCATGATAGTTCTGTTTTATGCCATAAAAATCGAAAAAAATTACCAAAAAATACCAAAAATACCAAAAAATACCAAAAAGTCGTATTTTTTGTAAATACAGTCAACTCTCGATAAGACAAAGCGCGATAACTTAAATTTTTCGGTAAGTCAAAGTAATTCTTGGGTCCCGTTCATTCCTTATAAGCATTATTAACATTTGATGACTCAAAGTTTTTTCGGTCTCCCTTCGAGTTTGCCTTATCGAGAGTTGACTGTAATTCGAAAAAATATTCAGAAAAAAGCCCAAAAGTCATACTATCCGAGGCCTGCGATAATAATTTAAAATTTTAATAATAATAAAACATTGAAGATGAAACGATCACTCAAAGTGTTCGTTTACTTCAATTTTCTATTATTTAAGACGACCGAGTGATAAAATCACAACATACATTCACTAATTCACAAAAAATTAATTTTCAATACAATTTTATAATAAAATATCCTAGTAATTAATAATTTAAAATGAACCATCAAACAGCAGTAAGAAAATAACAAATAAAAATATATTCAACATTTCTTTCATGAAAAATAAATTAATTCCTTACACAAAAATTAAAAAAAAATATATAAAAATAATAACAATTTCTGTTTATATCATAATATTGTGTACTATTTTCCCATAAAGACAAGTGAATTAAAAAAAAAAATCAATCCAAATTGCGCCTATTTTGACGAATACTGTTGGGTGTATTTTTAAGGCACTCGTGCGAGTCTATAGTTATCACCCTGGCCTTCACCTGGTGAACAATTTTTACATACTGACCTATTTTATGCTTTAAAAAAAAACAAATAAATAACACAACAATATAATAGCAAACTTTGGAAATAAAACTTTCTTGATAATACAATCTATTTATTTCTCGAAATAAATAGATGAGGCGAAAAAAAACGGATCAAATTTCTAACACTGAACATATTTTAATATATTAAAATTTTATTTTAATCTATTAAAATTTCATTCTAAATCTTTTTAAATTTATTAAAATATTATATATGTAATTTTCTATATAAAATTCTTTTTTTAAATCTTAATTAAAAACACAACAAATTTAAATTTCAGAATAAAACAAACAAATATTTTGCTCAGTGACTTAAATTAATTTCTATATACAACTTTTTTTCGATTTTTTTTCCTTTTTTTTGCCTTAGTGTATATTATGGAACTAGTAGTCGTAAACTGACGAAAACCCTGTATGATTATCATTATTATAAATTTTATAATTATTATTAAACATTATCCATGAAAGATTGTGACTAAAAAGAAGGAACTTAGCACATTATTAAGATTTATTTTCGATCTTAAAATCAGTGTACGGACAGTCGGAAGCAATTATTATTTACGTTCACTTTCATTTGGTCATTTTATATTTTTATATAATATAAATTTTTATATAGTATTTAAAATTTTACGTGAACATAAATTAGAGAAAATGGAAAATTATCATTTTTGCACGCACACGCAAATATCACAAGAATCATAGGAACGATTTTTTTCATGTTATTTTGTTAGTTATTAACATTAAGAGGTTATATAGATTAGTTTTTTTTCTTCACAGTTAGCACAAACTGTAATATTTTAATTACAGTTATATATATATATATGTAAATTTATTAGTAACCGACAAGAGTTATTTTTTTAACAGCCAAAAGCATGTACGACATTTTCATCATCAATGCACATCAAATTCGAAAAAAAACTGACACGGAGAAATTTTTTTTTTTAATTCTAGAAGAAATCACAATTTACATATTATATATAATGTATACATATAAACAAAAAATTAAAATTCTTTGGCAAAATTTCAAAATATGTATAACTATGTATCATAAGAAATGCATTGGTGAATTTTCCATTTTCTCCAAAATAATATAATTTTTTGTCTTTTTAACGCGGAACATAGATATGTTTTGTACATTTATTTTGTTTTCATCTTTCTTTAGGCTTAAATTTTTTTTTTCGAGCTTATTAATATTCTTTCGTATACTCATTAGTGAATGGGTCGCTATTCACGTAATATTGCGTGAATTTATCACACCTCGAACATTTGGAATATAAATAAATATATTTATATATCTTATAAATTTATATATATAATATATTAATATATTTATATGAATATATACTATATACAGAATATTATAAGATTCTTTTGTGATGTGAATAAAGTTTCTTACTGAGGCATTAAAATCACTTTTTTAACATCATGATTTCTTTTTGTACAAATTCACGAAATTTCTGTATTATTATTATTTTTAATAATAATACAGAATAAACTATCAACTATATGTACCTTCTTTTGATGTCTTTGGCTAAAAATCTAGAGCGTGACTTATAATTAAACGGTAACAATAATCATCTACTTGTCAGTTGCATCCAGTACAATTGATGTGCAAAAATTGTTTTTTTGTTTTTACAATCCTACCTCGTTTGAAGAATTATTTTTTAACGAGACTCCTTCCAAAAATGTTCTCTCTTCATTTTTGTCTCTCCTCATCGTCTTTACTCTCTGACTTATCGTGAGCATTTCCATAACCAAATGCAACGTTCTGTAAAAATAAAAATACGTATAAATATTTTTGTTGTTTTTTTTTTTCATTTGAAATAGTTTTTCCAAAATTTAATTTCTCCATTTGAAATGAAGAATAAAAATAAAATTTTAAACTTAAAAAATTAATTCAGATTTTGGATTGCACGACTTTATTTCCAAAACAAAATTTCCAGAATTTTTTTTTAATAGATTTTTGAAAAATATAAAATGTTCTTTTGATTTTTTTTTCATGTGTAAATGTAATATATGACTAATTGATTTATTGTAATTTCTATTTGCAAATTAAAAGAAAATCATTTCACATAAAAGTATCTTACTTCTTTTTCAAGTTTTTTGACATAAAAGAGACTTTCGTCCTAAAAAAAGGAAAATTACCATTCATTAAAAAAAAAGGATTACATTTTTTTTTTTTTGATAATCCATAAATTCAGAGCGTTCAAATGATCAAAAAATTTTGATATAAATATTTTTAAAACAATTGTCTAATGAAATTGGCAAGCAAAAACGTTGATTTTAAATTATTTATAAAAATTGCAAAGCTGAAACTCTGAAAATTTAATTATTTTTGAAATGTGTTCTTCTGGTAATGTGTTCGCAGTTTCTTCAATTCTTTCGAAAAATTTATTAAAACTTAAAAAAAATAATTGAAAATTTTATTAAAATTGTATTATAATTGAAATTCAGTAAAAAATGTTACTATTCATAAATTATAGAGAATAATTTAAAAAAAAGTTCCTGGAGAATAAAAAATAATTAATAGAAAATAAATACAATTGCATATTTTTCAAAATCCAATTACTGTCAAAAATAAAAAACAACAAAAACTCTTTGTTTTAAAATTCCTGGTGATTCCAGAATTTTTAAGTATAAAACAAATTCACGAATAATTAAATTTTATTAAATAATGTCAAAAATAAATATGTTAAAAGAACGTTGGACACGAGAAACCATAATTTACTCAACAATTCCAGAAATTTGTTATATTTTCAGTACTTTTGAATCATGTCTCATTTCAACTTTCGTTACCCATGCATGGTCCAACATGGACAGCGAGAATTGATGTTAATTAAATATATAAACGTTCCCTCACTTCACACACCTGTGAGAATCCTGATAGAAAAAAAAAAATTAAAAAAGCAAAACATATTTAACATAGGAAGAAACATGTACTCCTGAGTTCAAAACTGGAATATTTGCCTCAGTTAAATTGTGAAATATATTCTAAATAAACTTTCTTAAAAATATCCCCATTGAATTATTCATGTGGAAAAAATTATAGCATTTTTTTTTAAGGGAGTAGACTTAAGAAATTTCAAATCACCGAAATTTATATTGTTTTAGAATTGTTATTTTGTTTTCTTACATGAGGATATAAAATTATCCTATGTCATCAAAATTTGGAAAGAAAAAATTATTACTTAACAAATTTTGTTAGTAAACCCCAAAATTTTGGGAAAATTCAAATTTGAATTTGAATTTACAATTCAAATTTAGAAATTCAAATCAGTCGTATGGATATAAAAAAATTGTAACTTTTACAAAAATTAATATTTCTAAAAAATAAAAAAATATCTATTTTTCTAAAAATGACAGAAAAAAATTGACGACTATCAACAAGGGAAATTCTGATGGTTTAAAAATTTCACTGTCCGTCTCCTTAACGATAGTTAATAATAATAGAATGTTATAATTAACTAATTGAGGAACATTTTTTCAAAACTTGATAAATCCATATTTTCTTATTTCGAGAAATTGAAACGTTCTATTTTTAAATAAACTTTATCATAATTAAATGATTTAAAGATTTAATCGACTTCTTCCACTTTTTTGAATTTTAGTTTGCCTAGAACCACTTTTTTTGCCTGTTAATAAATTAAATGTAGAACAAAGCAAACAATGTTACTAATACTATTATTGAATAAAATGAATAAAATAAATAATAAAATAATAAAAGAAATCAAATAATTATGTTTCTTTGTGCGAAGAGAGTGTAAAAAAATTACCTGGACAGCAATTTGTAAAGGAGTTGCTTCTCCTAGTGAGCAATCTGATCTTAAAACATCAGCAGGCAACAGTCTTGGGCATGGTTTCCCGGTGAAGAGCATGAAAAGTGTATGAATTGTTCTCCTTTGAGTGAGTTCGGTATGACGATGTTGATAACCCGATAAATGTCTCCTATGTCTAATCACCGATGGGAACCACCTTTCACATAGTACGCAGTACCTTCTGTGCTTAATTGTCGCCTATGAAATAAATGAAATAAAATTAAATTTCTCCTCAATGTGTCATCTTTTCATTTTCAGTGCAAAGAGAAAAAAGAAATAGCAAACATAAAAATGAACTATAATAAATAATTTTAAAAATACATATTAATAATCATTGTATTCCGAATGTCTGTTAACAATTTGAATTTATTAGTTTTTGTTTTCCTTTATGTTTAATCATTTTAAAAATATTTTTTTTCTTTTTAAATGTATTAAATTTTAAAATTAATGACAAATTTTATTTTAACGTTTTTTCAAAATTAAATAAAAACAAAAATTAATTATAAACAAAATTATTAAAGACCACCGAGTGATAAATTCAAATTAAGATTGTAAACAAAATAATTGTTTTAAATTAAAAATCATAATTTAATTTGTAAATTTAATTAAACATTCTAAAACATAAAAATAGTCACTCATAAATTTATTATATTTTTTTATTTATTTATTCATAAAATTATCTAGTAGAAAAACTAATTTTTATTGATGAAAAATACGACTAATGTTATTTATTTTAAAAGAAAAACTGCATTATATATATTTATTTCTAATGTCATATTTTATGTAAAATGAAAAAGATAAAAATTATTGTTACAAAAATATTGTAAAAAATCTTATAATTTTCAATTTAAAATAATTTAATTCTTACATAGAATTTTATTAAAATTTTTGAAAATAATTGAATTCTTATAAAGAATTGAATAAAATGTTATTAAAAATAATGAAATTCTTATAAAGAATTTTATCAAAATTTTTGAAAATAATTGATTTGTTTCGAAAAATTGTATTAAAATTATTGAAAATATAAAATTCTTTCCAGGGTTTAATTTAAATTGTACTATAAATAATTTAATTACTTTGAAGAATATTATTAAAATTTTTGAAAATAATAATTAAAATGTTACTTAGATAACAAGTGAATTTTTTCTCAATTTAGAGTCTGAAATTTTCCAAAAATTCAAATTTAGAGAAAAAGTTTTGCGTTACTCTTTTTGCAAGTAAAATTCAGAAATTATTTCAGTTTCCATAATTTTGCGTTAAGCAGTAAATTTTTTTAATTTTGAAAAATAAAATTTTTGTTTTTTTTTATATTTTTAAATAATAATTAAATTCTTACATAGAATTTTATTAAAATTTTCAATAATTATTTATTTCTTG
Organism: Leptopilina syphax; assembly: GCA_032872505.1. NCBI lineage: Eukaryota > Metazoa > Arthropoda > Insecta > Hymenoptera > Figitidae > Leptopilina > Leptopilina syphax. The sequence continues at coordinate 2,374,377 of CM065470.1, read as the reverse complement.
CCTCGAAATTTATAAAAATGTTTCAAAACAATTGAATTCCTTCATAAAATTTAATTAAAATTGTATAGAAAATAATTGAATTTCTGCAAAGAATTTGATTATTTATGGAAATAATTGAATTCTTGCGAAGCATTTTATTATTTATGAAAATAATTAATATTAATTTACAAAAAATTTTATTAAAATTTTTCGAAATAATTGAATTGTTTCGAAGAATTTCATAAAAATTATTGAATATAAAAAAAATTTCTAGGATTTAATTTAAAAAAATTGTATTAAAAATTACTTAATTAATTATAATCAATTTTATCATAATTTTTTAAAATAACTATTTTTTCAAAAAATATAGGTACCATTTTAAAAAGTAATTGTATTTTTTCGAGAAATATTACCTATTAAAATTTAATTGAAATTGAAATGGAAATAATTGAATTTCAGCGAAAAATTTTATTATTTATCAAAATAATTGAATTGTTTCTAAGAATTTTATTAAAATTTTTGAAGATAATAATAATTAATATTAGTTACTTAGTTCAGAAGTGAATTTTAAAAATTTTTGAGTCTGAAACTTTCCAGAAATTCAAATTTATAGAATAAATTTTGCGATACTCTTTTTGCAAGAAAAATTTAGAAATTATTTTATTTTTCATAAATTTGCGTTAAGAAGTAATTTTTTTTCTAATTTTTAAAAGATAAAATTTTTGTATTTTTATAATTTTTAATCTGAAATAATTTAATTCTTGCATAGAATTTTATTAAAATTGTCGACAATTATTTAATTCTTGCATAGAAATTTATTAAAAATTTCCAAAACAATTGAATTCTGTCGAAAATTTAATTAAAATTGTATTAAGAAATAGGTAATTGAATTTCTACGTAAAATTTTATAAAATTTCTATTGAAAATAATTGAATTCCTTTAGAAAATTTCATTAAGAAAAAATTCAATTCTTTCAAAAAATGTATTAAAATTTTAAATAAACTCTGGACATCAAAAACCAGAATTTTTTTTATCAATTCTAGAAATTGAATACTTTTTCCCGGACTTTTTCCTGAATTCCCTGATTACCCTGACGAGTGGTGATCCTGTTACAACTATCTTTAAAAAATCATTAATACAAGAAAAATCAAAAACAAAACTAAAAACAAAATTAAAAGAAAAGAAAAAGCAATTTATTTAAAAAATATTTCATACCTTTTCGTGAAAGACCCAATTTTGAACAGCATCAGCGAGAGTGCCACCCGGATCAATTTGTGGACTCTTCATTTTCCAATTATTGCGATCCTCCTTTTTCACATTGGCATTGAAAATTTTCGATTCATCCTCAATGATTTCGACGTCATCCTGAATTGTTATAACAGGCGGTGAACGTGACGTGTCACGAACTAGACTTGGATCCAAATTAACACCACCCTCTGGTTCTAAAATTGGCATCTCTTCTTTCGCCTTCACCTCGATCACATTCTCAATATTATTATCCTTAGACTTAGAGATCTTTGGAATTTTATATGACTTCATTTTATTTAAATCACAATCTTTATTATCTCTCGACACATCTCTCGAACGATTATCCCTCGAAGTGTCTCTCGACGATTCCTTAGACGATTCCCTCGATTTTTGACTTCTTGAACTCGATTTACTTCGACTTGAGCATTTTGAATTCGATTCCGAGCTCTTGGAATGTTTCACTCTACTGTTACTCGACTCACGAGTAGTAGTAGTCTGAAGACTAGATCGTTTCTGATCCCTCAACGATATTGTATTATGATGATCGTAATTGTAAGGATCGTTATTTTTACACCTCTCCCTCGAACTACTTTCCTTCGTTCGTTTTCGACTTTTTGAATTATTTCTCGAATCTAAATATTCTGAACTAACTCTCGTTGACGCTGACGATGAATAATCAATCGAAGGCAAATCAGTTCCTTGTTTCTTTTCAGCGAGTGTTTTTGGTCGGGATTTAGTAGTATTATTATCAGTTCGACAATTCGGTAAATATTTCTTCAATATTTCCTTCGCTGCCATTACTTCCTGTACGAGTGACATTGAATCGGTGAATTTCGATCCACAAGGTTTCGTATTTTCACTCACTGTTAAAAAATCATTTAATATTGGAATTTCATCCTTAATATCACAGGAATCGTCTCGAGATTTTTCCTCCTCTACAAAGAGGTTCTCCTCCTCGGGTAATTGGGGTTTTTGAAAACGTTGAGAATCCTCCATATCAACGCTGTCGAGGGATTCGAAAAATTCCTTAGAATCAGACATTGGTACATCGTAAGTGTCAACACTGCTGTCAACAATTTCGAGTTCAAATTCAAATTGCGTTGGTATGGCGTCCTCGAAATAGAGATGCTCATGTTCTCCATTCGCCATCAACTGGGAATGTACATTATCCTCGATTTTTATACCATTTTGAATATCGTTGACACTCGAAAGATCAAATTTACTCTCATCGAGTTTATTCTCAACTTCCTCAGGATTTAACAGCGGACATTTAGTCTCAATCTCTTGATTCAATTTCACTTCTGCAGTCTCAATATTATTGACATTATTCAAATCGTCAAAATTGTAATCGAACTTTTCCGATTGTAAAATTTCCTTATTCTCTGAATTCATGTTTTCGTCGAACTTCTTCCAATTATCGTAGGTGTTTTGGTAATTTTTGATATTCTCGGTAAACATATTTTTAAAGTACAATGCACGATTATTGAGATAATTTGTATCTTGTATTGTTGATTCACGAGCTGATTTACTAGCTTTAAAATTGTATAAAGTTGGTTCGGATTGAAAATAACGTATCTCCATATCTGATTTTCGTCTTCTTTTTATTTTACCAGATAGTATTTGGGAATTAGTTTCTGTACGTGATAATTCCTTTTGTTTTTTGAGACTACGGATAAATTGTTCCCATCTTATTTTACTTGTATTCGATTTACCACGTACCGATGCTTTACCTCCATTTTTTGCGATGGCCAATTTTAGGGCAATATTCACGTGTTTCAATTCCTTCGCCATACAGTCCAATATCCATGAACGTTGAAGTACAACTTGTGGCTGAAGACTTAAATTATGAGCGGAAGTATTTTTCTTATCGTTACTGACCTCACATTTGAACTCAGCTGTTGGCGATGCACGTTTAATAATGACTTTCGGAATTTTCTCCGATATATTTTGATATTCTGATGATGATAAGGAATTTTCAGTGATTGGGTCAATGCGTCGGTCCTGTTTTATCTCGTCCCTTGATGATCTCTTGATCTTTTTATTTTCCGTTGTCGTCGTCGTTGTGGTCGTCGTCGTCGTTGCTGTTATTGTTGATGATGATGATGTAATATCAGAATTATGCCTTTTTCTCGTCATTGAATTTATTTTTAGATCTTTTTTGATTTTTAATTTCGGAATTTTTGGTTTTGTTTCATTATCATCGACTGGTGGGGAATTGTCAATATTTTCTGTATCTTCGATTGTCCTTGATTGATTTAATTCGGAATTATTAATTATTGATGAATTTTCATTCGTATTGTCTGTTATTGTATGTAAATTTTTGAGTTTCTTTATTTTCACCTTTGGTACTAATTTCTGAAGATCTTGTGTATTACGAATATCTAAATTTTTAATAACAACTTTTGGCAATTTATCCTCTAACTTTATTTTCATTTTTGGAATTCGATTTTCTTCGTTGTTTGAAAATATATAGGAATCATTTTTATTAATGTCGTCGAGTCTTATCTTTACTTTGATAACATTTGACTCCTCTTGTGACAATGGCAACTCTTCCGGGATCTCCTCAATTGTGGGCGTTGTTGGTCTTGATTTTGCATTGCGAATTATCATCTTTGGTATTTTTCTATGAAACGAAGGTTCAATATTGCTTTCCGTTGATTTTGATTTTGAAAGAATATTTCGATTCATTTCTATTTTGCGAATTACTAATTTTGGTACCATTTTTTCAACGACTGAATTTTTCGATTGATTTTCACGTTTTTTGGATTCCTCTTCGTCTTCTTCTTCTTCTTTTTCTCGTTGCTCACCTTCTAGAGTAACATCGGGCATTTTATTGAATTCATTGCTATCGGAACTTTTCGAAGAATTCAGAATATCAGAATCGTTTAATTCCCGTTGTACTTCGAGAATTGGTGGATCCACTTCAAAATAGGAGTCATCGTCGATGTAAATTGAATTCGTATCGTGTTTTTCGCCACTCTTTTCGGTTATTAATGGTGAATCGTTAATCTGAAAATCTGACTGATTTTCAATTTTATTTTCGTTCAGTGAGCAGTTTTCAATTCTTTCATTCTCGGCGAGGTCTTGTGCACTTTTTGAATTATTGAAATTGGAATTAGAATAAGAATTTGAATTCGAATTCATTTCAAGCAGTGGCGAAAGTCCTCGTGTTTCAAAATATTCCCTCTCACAAGTTTTCAAATCCGATTCGTAATTGTGATTATTCTCTTGAATATCAGTGAAATTTACTTGATTTTCAAAATATTCGCCTGATTTTTCATATTCTTGATTGTTGCTCCCAACTTCTTCAATATATTCCTCAATTTCACAATTTTTCTCCATTTCCGGAATATTTTCTCGTACTTTCTCAATATTTTCCTGAATTTCCGAATTATTTTGATAATTTTGAATGTTTTCCAAATTAATTTCCCGATTCACAAAATTAATTCCCCGACATTTCGAATTATTTTCTTGATTTTCCAAATTACTCTCTTGCATTTCCCGATGTTTTTGGATCTCTAAATTATTCTCCTGGTTCTCGTGATTATTCTTTTGGCATTCTTGATTAATTTCTTGTAATTCTTGAACTTTTTGAATTTTTTGAACTTCTTGAAATTCTTGAATGTCTTGAATGTCTTGAATTTCTTGAATTTCTTGAATTTCTTGAATTTCTTGTCTTTCTGGAACTTCTGGAACTTCTTGACTTTCTCGATTTTTCTGACCACTTTCGTTTCTTTCTCGACATTCGTAATTTTTCAAAATTTCTTGATTTCTTTGATTACTTTCCTTTATTGCTTGATATTCGTCATTTTGTAGAATTTCCTGATTTCTCTGATCACTTTCCTTTATTTCTTGACATTCGTAATTTTGCCGAATTTCTTGATTCCTCTGATTACTTTCCTTTATTCCACGATATTCGTAATTTTCCCGAATTTCTTGATTTTCACAATTTTCCCGACTCTCTTCACTTTCACGACTGAAATTCCGTTTTCCTCGATTATTAGTCTCCCCACGTTCAGAATTTTGTTGAAATTTATTTTTCAATTCTCCAACTCCCTCCAAGTAATTGTCATCTGTAAATTTATTCTTCTCACTTACAGTAAAATTTTCACTCTCGTGTCGTTCAATTATTTCCGTAAGAATTTCCACCTCTCGTTCAAAATCTGAAAGTTTGCTTGCACTGAAATTAGTCGGTTCTCCATAACTCTGGGAATTGAAAATCTTCAAATAGTCTTCATTCATTGGATTAGATGAACAATTATTGTGATTTGTTTCAGAGCAGTGTGATGATTCCTTATTCGAAATAGTTTCCTTCACTGGAACAGAAGGAGTGGAAGAAAAATCGATTTCCTGAATTTCGTCATCATTGTTAGTATTCTCGAGTTTTAATTCTGATTCTTCACTGGATTGTTTTACTAGATCGCTTGGTATTTCTTGAGAAATTGAGGGATTTTCGTTTCCTATTTCTTGATCACTAGATTCGGATTTTAAATCTCCTTCTTCTGTTGTTTTGAGACTGCTTTCCGAATTCACTTCTACTTTATTGTCGGTTCCAATTACTTGAGTTTCGTCGAATTTTTCTACTGTTCCTGTACAAGGGAATGTTTCTAATTTGGGTTCGACGATAAATATATCATCGTCTTCTTCGTCGTCGTCTTCGATTTCGATAATTTCGATAGTGTCGTTTTTCGCCGAGGATGCTTCTGGGACTAAGTCGTCTTTCTTTTCCTCGCTATCAATATTTAAGATTGGAATTTCTTTCTCAATTGTCTGCTCTTTGTGGGTGGAAATAGTGTCTCTCTCCAATGATGGTTCCTTAATTTTTTCCGTTTCTGCTTTTTCCTTTTCTGTACATTCTTTCTCGGTGGTAATGATGTCTGTTGGTCGAATTTCGTCATTTTCGTTTTGTTTATTTACATTTGACAAATTTTCACACTGGGCGATATTACTTTCAGTTCCGACATTATCTCCCTCACTTTTATCTTCAATTTTATCTTGAACTTTTTCTCCAATTTTGTCTCCAATTTTATCTCCAATTTTATCTCTAATTTTATCTCCAATTTTATCTTGAATTTTATCTTGAATTTCGTTTTCATTCAATTCAATATTTTCAACGTTTTCAAAATCATCTATTTCCATATCGTCTTTATTGTTTTCCGTTCCGATATTTTCTCCAGAATTTTTATCTTCACAATAGTTTTCTTGATCCGGAATGAAAGCATTTGGAGTGACTTCTTCTTTTTCTTGATACTCCGGATTAATTGAAGTAAAAATTGGAAATTCGTGAATACTTTTTCTTCTTTTTTCCGGAATTGTTTTTGATAATTGTAAACTAACGTCGGATATTGATTTTCGTCTGGTAAATAAATTGTGGAACGGATTGGGACTAGTGTTCATTAGGTTTAATTCTTTTTTTATTTCTTTCGCATATTTCAATCGAATTTCTTCTTCGGAGATCGTTTTTGCCTCTGAAGATCTAATACCAAAATCAATACTGCAATCAACTTCGGATGTTGGTAAAGAATTTTCCACTGGGTTCAAAAGTTCCTGAGTGCTTTTTTCATGATTTGCGGAATTATTTTTTGCTACACTTTCGGATTCTGTTGACGAATCCTTATCGTGAACTGCAACTGGGACGACTTGATTGTCCTCCACTTCTCCCTGAACTGGACTCTGTATCTCCGGATAAACTTGACCACTGACCCTTTCGATTTGATTCTCTTCTTCTGCTGTTGATGATGTTCCGTCCGAAACTGACCTCTCCTGACTCGACTGTTCCTTCAGGGAATTTCTACTAATTTCCCGTTCGATCTGCAGATGAATATCTTCGAAATCAGTATTTGAATTTACCTTCGAATCATTACCTTCATTGCCGGATGAACCCTCATTTAGAGCACTGTAATTCTTTATGGTCTTGATTAACATTGGTTCACTGCTGACACTCGCTTTTCTGTTTCGATGAGAAAGATAGCGCTGATAACTCTTCTCCAATTCTTGCGTAGCAAACCGTTTGGCCAACGATTTTTTCGGTGGTTTCAAATTAGCCTGTTTACTGCCGTGTTTTTCACTCGACTTTGAAGATCCAGCTCGTTTTTCCTGTGATGAACTATAATTCGATAATTGAGCCTGACATTCCTTTTCACGTGCCTCCATTAATAGTGTTCGGTACGTAAATCTCGGATTTGGACTGTAAGTTATTTTACCGTCCTTCGTCGTGTATATTGGCACTGCATTTAAATTCTCCACGTCCTCCAGAGAATTGAACAATGGATTCAAATAACCCTTTGGACTTAAATCATTTTCCGCATCTAATAAATTACTATTATGATTGTCAGCAGAACTTTGAAAACTATTATCAAAACTATTTGAATCACAATTACTGTTTTTAATAACAAAATGTTTTGCATCTTCGCTTTTATCACTCAAATCGTCGTCAATTTGCGAATTTCTAAAACCCGAAGAATCAGATGTGCATGCCAACATTTCGATTTTATCATCATCAATATTATCACTTCTATTATCAAAATTAGCAAAAGTTTTATGTTTTCGTGAATTTTTCTTTTTAACATCCTCCAATGATTTTGATTTACTTATCGATTTCAGTCGATTCGAAAGACACTCGATTGTCGAACTACTCGAACTCATAAGGCACTCATTATTCTCGTGTGCTTTCGTTGATTTCTCATGATTACAAAGATAGTCTTTATCGATTTTGTAGAAATTCATCGATTTACATGTCTCACACGAATAGGCGTGTTGGGATATTTTTTGATGATGCCCCTTACCGAAATATTCAATAACACTCTCCTTTCTCTCTTGTCCTTGTATTTTCAACTTATCGCCAATTTCCTTGAAATCCTTTGAATCGTCCGGTGATTTTTGTTGACATTTCGTTTCAACTTTGGGAAGATTCTCACCTTTTCCCTGACAAACTGTAGAGCCGCATGAAGAAGGTTCTTCTTGATTTCCATTATAATCCGGTTCGTTGCACTTCTGTTGGGTTTGCTTTTCGCTTTTTGTATCGCTACGCGAGACGTTTATTTCTATTTTAATGGCCTCGAATGGTTTACTCGAATCGCAACTGTTTCTGAATTTAATTTCCAAATCGGAACTCTTACCATCGGTTGGCACTTTCTTTTCGTCATGGGAATTTTTCGAATTTACCTCTACATTTGTTTGCTTCACTGTCTCCACTTCTGTAAGTTTCTGCACTTTTGATTCGTCTTGGAAATGATCGATGCTTCGTTTTCTCTTTAGATTCTTAAATTCGTTGAGAAGTCGACTCTCGTCATCAATTAGAATACTCTCGGAAGATTTTGAACGACTGAGAAAAGAATTTGTTTCTAGGGATTTTGAACGTGAACGGTGTGGGTATTTCAATTTTTCCGCAAAATCCTCAAGTTCCTGTCGTTCAAAACTGTCGGACATTTTTCTTAATGCGGGATAATTTTTATTTTGCGTGTTCTGCCGCCATGTGGAGTTGAATATTTCCTCTGAGATAATGTTTATTCCTTTTGGATTTCGTTTTATGTTGATGGGTTCGTGCATTAGATTTTGAATAAAATGCTGTCTGTCCTTGATGTTTTTGAGGATTTTCGTCACTGATGCGGAGACTTGAGCAATGTCGGTATTCTTCTGTAGTTTGTTGTCCAGTTCGTTGTTGTGCTTGTCGTTTGTCTTTCCTTCGGAGGTGAGATCAATACCTTTCGGTATATTGTAACCAACGTCTAGCCACATGTCGTCGACTTTGTCGATTTTCTCCTGATCGAGCAGAGTGGATTTTTCTCCTTTTTCTAAATTTTGACTTTTTGTCTCACTTTCTTCGCCTTGAATCAGAGAATTCCAGCACCATTTGTCTTGATCCTCGGTTGAAAAAACGTCCATGTTGGAGGGAAATTCGTTTGTGTCTTTAGTGATATTTTCGGGGGAAGATGTTTTTGGGACAACTTGCTCTTTGGATTTTTCGGTTTTGGTATTTTTTCGATCTTTATCGTCTGGTATTTGATTCTTGGACTGGAAATCAAAGTCAAGAGTTGTTTTTGGGGAAATGTTTTCGCCTTTGAGATGCTCGTAGGGATCGATTTTGACGGGCGATTGAGTGAAACTGATCATTGGACTGTTTTGAATTAATTCGATGGGGTTTGTACTGGTCATTAGATCGACACCTGGATCGGAACATTCTTCACTGTCGGAATGTGTCGGAGTGTTTAGGGTCGTTGATACTGGAGTGCATTCGGAGGTGGTTAAATCCGGTAGACTTATATCATCCGATGTTTGGTTCTCTTCGTTCGTGAAACTGTTTTGTTTTTTCAAATTTGACGTTTCTGGTTCGGAATTATTTTTCGCTAGGGGAGGTAAAATAGAGAGGTCTTCGGGATTTATTTGTAATTTAGATTCGGGATTTAGTTTCTTGTAATTTAGGTTCGTGGGGGTGTCTTTCGTTTCATTGGTATCGGAATCTTTGGTCTCGGTTAATGAAGGTAGACTTGCACCGGGACCTTCAATTTCCGCCTTCGCCGTGTAGATGAATTCCTCCTCTGGATTCTCGACAATATGGATTGTTGGCACCCCGTCGATACCCTCGCCCACGCATTTTATATTCAGTTTATTAGCATAAATTATTCCCTGATTTAAATCGTTGGAGCAATTTTGAAGGAGATTGGTGGCGTCAATTTGCTCCTTGGGGAAATATTCCTTTAGTGTTGATTCGTTGTCAGTTTTCGTTGTTTGCTCCACTGGATTTTCCGCTGGGGTGTGAGTGACTAAACCTACATTACCATATTCAACGACGACAATCGGTGTCGAATTGCTGAGAACAACATCCGGGAGATTGCCATTACCACCCTCTTCTTCCTCGACTTCGACCCAATTGGCGAGAAATTGTCTAACGTCTAAATCGGGTTTGCTGCTTAGATTCTTTGAATTTTTATCCTCATCGTCGTTATTGTTATCTTTTCGTGAATTTAGTGTTTCGAATCTTTCTTCTTCACGTTGAGCGACTTGACAGTGGGGATTTTCTATTGTTTTCTGATTTAGAAATTGTACATCACGGGGAATGGTTTCTGGATTTTGAACTGTTGTGTGTTCGGTGCGCGGCGGTAAATTTTGTAATTGTTGTAAATTCTCCTGAGGTTGATGCTCCTTGTCGGGGTTTAATGAATTCGGTGTGGCGTTCGTTGGATTGTGTGGTGTGGGAAAATTACCGGGTAGATAATTGGAATTTATTAGAACGCCATTCTGATCGAATTGCAAATTAATCGGGGGTACGCTACTGTTTGTTGATGTTAATGAATTTTGAAATGCACTCTGATAATCGACGGTCTGTTGTAACCTCAATAATTCGCGATACCTAAGGATACATTCTTGATATTTCGGATGAGATTGATAGCCGGGGATTCTTGATAATTCCCGGAGATGATTTTCCATTGAGAACCTCTGCATGGCGTATTTTTGTTGATACATTTGATATTTGGGATAGGCGCTATGCATTGGAACGGGATTTTGAATTTTGTTTGAATCCTTCTCGTGATTCTCCCATTGATAGTCGCGGGAGAATTGGGGATTTAGATAGGGATTTTGAACGGATGATACATTTGAGCTGATACTGGGTACACAGAGACCTTTTTGTAATAAAGCACCGCTTTGATATTGCCCCTGTTTGGGGGAATACTTCTCCTGCATGGAAACATTGTGTTCGGAATATTTGAGAATGCCGGAATTTTGAGAGTTTATAGCACCCTGTCGGGGATAGTCTTTCATGGGATAGGGATATTTTTGGTAGTCGCTTGGTACTTGGTAGTTTTGAATCGGATAATTCGGTAAGACGGCGGGAGGTTGATAATTCCTGGGAACAGGAGGAGGAGGCGGCGGCGGTGGTTCCTTACAATATTTGTAGTCGGTAAAATTTCTTCTTTGCTCAACGTGATAAGAATTGGGCGGAATTAAATCCTTGCTGGGGTAACTTTCTTTCCTGTAGGCCATGTCATTTCTATATCGTCTAGGTTCATTTGCGTATCCAGACGCGCGAAGATTTTCTCTATAGGGATTATTGGATTGATAATTGGGGAATTTCTCCCAGGATTGATAATTTACATTGGGATCCGAGACGCAGCAAGGACCCTTACAGGCGGGCATATAGGGTCCTTGTCTACTCGAAGGCACAGTATTTGCGGGCGGAATACGCGTTCCTGCGCTTCCCACATTACTAGCTACATTCATATTTGGTCCCACGACACGAGGCACGGGTCCATTTAATGAGATCTGATTTCTATGCGCCATTTCTTCGCTGAGACTGGCCACCGATCCATTTCTCAGGTCCACATTGCTCGAGTCGTCGAGCATGGAATTCATCGATGACGAAGCTCCATAATGACCTACACAACTTGACATGTGAACCAATGAGGTCAAGGGTGGCTCGACCAAACTATTCGGCCCACTCGGAGTATTATTTGGCGGCTGATAATTTCTTTGACTATAATTAATAACATCATTCTGTGACTTACTTAGACAATCAGAGCTGAGATTGAGACCATTCATCGACGAGGGACTGATGTTAGGGACATAGAGATGAGAAGAACTAATGTTCTGCCCAGATTTTGCAGCGTCCGATCCTCCAGACTGTAAGGCATTGTATTGCTGCCAGTCTGGTATGTTCCTGCTGTAGCTCATTGTACATTATTCGGTCGAGCGATTTCTGAATTCATTATCGTCCCTTAATTCCTTGAGGGATCTGCAGCAAGAGGCAGGGTATTTACCTACAAAAAAATCATTTAATGCATAATTGCACATACAAATAATCCACTACTTATTAAATAAAACAAAATCTATACTTTCTATAATTTTTCTCTTCAAAATAAATATTTCTATTTCCCCACAAGCGATAATTTAAAAAGAAAATATCTCTTTTTAAAAAAATTACTATATTTAAAAATGGAATGTGTTTACACAATTATAAAATCAATAATTTAATAGAAAAAAAAATTCTCTCTATGAATTATTTAAAAATAAAATTCAGTCACTTTGTTAAAATCGTGCAAGTTGAAAAAAATTTTATAGGCAAGATAATTTTTTTGTCAAAACAACTTTATAAAAAATATTCGATCATATATTTAGAAAACAGAAAATAAAAAAAAGAAGTACATTTTAATATAAACTTTTAACAGAAATAAAATTACATAGTGAAATATCAATAAATTATGTAAATTTTTGCAAATAAAACCGATAAAAATATTTAAATAGAGTTCATTTCTAACAAGCCTTAATTAGTTGTATTCATTTATTTTTAACTAAAAATTAGATAAAAATAGTAAAAATATTTTCTTAAATATCAAAATAAAAATTTTTAATATTAAAATAAAAATTATTTAAGTTAAAAAAATTTTTTTTACTAAAGATAATAAATTGACGAAAATAATTGATTTTATATTTATGAAATAAAAGGTGTCTATCATAGTGAACAGAATTGATACATGTGTAAATAACAAAAAAATAACTTAATGGTATCAAAAAGTAAACACCGAAATTGCTACTTATAACTTCATATTATGATTCAGGTTTTGAAGACCTTGTACATATGTATAGGTATAGACATATCTACTGATATGCAATTACAAGGACTTTTTATTTCTGAGGGGAGCAAAAATAGTGTCAAATTTTACGCTGAAAAAAATGTCCAAAAAATTGCAATAATTATTATTTATCACTAAAAATAGAATTTTCTAAAAACTTAAATATAACAACAACAAAAAAATAGTTGCACCAAACAAAAAAAAAATTACAAAATAAATTACAAAAATGGAAAATTTAATTCGTGAGTCTCAAAAATATTTTTATTTAAATAAAATTATTAATTTTTCTCTCGTAGATTTGAAAAAAAAATTCCTTTTATTTTTCGTTAATAATTTTTTTTTTAAAGTACTATCAGTTTGAATAATTTTTGTTCCAATTTATTGATACATCACGAAATGAAAATATTTATGAGAAAAAAAATGCTTTTATTAGATAATTCCTTTTTTACAAGCAATAAATCTTAGGAAAAGAATTTTCAGTAAATTACATGAAATTAGGAAAATTTACATTCAGTGTTTTCATTGTTTAAAAAATATTTTCATTTCCCTTTATTTCTTTTAGTTTTATTTACAGTGGCATTAATTTTTTTTTACTAATAAACATTTGTAAATAAACATTGTTAAAAAAATATTTTTGTCTAAATTCCACAAAATAATTTCGAAAGACAGAAAAAAATTATTATTACTTTAACTTATTAAAAAATTTTATTAACTTTATAAAATATTTTCCTGAAGATTCAAATGTTCAAATAAAATTTTTTTTATTTTCTTAAAATTCGAATTTTGTTAGAAAATATTTTTTTTTTTGATTTAGAAAATTAATTTCTGTAGATTGAATTTAACAAAGCTAATTATTATAAAAATTGAATTATTAATTATTATAATTTTCTTTCTCTTCTTAAATTAATTTATTTTTCTAATTTCTTGAATTAATTTTATTTTTAATTATTTCATTCTACCAATTTTTGAAAATTAATATTTCAATAGAAAAAAAAATGTTAATTTATGACCTTTGAAAACTTTTGGGAAAATAAAAAATAATAAAACAAAATCCAATCGACAAAATTGTTTCCAAACTCTCCGTATTGTGTTTAAGGATAAAAAAAAATCGTAAATTCCTATTAAGTCGCAATAAAGTCTATCGGTAGAGCGTATCAAATAATAAATCTTAGAATTACTTCCGATCAAGAAAAAGGTTTTCTACCAGCAAGGTAACAAATGTGCAAAGTTTACAATTATTTTTGTAAGGTTATTGTGAATACACTGAATCAAATAATTCTACTTACTTAACCATGATTGTGAATCATGATAAATGATATATTATTAATGTATTATATATTTCCTATTTGGCAAAAAAACAGAAAAAATACAACAAAAATTTACAAAAACATTACAAATCTTTCTTTTGATAAAAAAAAAAGTTGAACACGTGCAAAGATAAAATTTAAGTATAAAAATAAAATCCTAATAAATAAAAATAAAAAATTTACTACTTGAACTTGGAAAAAAATCAATTTTACTATTTTAAACATTTATTCGAAAATGCTTTTAAAGAAAAAATTATTTTTTTAAAACATTTTTGTAAAATAACTTAAATATTTGAGTAAAATTAATTTTTACATTTTATTTTTCAATTAATAAAAAATATAAATTATAAAATTTATTTAAAAAACATTATAATAAAATTAAAAGCAATTTGACAAAATTATTTAAATTAAAGAAAAAAAAAGACAAATGCATTTATTTAATTAATTTGTGATCAATTTGTAAGTTATTAGGTTCTGAAACATTATTACGACGAAACATTTCAATGTGCATTTCAAATGATGTCATTAAAGTAATGAATAAATGCTGTAGTAAAAAGAAATAATTATATTCAAAGTTAATGTAAAAGGTAGAGTAAAATAAATTGTTAATTATCTATTATTTAATAACTACTAAAGCAATAAACAATATTTCAATAAAAAAAAATGTCTCTCTACAATAAACGAAAGTAAAAAAAAGGCAAATAATTACAAGAAACTTAATTATACGAACATTTAATTTAATGAAATTAAATGAACAGCTTAATTATTTGAAAACGAGCAATTTACATACAGAACGTATATTATAGTGATAAAAATCTTTTATTTTCTTAAATATTCTTATTATTTAAGACACACAACATTTGAATTCAATTAACACATGTGCTTTCGATATTTATTACAAATTATCATTCAATAAAAAAAATTCATCTCTGAATATTTCAGGGCATTCAACTTTATTTAAACAATTTACATGAAAATCATTAAAATGCATTATAAATGCTTTATAACTGTCAGAATTATTAACAATCTGAGGTAAATGCAAATTATACTTTGTCTTATCTCTATTCAAGAAAATTTTATCATCTCAGTCTTGTCAAGTAAGATTATTTCTGATACTACTCACGTATAACATTTTCTTTCTTTTTCTACCATTATTAAATTCACAATTTCACAACTCTCTCTCAATAGAAAAAATTAGTGCTCAAAAAGTTTAATTAAATATTAGAAAATAAATAAAATAATAATAATAAAAAAAAAATGTTTATTAAAAAATCTTGAAAAAATTTGTTCTTTCTTCTTTATGAAAAGAAAAAATTTTAAAAAGTCTGAAAATAATCAATTTATACGCAGCGTTATTTTTAGTGAAAGATAAAAAAGTAAAATACTACAATTAAATTTTTGTGTTCACACTTCTGACCTACTAAATTCAGAAGTTCGACTTATCAAAAATAAACATTAATAGTAATGGACAGCTTTTATCGAGTGTCATCATATAAGAAATGTTGTGCTCATTTACGTGACAAATTCATTTTAATTAAAAAGAAAAGAAAAAAAAATAATTTCAAATTCTTTTTAAATATTAAAAACACTGATAAATTTTTATATTTAAATCATCCTTTTAACGTTCCAATTTTTTTTAGTATTATACGCATTAGGATGAATCACAAAATTGTTAAAAATAATCATTTTCACTTTTTTTTTAAGAATATTTAATTTATTAAAATTTTGTTCACTGATCTTGAAAAAATTATTTTTTTTTGTCATTAAAAAGTCTTATTTCCCTGAATAAACTTTTAAAGTAGCAAGTTTACATATGGCACATTTCAAATGCAAATTCTAAGATATTAAAATTTACATTCTCGCTCGATTGAATAAAAATTCCACAGATCGTTGATTGTAGTTGTCAACTAAAAATTATTTCATTATTGTGCTTCTATCGAAAATGAAAATAATTTTTCTCTTTTCACATATAAACGGCTTCATTAAAAAAAAAACAACAACAACAAAAGGGTAAATTAAGTTAGGATAAAAATTTTATTTTTGTGAAAAAGATAATAAAAAATTCAAAAAAATTTAGTCGATTAAAAAAATGTGTCGAATATTTGTGTGTGAATATTTTATATGTAAGAATATTTTTTAAATTTTTTTATACAGAAATAAACTAAAATATTTCACATTTTTTAAAATTCAAAACATAAATATTGATGTCCGTAACTATTCTACTTCAAGTGATATATGGAATTCATGATTGTTGACATTGTTATTTGAACAATTACCCAACAAAAAAAAGCACACACACATACACACAAATACACTTTCTTTCTAAAAATAAATCAAATTAATTTCATTCCATATAAAAAAATTAATTAAATCAACTAGATTGTTAATAAACGTTTAAAAAATTGTGTAATAGAGAGAAATTTATATATTAAAGAATGAACATAGCAAAACTCTTGTTTATCGTCCATCTCCATATGACAACAACGGAATCTCACAAATTGGATCTCCGATAAATGTGTTAAATGAAAGTAACTCGCAAAACCCATGTAAAAATCACATGTAAGCGTGTATAATGATGTTAAATACTGATGGAAATAATAAATGCAAACAAGTTTTTACCCTTTTTCAATGTCAAACATGCGATAAAGTACAGCGTGACTGGTAGCAGTTGTTTTGTCAGGCGGATAGCGATATTATTAAAAACAATTAAAATGATTACGCTTTATCGTCCAGACAAATCACAATTTGCACGCAAACTGAATTATTGATTAACATTAAAATTCATAAAACCATAAAGATTTGAGATTTATTTGATTATTTTAATATGATGTACCTATGACATATTTTTCACTAGAAAATAAATGGTGTAACGGGTCACAGCTAACAATATACAATTTTCCAATAAAATCCAAATGTTCATATTTGAGTGCAATGATAAAACAAGTGTTTCCTCTTATAAGCCGATGTTTAGTGCATTTTTATGAAATAAAGAAAATAAATATAAACTTATTGACAGCTTACCTGCGTATTATAATTACTCCATAACATGAACGCCATATTCACAGACAATTACCACTGCCATATTGCATATTAAATTTTTTGACGACACGAGTACACAGAACATGGATTCGAACTGTTGAAAAGAAATGTCACTGCCATTTTCCGCTCTGGTTTTTTTTTCTTTTTTTTTATTAATACTATACTACAGAAACTATAGAAATCCATGGAATTCACACAGAATGTAGAAAATTTGTTATCTACCAATCAGAAATATCTGTTGAATACAAATAGCCATTCATGTGACTGGATATTATTCCGACAGCCAATAGGATTAGTTCATTCTTTTTCTTTGCAATTGTCACGTGATCAATATAAACGACAAACTTCATTCTTATGAAAAAGCATTATATAGATTAAAAACTAACCTCAAAAGTGACTCAAAACTGCGAAAAAAAAGTGTAAAGTAAAAAACAGTTTCGTAATTTAATAGTTATACTTGTATTTTCCATATTTGTTAATATTTCCTCTCAAGAAATGTTTACGACAAACATATTTTCCTTGGTGCACGATGAATGAAACGATATAGAAAGTAGCTACGTTTAGGAACGCATTTAAAATGTAAACATAAACTTTTTGCGAAAATTGGTGAAAGATTTAGATATTTCTATGCTTTTCTAGTGTTAACACACTTGTAATTTTGATAATTTTATTCCAATCTCGATGAATTTCAGGAAGGTGTGATAAAAATATTGTTCAATTATGGATTCGCCTAATGTTAATGCTGGAAGCCTTACGCATAGTACTGATGGATTTTTGAACATTCCTCTTGAATCTGATGCCCTAGGGACAAAGCGCAGAAGGTAAATAATTTCAATACGTTATCTGGGATTTTTATTAAAAATACTGAAAAAAATTATATTTTTAGAATACTTAAGAAAATTGTAAATTTTGGTGTCTCTTTTGTTTGCCCCATAAACTTTTAATTGAATTTTAAAAGAGTTGCATCTACAATTTTCATAAATAAATGAACTTCAAAAAGTTTTAATTTGAAATTTTAGAAAATTTCAATTTTGAATGAATTTAATTAAATTTTTTAATATATAATTAATTAATTATTAAAAATAATGGATTTAAAGAAGATTTTTTGTTAAAAACACTAAAAAGAATTCAATTTTAGCGAAATTACAAATAATTGCAGAAACTCAATTATTTTCAAAAATAATAAAATTCTGCGTAGAAATTTTATTATGTTCCAACATTTTTTTAAATTCTCTTCAAAATGGCAAATATCTTTATAAATATTAAAATTCTTCTCCGAAATTCAATTATTTTCAAAAATTTGAATAGAATTCTTGGTAAAACTCAAATTATTATCAAAAATTTTCCTCAATTAAATGATTTTCAATATCTACCTACTATTTTAATAGAATTTTCCAAAATAATTCAATTGTTTAAACAAAATTTTTATAAAATTCTACGCAAAACATTTAATTATTTTAATAAATAATAAAAATTTCACAGGAATTCAATTATTTACAAATTTTTTCGCAATTTAATTATTTTAATAAATAATAAAAATTTCAAAGGAATTCAATTATTTACAAATTTTTTCCCAATAATTCCACTACTTTCATAAATAATAAAATTTTTTTACAGAGATTCAATTATTTTTATAAATAAAAAATTCTTCGCAATAATTTAATTATTCAGAATTCAATTTAAATAAAACTTGTCTAAAGATGTCAATTACTACTTTCAAAAGTTTAAATAAAATTCTTTATAAAAATTCAATCATTTTGAATGCAATTTTAATTAAATTCCTCGAAAGACTAATATTATTAACGTAAATAATGTAAAATTTTAAAGCAATATAAAATTTTTTGCAAGAATTCAATTATTTTCACAAATACTATCTAATTTTTTTCACCAGAATTAAATTATTTAAAAATATTTTTATAAAATTCTGCCTGAACATTCAGTTATTTTTACAAATAATAAAATTAATTGCAAAATTTTAATTGTTTAAAAAAGTTTTAATTCTTTCATGGAATTCAATTAAAATTGTATTGAAAATTATTTCATTCCTATTAAGAATTGTATCAAAATTCTTAAGAATAATTGAATTTTTTCGAATAATTTCATGAAAATTTTACAAATAATTGAATATTACATAGAGTAATTTTATTAAAATTGTATTAAAAATAACTGAATTCCTACGAAAAAGTTTGACCAAAACTTTTAAAACTATTTAAATTTCTGCGAAGATTTTTATTATTTAACGAAAATATTTAAATATTTGAATTTTAATTAAATTAAAAATTCTGAAAGTAATTGAAGATTTGCAAAAATTTTCTTATTTTTCATTTATGCCAAGAATTTTGTTAAAATTTTTAAAAATAATTAAATTTCTTCGAATTTTTCACAGGAATTTAATGGTTTTTGGAAATTTTAATAAAATTCTACCCCAAAAATTCAATTATTATCGTAAATATGAAAACTTATAGCAAGATTTCAATTATTTTTTATATACAATTTTAATCGAATTATTCGAAAAATAAAAAATATAAAAATTTTTATTAAAATTCAATTATTTAAAAATTAATTGATAAAATTCTTTATGAGAATTCAGTTTTAAGAAACATTTAATTATTCAATAAATTATTTATTTTTATATTTAAATAATTGAGTTCTCGTAGAATTTTCTAATAAAAATTGATTTAAAAATTAATTTTTATCAAAATTTTAGATAATAATTGAATATTAAAAGCGTGAATTAATTAGAAATAATTGAATTTTGAATTAAGGTTTTAGATTTAAATCTTTGAAAGTCTGAATTTTTCATACTCTTTTCTAACAAATCTGTAGAATTAATTTTTTGAAAAAGTTTAATTGAATTTTTTTTTAAATTATTTGAAGTTTTTTTCTAATATAGGTCCATTTAATTGAAGAATTTTCGAATAATCGAAATTTCGTAAAATTGAATTGAAAAAATAAAAAAAAGAGAAAATAATTTTAAATAATTAATAGTAAGAATATTCTTATAATATAAAATAATGATTTTATCACTCGGTCATTTTTCATTATTGTAAAACATGAAGAAATCGATCACTTCGAGTCGAAGACTCGGAGTGGTTGATTTCTTCATGTTTTATAATAAATATTCTTAAATGTTATTGAATTTCAAAAGATTGAAATCTGATATTTTTAAAAATCTCAATTTCCATCGAAAAATAATTATTAAAATATTTATTTAAAAAATAAGTTATTGATATTTTCTAATAATTTTACAATTAAAGAATTTAGTAAATAAATGTGAAAGAACATTTTTTTGAGTATCTAATAATTTTTAGAGTGAATCAGAATATTCTTTTGGATCAGGGAAAAAGTGAAAATTTTATTTGGAAATCAGGGAAAAACAAAATTAAATTTTTGTCGTAACCCTGGTTATTCGTAAATATTTTCTCTCTAGATAAGCTCACAATCTAAACAAACAAATTTCATGTATCTAATACTATTTGAGTTACTCTTACTATTTTTTTATCTGCAGTTCATCACGTACGATAAAACGAAGAAAGTTTGACGACGAATTAGTCGAGACAACTTTTAACCTTCAACCACCAACGCCAAATCCAAAATCAGCATCAAGATCACGAACAGTATCAGTTTCCACAGGATCATTGGATATTGCTCCATCTCCAATTTTACCTAGTCCTGCACCAGTTACTACTCCGGTGCCTCAACCAGAGCGTATTAGTCGAAGACCAAGTCGGCCAAGTGGCTCGTCTTCGTCAAGCGGAAGAAAAAGTAAAAAAAATAAAAATCATTCACATTCAGCTAATGCTACCAAAGACCTCGGCAGATGGAAACCTACCGACGATTTAGCTCTAATTACTGGAGTACAACAGACAAATGATTTGCGAATGGTGAGTAATTTCAGGCCTCGGATATAAATCATTAAATTTTAGAAGATATGAAATTGAAATTTTGAAAATTTCAATTCCTGTAAAACAAGTATTTCAATATTTTTATATAAAAAAATCATTGTATTTAGAAATCAGTGAAAGGTCGGAAAAGTACAAAATTAAGTATTTCTGTCAACTCTGAATATAATAAACGACGTTTTCTACTTTTTTCTATCTTTAATCGACTAACGCGACCTTTGTTGCCCCTTAAATTCTATCCGAGGCCTATAGTTTTTATTTTTCACGAATAAAACTTGAAATTGAACACATTTTCTTTAACAGGTACACAGAGGAACAAAATTTTCGTGTCGTTTCACTCTCCAGGAAATTCAACAAAGATGGTACGCATTATTATACGATAGTGCAGTTTCAAGAATTGCTGTGCAAGCAATGAGAAATTTACATTCGGAATTAATATCAAGTGTACAAGCAAGAACATTGTACAGTAAAAATGAAGAAGATATTTTGGGTACAATTAAATCTGTAAGTATTTCCCAAAAAAAAAGATACTATTACAAAGAAATTTTTCATCATCAATTTATTTCTCTATTTATCTTCAATTTAGTTTTTAATTTTTTCATTCCTTTTTCCCCAGACATCACAACCAACATTAGAAACATTTCAAGGACTTCTTGAAGCAAATGCTCAAATTTTCTATCCCGCGCGAACAGCTAAAGCATTACTTGCTCATTGGCAATTAATGAAGCAATATCATTTATTACCCGATCAAACTATTCACAATTTACCGCGTGGTGAACATATTTTGAGTTTCTCCGATGCCGAGGACATGATTGTCGATAATGAATTGACAGATCAAAAAGATGAGATGATCGATAATGAAATGACAATAGCTGATAGGAAAAATAAAAAGGAAATTAGAATGCTTGAAAATGAACTTGGAAGATGGCAAGTTCTTGTCGATAATGTCAGCGGTGTTAATCCACCGGATTTTGATAATCAAACACTCGCTATTCTTCGGGGACGTTTAGTTCGTTATCTCATGAGATCACGAGAAGTAAGTCAGAAATTTATCTTTTTTAAACAAATAAAAAAAAATATTTATTATGTAATAATAATCGAGATACTCTGACCTTACGTTTAGTTAGAGCTTTTTGAATTCATATTGTTTTTTAACTCAAATTGGTGTGTCAAAAGTTTGACAATTAATTTGTAAATAGAGTGATTAGTATTTTAGTGAAATTAATTCCCTTGAAATTTTTACAATAACAACATTTTCACAGGAAAGTAAATTAAGAAAATTTTTTCCCTAAGTACTCAAAAGATATCAAATTATTCAAAATCTTAAGTAGTCTATGAATTTTCTTTCTCAAAGTAAAAAAACTATATAAGTAGAGTTACAGTTGCAATTTTTATAAGTTATCAATTTCTTTATCACTTATTTTTGTATATAAATAATTTAATTCTCGTTCAACTTTTTGATAAGAATTGATTTGAAAAAGAATTTCAGTTAAAATTTCAGAAAATATATGAAAAATTGAAGTTTTAATTTTTAGAAATAATTAAATTTCAAAAGGTTTTACATTGAAAGTATATTGAAATTTTAATTCCTGGTGGAAAAATAAATAACAATAAGTATTCAATTATTTATTAAACAAAAATTAATGAAATTTAAACATTTCTATTTGGAAATTCTGAAAAAATTGTAATTAAAATTTTTTGAAAATAATTAAATTCTCGACAATAATTTAAAAAGATTGAAAAAATAGAGATTTTTCTCAAATTTTATTGAAATAAATTTTATATGTCAAAGAATTTTATTTTCTCACTTTAAAAAATTATTTTTAAAAATTATATTTTTTGAAGAATTGTAACCAGAAAATTGTAAAATAATTAAATTTTAAAAAATTTTGTATTTAAATAATTCAATTATCATTGACTTCTAAAAAGTATTGATTTACATATTAAAAGAATTTCAAATTGAAATCTTTTTATCATTTTAATCGCCGTAAAAGTAAAATAATATTTAAATGTTAATGTACAAAAAATTAGTAATATATTATTTTCCTTCAAAAATTATTAAAGTTTTGAATAATCGAAATATACCTATTTATTTATTTATTCATTATTTAATATAATTATATTAAATTTATTATTGAAAATAATGGATTTATAGAACAATTTTAGATAGACACTAAAAAAATTTAATTTAGGAGAAGTTGCAAATAATTGCAGAAATTCAATTATTTTCAAAAGTAATAAAATTCTTCGCAAAATTTCAATTATTTTTTAAAAACTTCCTCATTTCGATTATTTTCAAAATCGCAGAATTTCAATTATTTTTAAAAAAGAATTCAATTATTTAAAAATTTGTTGATAAAATTCTTTATGAGAATTAAATTCTAACAAACATTTAATTATTATCATAAATAATAAATCTCATAGCAAGATTTCAATTATTTTTAATGTACAATTTTAATTAAATTCCTCGAAAAATGTAAGTATACTTAAAAATTTTATTAAACTTCATCGAAAGAATTCAATTATTTAAAAATTAGTTGATAAAATTCTTTATGAGAATTGAATTTTAAGTAACATTTAATTATTCAATAAGTTATTTATTTTTGTATTTAAATAATTGAATTCTCTTAGAATTTTCTAATAAAAGTTGATTTAAAAATGAATTTCAATTAAATTTTTAGATAATAATTGAATATTAGAAACATTATAGGATGAATTGTCAGGAATGATTGAATTTTTAAGAGGTTTCAAATTAAAATCTTTGAAAATCTGAATTTTTTATATACCTTTTACTAATAATTATGTAGAATTAATTTTTTTGAAAAAGTTTAAGTCAAAATTTTCTTTAAATCAGGAAAAAGCAAAATTAAATTTTTGTGACAACCCTGTAAAAATGTTGTCAAATTTTATATTTGAAAGGAATTTATTTTTATTACTTTTTAAAATTGTTTTAAAATATAATCGTATTTTTGAAGAACTATATTTCGAAAATAGAATAACAATTTATTAGAAAAGAATTTTTACTCATTTGCTTTTGTACAGATAACAGTGGGAAGATCAACAAAAGATCACAATGTCGATGTGGATTTAACACTGGAGGGTCCAGCTTGGAAAATTTCACGTCGTCAAGGGACAATTCGTTTAAGAAATAATGGTGATTTCTTCATATCGTCAGAAGGAAAACGGCCAATTTTTGTAGACAGTAGACCAATTCTCGCAGGCAACAAAATGAAATTAAATCACAATAGCGTTGTCGAGGTAAAATACATTTTTCTCCCTCCTTTTCCCTGTTCTACAATTTTTTCAGTAATTAATTACAATATTTTTCCCCTTCCAGATTGCTGGTCTTCGATTTATCTTTCTAATCAATCAGGAATTAATTTCTGTCATACGACAAGAAGCGGTGAAATTGAATTTGAATCCGTAAAAAAATTAGTCATTTGCAAATGAACAAAACGCTTAATTAATGTACAAAACATTCAAAAAAAAAGAAACTCATTTTTTTATTTACTCCAAAAAGAACTTAATGTTTGAAAAAAATTTTCTTTTTTTTTTGTTACAATTATTTATAAAACAATTATTGTATCTGTAATTTGATTCATGTAAGTTTTTTTATTAGAAAAGCGAGAAGAAAAAATACAAGAGTAATTTTTCAATAATAAATACGAGTCGTATTTTAATTTGCGAGGTTTTTTTTATTATTTACATTAATGGAGATTAATATAAATAGACGTACAGAATTATTTTTATTGAATTTTTCAAAATCACAAACGTAAAAATTTATAATTATACGCTTATATTGAGTGAAAAAGAATTTTTGTTGTTGACAATATAATATTACGTATTAGATAATAGTTTCAAGTCTCACACATTTAAATTGACTATATTTTCTTAAAAACTAATTTTCAAGAACAAGTTACAAATTTGTTAACATTTACATTTATATATACAGAGTATTTAAATCGATAATTGTAAGTAAAAACTTTTCTTTCAACACGATTCTTGAAAAATTTTGGCCCCTTTGAAATACGTTTATTATCTAGAGTCTACTTTTTTTTATATATATAAAAAATTCGAGGTATCTGTTGCTTTAAAACAAAAGGGAAATTAATTTTAATTTCAAACGAGTAAATAACATTTTCTAAACTGTAATTATTTGTATATTTTTTTGAAACTGTTTTTTAATCATTTTTTTACCCACTTTTTTCTGCACGTAATAAATATATGCACAATAAGTAATTTACAATGTTCTATTTACAAACTGACAGATTAACACAAATTTAACTTAATTCAAATCCAGCTCCAGCTTGAATGGCGTATAAAAGTTTTTCACGTAATGTTTTCTCGTCAGGAAATTCTGGTAGTTTTAATAAATTCATGCAGGTGCTGGACGTTGGTAAACGATCAATACTTCCGGCATGTTGTATACAAAACGGAGGATCCAATTCCTGAAATCAAAATTTTTAATTTAAATAAAAGAATACGTTAATTTCTTTTTTTTTTGGATTAATTAGTCGAACATTCTTTGAAGTTTCTTTTCTAATCGGACAGAACTTTAAAAATACGAATAAATTATTAAAGCAGGTAAAAAGGAAAGGTGAATAGATGACGACCTTTGATGTCTGTTGAAAATTCTAAATGAAAAAATCTCATTCAATTTTATAAATTCAAAACACAATAGAATTAAAATTCATGAGTTTTGTTTCATTTTTACCGATGATGAGAATTTGAATATCGTGTATTTACAGGCTTTTCGAACTCATCTACTAAAACCTACTATTTTGTACTTTTTTTACGATTTGATAATATTTGGATACTTTTTTTTTTTAGATTTGTGACAATAAAAGATACTTTTTTTCTATATTTGAGAATTTGCACTTCTTTAAGTTCGCTAATAGTTGGAATAAAGCAAATTATACTCAAAAATTTTAATAAAGTTCTTAGAAACAATTCGACAAATTTAAAAAAAATTCTTTTAAACAATTCAATTATTTTCAAAAATTTTTCGAAATTTAATTATTTTCAATTTGTTTAATTCAATTATTTTCAATATTTGTTTTAATAAAAAATTTCCCAAAAGAATTCAATAATTTAAAAAATTCATTTTTTTATAAAATTCATGGAATAAATTCAATTATTTTTTTTGAAAAATAAAATTCTTCTGAGGAATTCAATTATTTTCATAAATCATCGCAGAATTTCAATTATTATTTTAAAAAAATTTTTAATAAAATTCGTCGCAATTGGAATAAAATTTTGTCATGGAATTTAATTATGTTTTAAAAGTTTAACAAAATTTGTTGATAGAATTTACTTATTTTTAAAAATTGTCTTAAACTCTATAGAATTTGTTTTTTTTTAAATTATTTTTGTCTATTGTTTTTATAAAGAAAAATATTTTTACAGGAATTCAATTATTTAATAAATTTAATTTAATATCAATTATTTTTAATACAATTTTAAATTAATTCTTCGGAAAATGCAATAATTCTTGAAAATTTTATTAAAATTCTTCGCAAGAATTCAATTATTTACAATAAATCTTGTTAAAGTGCTGTATAAGAATGTAATTTAAAAAAATATTCAATTATTCAATAAATTATTTATTTTTATATTTTAATAATTGAATTCTCGTAGAACTTTCTAATAAGACTCTAATAAGATTTCAATTATTTTTAATATAAGTTTAAATGAATTCCTTTAAAAATGCCATTATTCATAAAAATAATTCTTCGAAAGAATTCAATTATTTTTAAAAATGTTGATATCATTTGTTTATTAGAATGTAATATTTATTTTCAATATAGGTATTTCAAAATAAATTGCTTGAAAGAATTTAATTATTTTCAAAAATTTTGCGAAATTAATTTCAATTATTATCTTTCTATTTCAATACAATTTCCCAAAAGAATTGAATTAATTCATTTATTTAATTTATTTTAATTTCAATTATTTTTAATACGGTTTTAAATTAATTCTTCGAAAAATGCAATTATTCTTAAAAATTTTATTAAAATTCTTGGAATGATCTTAATTATCTAAAAAAATGTTGATAAACTGCTGTATAAAAATTGAATTTTGAGAAAGATTCAATTATTCATTGAATTTTGGAAATAATTAAATTTCAAAAGATTTTTAATTGGAAATCTTTAAAAATTTGAATTGATGACAAACTAATAATTTTTAAATTTTCATTTTGAAATAAAATAATTAATGTTTTGAATAATTTTTATTTAAAAAATTTCAACAATAAAAGATTGAATTTTCAAAGAGTTAAAGTTGTAATTTTTAGAAATAGTTAACTTTCAAAAAGACTTTACATTTAAATTATTTGAAATATTTTAATTCCCGTGGAAAAATATTTTTGAATGTAATTTAATTTGGAAATATGTAATGAAAAAATGAGTCGTTAAATTTAATTTTTGCTCAACTACTTTTTTGCTATTTTTTTCAGTCTTAAAGCTACTTTTTTTTAAATTAATTATCGAGTACGAAGCCTGGTATTTACCTTAAATCCAAGAAGTGGTGGTCGACTGCAACTGGTGACAAATTTAAGTAATTGACTCTTTTGTTGATCATTAAATTCGTCGACAACTTTCCAAAATGCCGTAATTGTCGGATGTTCAAGAGTATAACCGCCAGTATAATTAGTATGTAATTTCAAATCACTGACATCAACGGGAATTTGTGCACCCGAAATTAATACCTGCAATTCTTTATTATTAAACATTTGTAGCCAATCAAGTGGAACGACATTTCCAATTCCCTGCTTAAAAGCATAACATTGTGCTCGAATTTGCTTATTTAATTTATAATCCGCCATCAAGTGAATATATTCAATTCTATTATGATTCGTAACTGGAATATTAACACCGCCACTTTTCAATTCATCAACTCTTCTCTCGCCCAATTCATCCGACAGCACTGTAAAATCAAGACCCAAATCTGTCACATCGCCCTTATAACTTTTCAAGTAAAGCAAATTTCTATACATTATTGGATCCAATGACGCCAAATGATGAACATCGACGTCCGATTGTGTGCCAACAATTTTCGAGAGGAAAAATTCCGCAAATGGCAATTCTACAAGTAAATTTTCATACAACGCCTTACCGAGAATCCGCCCAATAAAATAATAATGTTTCGGAAAATCTTCAACAAGTAAATGCACCGTTGGATTTGGATAGAGCATATTGTCCTTTGTCAATCGAAAGAAACCGCGATTTGGATCGAAACTTGTTTTTAGAAGTTCAGAGAGAAATTCACGAAACAATCCCCCACCGTCGACGCCCGCTTCCTCTAGACCAGCGGTATTCACTAATTGAACACGCATTTTTAGTCTCATTTCAGGTTCATTTTCAGGCGACAATTTATCGAATGCATCTTCATATAAATAATTCCTGCGCACCGATATCTGAATCGATGGTCCTTGCATAAAGTGTGTCAATTCACCCTGTTGCTCCAATTTGTCACGATAGACGAGCGATTGAAAAACAACAACACGATCGCTGAACGGCACGACAAAGGGAATTTCCCTGAGTAAAGTCAACGTTCGAACCTCCTTCGTCGACATTGGTGGTCCCTCCTCAATTTCCTCGCGTGTAAAATTTCTCAAACCCTGAAATGGAATATAACTCCTCAGTCTTCGACGACGAATCGTAAAATCTTGCGGCTTATCAGTTGGTATAACAATATTCGAAGCAATCCAATGACCATCCGGACAGAATTGCCTCCTCAAATCACGAGTGTGCAACTGTCTCAATAATCCCACCGTGACTTTAAATAAATGTGTCCACATGTGTGTATTCTGCTCGGACTGAATTGTCGACGAAAGTCCAAGTACAACATTTTTGTAATCGTCCCGAACTGAGGGACGTGTGTCAGGAAAGGCGAGTTCCACCAACCCAAGGCAAATGCCCTTCAAATGATTCGATAACGGAACGAGTGTTGATGTCGTGAATGGCATTGCCTGTTGGCCATAATTCGATGTTGTCTCCGAGCCATCGTGAAAGAATTCGGTGTCGTGTAAAGTGGCGATTAATAAACTAAACAACGAACAGAATACGGCCAATAGGGGGACAATTTTCTTTGCATCATCCGGCGAGAGTGCAATTCCACGTGAAATAATATGTAGCAATGGCGTCGATCCACCGAATAATGATGTCTGATTAATTGTCAATAGAGTATTCCAAAGATCTCTCAAGAAAGCCGGTTTGAATGCCAACATGTACAATAATTTATACTTGTGAATTGCAGATTTGTGAGTAATGAGTAAATTATGACAAAGCTGACACAACGGTTGCATTACATTTGGATCGTTGCAATTTTTCACTGCTGATAAAATTCCCTGTACACGATGCTCTTCATTGAGAATGTCAACGCATTTTTGTTGTAATTCAGCTTCACTATTGTCTGGTAACTTCGTTTCTGAATCACTGTCCGAATCTTCAGTCTCTAATGTCTGTCGAGTAGGCGGCGGATTAATTGTTGTACTCATCGAAGCCAAAACTTGTAGATAGACTATTAAAACGTCGTTCGATTTCCCCGGTGCTAAAAAAAAAGGAAATAAAATTAGTTTATGGATTATTATATTTCACCCAAAGCGGTTGCAGGGACTACTTTTGAACGAATCTGACACTAATAATATTTACTGTCCTTACAAATTCATTTTTGATAATCGTTGTATTCCGATATGTATTCCTGAATTCTTGCAAAGAATTTTATCAAAAAATTGTATAATAATTGAATTCCTTCCAAGAATTCTATTATTTATGCAAATAATTGTATTCTTGTAAAGAATTTTATTAAAATTATTGAAAATCCTAATTAAATTCTTTTGAAGAATGTCTTCGAATTTTTTTTAAATAATGGAGTTTTTTTAATAAATTTTATTTGAAAATTTTTAAAGTAATTGAATTTTATAAACAATTTCTTTCAACTTTTTAAACTAATCGTGTTTCTTAATAATTGAAATTAGACATTTAATTATTGAATTATATTAAAATTTTCTAAAAAATAATTAAACTTTTCTAAAAAAATTGATTAAAATAATGAAGATAATGAAATTGTTTCGAAGAAAGACAATAATTTAATTCTTTCAAAGAATTTCTTTAATTTATTGAATATAATGGATTTGGTAAATAATTGTAATCAATAATTTTATTGAAATTATTGATAGAAAATTTTAACAATTTTTTTAATTATGTTTTTGTAAATAATTAAATTCTCTTAAAGAATTTTTTTTAACTTTTTCTTTTGAAAAATTTTACAACGGATTAAAAAAATTATTTTATCAAATTTACTTGGAATTTAATTTTTTTATCGTCTTATTTTATTTTTTCTATCGTTTTATTATTATTTCTCTTTATCGTTTTATTTTATTAAATTTTTATATTTCTATTATATTTATCGACTCTAAAAACTACCGTCTGAAAGAATGTTCCTAAAGTTTTGAACGTTCAAATGAACAACGATATTTTTTTACTTCCTTTAATTTGTATTTTCGAATAAAAAAAATTAATATGTACAATAAAAAAAATTAATATGTACAATAAAAAAATTCAATCTCGACTAACAAACTTCTAAATTAAACTTAAAAAATGTTTAATTTTAATTAATTTTCTTTTTATACAGTAATTTTGAAAAATATTTAAATGGAAAAAAAACTTCCTTCATTTAATCTTTCAAAACATTAGGAAAACCTGAAAGAATATCAAAAAAAAAATTTGATGACCCTAAAGGAGTACAATTTTGCTTGACTTAAATTTATTTATTATTATTTTTCCACAGGAATTAAGAAGTTCAAGAATTTCAAACTTGTAACCTTTTGAAATTTAATAATTTACAAGAATTTAACTGGTATTTTTTATTATAATTACAAAACTAATTACTGCATCTTCTCCAAAATTATTATCAAGATTTCAGTTCAATTTTTAACTAAAATTCTTCTCTAAATCAATTATTTTTCAATATTTTCTACGAATTCAATTATTCTAAGAAAAGAAAGTGGATTCATCTAAAATAATTCTGAAATCCATTTGCTTACAATTTAATTTTATGAAATTTGGATTATTCAGAAGTTTTTCAGTTAAATATTCAAAAATTCATAAAAATTTAAATCAAAATTTTTTAAAAACTAACACTTCAGAATTTTCCAATTAAAATTCTTCCAAAGATTTCAATTCAATTATTTTCTAGAATTTTTAACTAAAATTCTTTTTAAATCTCTTAAAATTGTTAATAATTTTTGAGAAAGTTCTTTGAGAATTCAATTGATTAAAGAAAAAAAGAAAATTCACCTAAAAATTTTTCAATTAAATGTATATATTCAAAAATTCAACAAATTTCAAAAAAATTTAAATAAAACGTTTTCAAAAACAAACTTCTTCAGAATTTATAATTAAAATTTTTTTAAATTTTGATTTGGACTATTTTGAAATTCAACCTATTCATAAAAATTGTAAATTCAAGTCTCATAAAATTCAATTATTTTTGGAATTTCAAAGGAAAATTATTCATTAAAAAATTAATAAACTAAATTTGATTGTTTGCTTTTTGTATTCTAATTCTTTTAAAAAATTTTCTTTTTAATCTTTTGTAATTTAAAATTAATGAAATTCTAACTTTCAATACTTTGAAGATTAAAAAGTATCAAAAATATTTCTTTTATATTATTTCATATTTACCTAGTTCTTTTATAATTTTAAATCTGAAATAATTAAATTCTTATAAAAAACTTTTCCAAATTTTTCAAAATATTAAATTACTTACGAAGAATTTAATGAAAATAATATTAGAAATAATTTAGTCTTATATAACGAAATTTATCAAAATTTTTTTTAAATAATTAAATTTCTCCGAAAAATGTTATAATTATTATCTTTTTAATAATTCAATTCTTTCGAAAAATGTTATTAACTATGAAAATAATTGAATCATGGTAAGAATTTTATTAAAATTGTATTAAAAACAGGTGAATTCTTATAAAGAATTCTCCCAAAAGTATTTAAAATAATTAAATTCCTGTGAAAAATTTTCCTAATTAGATTTTTTCAAGGAATTTAATTAAAATTATATTGAAAATATTTCAATTTTAATTTAAAAATAATTGAATGCTTTTGAGAAATTTTATTAAAATTAATTGAATTCGTGAAAAAAATTGTATTAAAGTGTTTTTTGAAATCAATAAATAATAATAATTAATCAATAAATTAGTTAATAATTGAATTTTTAAAAATTTTAAATCTGTAAATA
Source organism: Leptopilina syphax (assembly GCA_032872505.1). Classification (NCBI taxonomy): domain Eukaryota; kingdom Metazoa; phylum Arthropoda; class Insecta; order Hymenoptera; family Figitidae; genus Leptopilina; species Leptopilina syphax. The sequence goes on along the minus strand of CM065470.1, from coordinate 2,342,082 downwards.
TTTCAAATCTGAAATTAATATTTGAAATAAATAATTTATGATCTTCTATTAAAATTCGTCGTAATTTCAAAATTTATAAGGCAAACAAAAATGAATTCAAGGAGAATTAAATCTTTTTAATACCTATTTACATAAAATAATAAATTCCAGAATTTTTCAATTGAATCCTAAAAATTTACCTTTAATTTTAAAAAAATTTAATTTTAACATTAAATATTAATTTAAAAGTTTTTAATTTAAAGTTCATCTTCTCCTATAACTCATTAAATTTTTACGTTGTTTTGTAAACTTAAAGTATAAACTGTTTTAATATTGATTTATAAAACTACTTGTATTTTAACCTTCAATCTCGTTTTTTGCAACAGTTTCTCAAATTAAAAAATAAAAAGGAATTTGTTATCCTCGTTAAAATTTAATAGAATGGAAAAGAAACTTAAATTAAAATTTTAAAAGCGAAATTGGAATTTTTCATTTTTCTCCAAAATAAATTTTATAAGTTTTAAAAATCATGGAAAATAATTAAAGGCAATTTTTTTCACAGTTCTATACAATATATAAAATTAAAAAAATATATAACAATGAAAGTATATTCCATTTACTAATTAATATTTCATTTAAAAATATTTGCAAGCTTTCCAAAACAATATAACTAAAATGTTTTAAATTTTGACAACTGATTTTTAATTTCAAATCCCCAGGTAAGTGTATAAAATTTTGTAAAATTAACAATAGTTAGGACATTAAATATCATTTCTATCAATTATCACATTTTTCTAAAAATAGTCCTCAGTCACTTTTAGCAAAATTTAACGGATTGGAGATCAAAATTTTTTTTTTAAGCACAAAAAAATTATATTTTACTTACAAAATCCCGTCGTTTCCAAACTGAGAATAGAATAGAGTAAATTCAACGAAGGCGGAATATTAAGAAATTGAATGCTGGTAATAAGTTTATCAAATGGAAATTCCTTCGAACTGATCAAAGCAGGAAATATAAAGCCAGTAACAGATTCTGTAAGTTTTTGCGACAATATACTGGCACACAATTCCCTTAGAGTGAGAAATGAAAAATCATTTAAATGATTCATATGATAGATTATACTGAGTGGTCTTTGAATCATATCAAAAATCCATTTTGACATTGGATTTGGAGGTACGGACGATACAATATCAATTGGCGGTATTTTTGTATCTATCAATCGTCTCATTTGCTCGTAATAATTATTTTTCAATAAATAGGCAAATATTTCCTTTAAATGTTGATGATTATTTTCCAAATTATCGAGAAGTGTAAACGTTTCTAAAACACGTAATGGAATCGCAATTGCTTGTCCTTTATCTGGTGATATACTGTCAACGACAAATCTCAGGCACAGCCTCAAGATCCATCTGAAACAAGAAAAATTATAATTATAATAATTTAGTTAATTTTTTAATTTTAATAAAATATTTATTTACCGAACTCTCCATAACCATTCGTTGGAAGAATTAATTTTCGTCTTGATTTCTTTCTGAAGTTTGAGAAATTGTTGTAGGAGCCAAATAAATCTATTCGAATCTTCAGTTGGTTGATAGAAAAATAGAATTTTCCGAATATAAATGACTAATTCCTCTATGTTTAATACTCTGTTTCCCAATGATTGTTGCATTTTATCAAATTCATATCTCTGGCATTTTTTCATTAATTGTCTTGTAACAAAGCTTCGAATGTAGGCTTGTATTTTAACAACGGCATTATGCTTTCTCCGCTGTTGTTCTCTCTTTGAACGTTCTAATTGAGCATGCTGTAAAAGTGCAGCTTTTTCATCTCGACGACTTGCTCCTGCTAAATTTTGTTGTGGTTTACGTCTATAGTCACCTTCGAAACTATACATATTTCATTTGTTTCTTAGAAAAAAATATCAAGTCTTAAGATATTTCACCAAAATTTATGAAATTTATAACACCTTAATATATTGTACTTCTAATAATTCGAATATTTAACATCTTTTTTCCCTTAAAACTTGCGAAATAATTTGAGGTTATGTTTAATCTATTTTTCACCGCGCGATTATATATTCGCTCCACTTACACGTATATAATTCAATTAAATTAGATTAAAATCATGTAGAAAATGATGTTAAATCTTGTTTAGAAAATTACACTTTTCAATGATATATAATCACTACACTTATAAATAAGAATTACACGTCACATTGAAAATGATGACATTACAAATCAGTCTGACAATGATGAACATGCACATATATTACAATGATTAGTTAATATATTTTTTAAATTGTTTTTCTATTGATATTCAATAAGAAAAGTTTAACTGTTTTATGAAAAAATGTCTCGAGGTCACTTAAATATCCTTCAAACCCTATTCTTTTTTTGATAAAGGTCCTTTTTATCGTCCTTCATCAAGTTGATCAAGTTCCATCACTAAATTTTTGGATATAACTTCTTTAATTTTCAATCTTTTAGAGTGAATGGTTGAAAAATTGCACTGCAAAACTTTCACTGGTTAATCACAAAAATTAATTATATATTTATTTTGTATTATTAGTTACTATTTTTCTAATTCCTTTTAAATATTAAATGCCAAACACGCACGTGAAAATATGACACACAAATTAAATGGATATATATGTGTCATCACATACACATGTATAGTAGCGGGTTTATTTGAAATCAAAAACTTATTTTACATATATTTAACTATAATTTGTGTGAATCGTGTGAATAAAATATAATTTTCTCGCGAAATTTAAAGATAATTGTAAGGAAATTATTTATAAATAGTATATTTTTCTTAAATAATAATTTAAGTTTATCTTTGCATCAACAATTTTTTTTTGTCCACAAAACCAGCACAAAACCTTTTAATTGTGTGACTTGACGTTTTTTCGTTCTTATAAAAAAGGTATGTAAATATTTAAATATAATATATAAATATAAATAAGAAATAAGTTTCCATGGAATATTCACTAAAAAGACTAAATAGGAAAATGGTATAAGAAATTAAAAGGATTAAAAGGCATATTTTAAAGTATATTTTTTTTTTAAGGTTAGAATTTCTTTTAGAACACATTCTTATGTCAATTTATTTATTTATTTATTTACTAGCAAAATCCTACGCGCGCGATGCGCGCGTGAATGATTTAAAGATTATCACGGTAGCAATTTACCTGCCTGTCTTACCACAGAAAAAGTACATACGGGAAAATGTTCATGATTAATAAAATGAAGAATATATTTCAGAACTATGGATACGGAAAAATTTTTGAAAATCCTACAAAACCGTAGGTTGAAAATGTACGGAAAAAATTTTTCAGGGAAAGTTCTCGAACTGTACCTGAACACCTGAACAGTGAGAAAAGATCATGAGAAAAAGTTGAGGTCTAATCCTGCATTACACTAAAGAAATTCTTGAACTTTTCAGGAATCTACTGTGTAGAGCAGGAGAAATTCTCGAAGTTCACGGCAGATTTTTGAAAAATTCAGGGACATCTTTAGTGTAATGCAGAATTAGACCTTAACTTTTTCTCATATCCACCGTTCAGGTACAGTTCGGGAACTTTGACTGAAAAAATGTTTTCCGTGTGCTAAGAGTTTTCGATAAAAATTATAATGAATTTAATGGAAACTTTCTGAACTTTAGATAGAATAATTGTTGAACTACTCAACAATCGCAAAATTTTAAATTGTCTCTCAGTTTTCTCTTTTTTACTAATTAATATTGGTATATATTGTAATTTTTTGTAACTTCTCTAAAAAATTTTCCGTATTCATCATTTCAGAATAAATTCCCGATTTTTGTGAGACAACATTTTTCTGTGTTCCTTTTACAAATTGAAACATATCGATTATAATATCGATATGTTTAAAATTCTTTTAAAGAATTTTATTTAAATTTTTTGAAAATAATCAGGGGAAGTTAGTCACCATAATTATAATTTTATTTTTTTAAATTTCTTTACAATATATTCAATTATTTTCATAAATAGTAAAACTCATTGCAGAATTTCAATTATTTTTAAGAAAATTTTAATCAAATTGCTGGAAAAATGTAATTATTCTTAAAAATTTTATTAAAATTCGTCGAAAGAATTCAATTATTTCTAGAAACAGTAAAAAATTTTTCTCAAGAATTTAATTATTTCTATAAGTTGCAAAATTCTTTAGATTTACTAAATTCTTTTGAATACTATTTTTAAAAAGAATCCTTTACTAGAATTCAGCTATTTTCATAAATTTCTATAAAATTGTAAAAAACAACTCAATTATTTTCAAATGTAATAAAATTCTTCGCAGAAATTCAATTATATTTAAAAATTTGTTTAAATTCTTATCAAAATTTTAATTATTTTTATAAATAATTAAATTGTTCTGTACAATTCATTTTTTCAAAAATTTTAATAAAATTCTACGCAAACATTCAATTATTTTCATAAATAATAACATTCTTTGGAAGTATTCAATTACTTTCATAAATAGTAAAATTCTTTGCAAAAATTTAATTGTTATCAATAACATTTTAATAAAATTAAATAATCAAATTTTCATTTAAAATTATTAAAAAAACATTATTTTCAAAAAAATTTTAAGAAACTCGCCAAAAGAATTATTTATCATTCATAAAAACTCTAATAAAAATTTTTGAAGCCATTTGTAGATTTATTTATATTTGAAATCAAATAAATTTAAATTTGATGAGAAAAAAACCGGAAATAATTTAGGACAAAGTCGTGAAAAAACCGGGAATTTTGTTAAATATAGCGCACAAAAAAATTATTATTACAAATTTTTAATTCCTTAAATTGTCAATATTTAGGGACGTATGACTCTCCCCAAATTTAACTCTATATAATTGTTATTTCATGGAATTTTAAACTTTATAATTATTATTTACTCAAAAGGTAGATATCTAAAATTTAATGATAACATTATTGCTTAGTTTTTATTTTATGTCACTGAATACCTAATTCGTAGAATATTCTATGAATTAATGAAAATCTATTGTTGATTATATGCAATAGAGATTATAAAAAATTAAATCTTCCATTAAATTAAAATTATGTAAAATATTATTTCGCGTATTTAAATTTATGTTACTTGAAAAATATCCTATAAAACCATCATTTTTTCAAATAAATAAAAATAATTCATAAAAATTATGAGAAATAAATATTATATTTTTAACGATTGTATTTAAAAATTAAAATATTAAGAATTGTAATAATGTTATGTCATTAAATTATAGCCACTCACCTTAAGAGTAATTGGTGTTTATAAATTTTAAAATTCTATTAAATAACAATTATAATATTATTGTATAAAGTAGAATTTGGGGGAAGTCATGCGCCCCGAATTTTTAACCACAAAAATAGAAACAACACTTTAAAACATATCTGTCAAAACATTAATTATATAGAAAAACAAAAGACGACACTTTCTGTTCACGGAATAGCAAATTATTATTATGTAGTATATAGTATATAGTATATAGTATATAGTATATAGTATATAGTATATAGTATATAGCGTATATAGTATATAGTATATAGTATATAGTATATAGTATATAGTATATTTATATTTATTTAACATTGGTCGACGTTAAAATAACATTGTTAAATTCGTCCGGCTGTAAAAATATAAATTTATCATTTTAATCATTTTTACGTAATGTACACGTAATAATTATGACGTATTAAATATGTTTCTTATCAGAATTTTGTGCAGTAGTCGAAAGGTCAATAATTTAATTCAAAAAGAATATTTAACTTCTTTTATAAACAAGAATAAACATTCGTGAGTAAAACTTTATTTTATTGATCTTTATAATGTGTTTGTCTAAACGGTGCAATATTTTTTTTTGTGTTAATTTCCTTTCTTACAAATTGCAGAATAAATAATAATAAATTACATATACTTCATGGATTTTACATGATAAAAAAAAGGAGAAAGTGTTAAGGAAAGAAAAGAACAAGTATTATTGTTAATAATCGTAATAATAAATTATTATATAGATTTTATGATAAGGAATATTTTGAGGAAAAGAGAAAGAAAATTTACAAAATTTATTGTTTACTTTAAATTAAAATATTATTTATTATTTTTCAAAAGATGCGATAAAGTTATAAATTACTTATACAGAATTTTACATTCTCGAAATGAGTATTCCTATAAATATGGAGTGAATATTTCTACCTTCTTATTTTTCTGTAAATATTTATTTTTAAATTCCGGTTTTGGTTATTACTATTTTACTATAGTGTGTCAATCAACTACTTTATTATATATTGTAGCTAAAACTTTATAGAGATTATTATATCGATCATATTATCTAATTACTCAATAGAAGTTTGAAATAGTTTAATGTTTTCTGTACATGTGTTTAGAACATTAATTTAAAACATGTTTAATTTTTTAGTTTCAATAATTTTCTTTTTATTTATATTTATTTCCAGGACTTTTAGCAGTTCAAGAATGGCTTTAAGTCCCGATGATCCGAGTTCTTTTTCTAGACCCGGTAAGTACTTGCAACTTGTAAATTTAAAAAATAATTGATAATTTTTTTAATTTAAAAATCTTATTTCTAATACAGATCTTGTTGGAGTTACTCATATTCACTTGAAATTGGGTGTAAATTTCGATAAGAATATTTTAGAAGGTCATGTGATTTTAGACGCAGAAAGGAAAGATAAAACAGCGGATTCTTTGGTATATTTCATTTATTTATTTATATTATTATTATTATTAATATCATTATTATTAACAAATGTTATGCAATCTAGAGCGCGAAACGCGGTATTGCATTTATTATTTTAATGAAAATTAAAAAATTTATTGTTTTTAAATATTAACTTCAAAATATGAATTATTTTAAATACTTTGAAATTTTTAAAAATTGAATTATTAATTAATCAATTATTATTACTTTCTATTTTTAAAAATTTTAATAAACTTTTTCGAAAGAATTCGATTATTTACAAATTTTTTATAAATTTTTTCGCAAGAATTCAATTATTTTCATAAATAATATATTTCAATTATATATTATAATAATATATTTAAATTATTTTCAGTATAATTTTTATAAAATTTCTCGAAAGAATTAAATTATTTTTAGTATAATTATTATAAAAATTCTCGAAAGAATTTAATTATTTTAAAAAGTTTTAATACAATTTTTTCAAGAATATTCAATTATTTTAATAAATAATAAATTTCTTCGCATGAATTCAATTATTTTCAGTATAATTTTTATAAAATTTCTCGTAAGAATTCAATAATTATTTTCAGTACAATTATTATAAAAATTCTCGAAAGAATTCAATTATTTTCAAAAATGTTAATAGAAGTCTGTGATGAATTCAATTATTTTCAAAAATTGTAAAAGAATTCTAGGAAGAAATCTATTATTTCTAAAAATTATTAAACAATTCTGGGAAGAATTCTATTACTTCCAAAAATTTTTATTAAAACTCAATAACCAAATTTTTAATAAGAAAATTTGTAACACACATGATTATTTTAAAAACTTAAAAAAAAATTATTTGTAAAATTCAATATACTTTCCAAATTTTCAAATTCTTCAAAAAAATTTAATTTTTATATAAATATTTTTAATAAAATTATTGACTACAATTGAGGGGACGGCTTCTAAAAGGGGATACGCGTGGATTCTCGCGTTTAAGTTTTGTCCACTTGGTAATTTTTTGAAAATATTACAAATTGCAATTTGAATTACCGAAGTTTGTGAAAAATGGAAAGGCGCATCTTTTTTCTTTAAGAAATAAATTTATATCTTTTTTAGTTTATAAAATAATGAGAAAAAACTAAATTTTTGAAAACCAAAAAATTTAAATGTTTTACGTCTTTAACTCGTGCTGGTGTTTTTGATTTTTCATATTTTGTAATCAAACAAAAACAAACTCACAGATTAAGGTTTCCTGAAACCAACTATATTTTTAAAACTTCAAAATCTTAATTAATAAAAAGTTTATTAAGTTTTTCGAAAGACATTGCAAAAAATGTTTTTTTTTCAACTTTCAACGCTTCGTTTATCTAGGAAATTTCAAGGTACGAAAAACTTCCAGTGAGAAAGTTTTTTATTACGATACGGACAAGTTTTCTCTAAAATTTTATTAAAATGATATGGATATTTACAAAGTTATTAATGTTTAAAGCGGATGGTATTCGTACTGACCAAAACAATATAACTACGCTTTATTTAACCTTTTTTATATACTGTTTGTTAATAAAATAATGAATAGCATCCAAATTTGCCGTCAAGCATAAACTGAAAAAAACATATATAAAATGAATTTTTTAAAAAAAATTTTTATTATTCAACTGTACTAAAGTAGACGATACTAAAATGTCAATAGTAATTGTATTTATTATTGCATATTAATAAAATTATTAACTTTTTTTTCTAAACTTCCTGTGGGGACAGGTAAAATTTTGACGTTTTCAGCCTTAAAACCGCTTATTTATGAAATAGTACATTGTACAACTAGTGGCGAAAGTGTGATTTTTCGAGAGTGAAGTTTGCGGCTCGAGCGTAGCGAGAACAGCAATCACTCGAGAAAAATCATTCTTTCACCACGAGTTGTGCACTACGTTTTCTCCAACGCCTTGCGAGGAAAGGTTTCTTCGTGAGTTTCGTATAATTTTAATTTAACGTTTGCTTATGTTTAATATAATAAAAGGCGAATGTTTTGAGTGGGGGAGAAGTTAGATACAAAATAAATCTCGGTCAAAGAACAAGAAAAAATAATAAATTCATGATTTACTTTCGCCACGCTAAAAATTACTTTCGCCACGCTCTTCAGAGCAGTTGAGAAAAGTTCTACTTTCGCCACACTTTTCTACCAAGAAAAGTACTCCTTTCAGAGCAAGTGTTGGAGAAAAATTATAATATTAGATACAAAAGTAATTATTGGTTTTTGTTTCTAAACATATAGATAACCTTTTCACGTTGGAATTGTAAAAATATATGAAAATTATTTATTATTTTTCCATTACAACATGAAAAAAACCAAGTTCTGCGCTACGCGAAGAATCACCCATTAAAACTGTTAAAAAAACTCCATTTTTTCAAAAAAAAGTTAAAGAAATTCTTCAACAGAATTCAATTTTTGTCAATAATTTTAATAAAATTTATTATAAAATCGATTAAATTAGAAAAAAAATCAGAGAAGAATTCAGTTATTTCCCAAAAACTTTAATAAAATACAATAATTGAATTTTCAATTAAAATTAATAATAAACACGATTATTTTAAAAACTTGAAAGACATTCTTTGTAAAATTCAATTACTTTCATAATTTTTAATTAGTTATTAGAAAAACTTAATTTTTTCAAAAAAGTTAAGAACAAATCAATTATTTTTAATCAAATTTTATTTTTTAAAGGAAGAAAAATTATTGAAAAATTATGAAACAAAAAAAAACAACTATTATTATCATTTTACTTTATTAGATTGTTTTGATTAGTTTATAATTGAAAAATATGTTAAAGTATTTTATTAAATTGATAAAATTTTAATTTACACCATATTGGTAAATATTCATTTTTCCTAAAATTAAAAATTTATTCTATAGTTTTTGAATTTTTTTCCAAAATAGATTTTGGATGTTCGAAATATTACATTATTGGATATAACAAATGAAAAGGACAATTGTAAACTTGAATACAGCGTTGGAGAAACAGTTTCATTTGGATCTAAACTCAATATCAAATTACCAAATGAATCTGAATGTGATGATGGCAAAACTAGGTAAATATAATTTTAGAAATCGACTAATTGACAATTCTTTTTTTTTTTTAATTTCTATATTTAATTACAGATATAAAATTAAAATTCATTATGAAACGTCACCCAAGGCAACGGCGTTACAATGGTTAAATGCTCAACAAACAGCCGGAAAGAAGTATCCTTATCTTTTCTCTCAAAATCAAGTATGTTTTTTTGTAATTTTCTAAAAATTTTGTTAATTTAATACTTTAATTTTTAATGGAAGTGTATTTTTTATTAGGCAATTCACGCACGATCAATGGTACCTTGTCAAGATACTCCGTCTGTAAAATCTACTTACAGTGCTGAGGTAATTTTAATTTTTTAATTACCCCAAAAATAATGTTTTACATTTCTTTATTTTACTTGTTTTTTCATATTTTGTTTATTTTCTTATATTTTTTTCCTCTTTGATACTTTATTTATTTTATCATATTTTTTTTCTCTTTGACATTTTGTTTATATATTTCATTAAAAAATTGTAACTACTTTTTTCATAATTTTATTTTTCTTTCTGTGAAAGATTACGTCACCAATTTGGGCAACAACGTTAATGTCCGCTCTACATGATGAAATAGAAACTATTGGAAACGAAACAAAAATTAGTAAATTTCATCAACCGGTACCAATTCCCTCGTACTTGATTGCCATCGCAGTTGGTGATTTAGTTACGAAAAAAATTGGACCAAGATCTTCTGTTTGGTCGGAAAAGGAATTAATAGAAGAGAGTGCATTTGAATTTTCAGAGACTGATACAATGCTACGTACTGCCGAAGATATTTGTGGTCCATACGTTTGGGGTAGGAACAAAAAAAATTATTTTACATAATTTAATTTTATTATCATTTCAATCATAGATGAAAGTGAATTGTTCTTTTCAATTAATATTAAAGAAATAATTTTATTAAATAATATAAATAATTCTTCAATTAGGCATCTACGATCTTTTGATTCTTCCTCCGAGTTTCGCTTACGGTGGAATGGAAAATCCGTGCTTAACTTTTGTAACGCCAACATTACTTGCTGGAGATCGTTCCCTAGCCAGTGTCATTGCTCACGAAATTTCACACAGTTGGACTGGGAATTTAGTCACAAATGCAAATTTCGAACACTTTTGGTTAAATGAGGGTTTCACTATGTTCATTGAATATAAAATAGACGGACGAATGTTTGGTGAAAAGCAAAGGCAATTTAATGCCTTAATGGGCCTTTCTGAACTCAAGGATGCAGTAAGTGATTTTTCAATATTTCGATCATTTAAAATCTTCTTTTTCTAAATTAATGGTTAAATCAATAATTTATTTCAATGAAATTTGACATAACTTTTAATTGTTTCAATTTTTTAAGTTATTTTCGGGAATTTAATTATCTTCAAAAAAAATTTTAATTACAATTTTTCAAAAACCTAATTTCTATTAGAATTTCTACATTAAATTATTCAAAATTTCAATAATTTTTGATAAACAAATATTTTAAAACTTATTATTACTTATTGTAATTGAAATATCAAATAATTTCAATAAACCTTTTGAAATTTAATTATTTATAAAAATTAGAAAATAATATAATTTAAAAAAAATTTTGAAATTTGAACTGAAATTCTTTTACACATTAATTCTTATTAAAAAGTTTAACGAGAATTCAATTATTTAAATACAGAAATAAATATGTAATTTATTGAATAATTGAATGTTTCTTAAAATTGAATTCTCATGAAGAATTTTATCAACAAATTTTTAAATAATTGAATTCTTTCGACGAATTTGATTAACCTTAAACCGCACACTGCCGAATCCATCCTTAAACCGCACACTGGGTGTGCGACACCCGGGGACTTTTAAGTGTGTTCTCCGAGCTGGAATAGGATATTATCTTTTGGAAAAATTATCTTATATAGCTCAGTACATCTATTTTGAACGAAAATAGGTTTCATAATGATTTATTTAATTTTAATAATTAAAAAAGAGTTTTTTAAAACTACTGAAATTACCTTAAACCAAAAACTGGGTGTCAGACAAGCAGAAATTTTTCGTTGACAACTTCATAAAGTTATCAAATACACAAAGACACTTGTCAGACTAATGTCACTCACGAAACATAAATTTAAGTACAAAATGTACCGTCCAATATCAACACATGTTCAATTTTTACGAATTTAACCGAAATATTGGAGTAAAAAGCTAGAATATGGGTGTCGCACACCCAGGGTGCGGTTTAAGGGTTAAAATTGTTTTAAAAATGATTGAAATTCTGCGATGAATTTTATTATTTATGAAAATAATTGAATATCTCAAAAGAGTTTAATTATTTATGAGAATAATTGAATCCCTGTAAAAATTGTTATTATTTGTGAAAATAATTGAATTACTGATAAGAAAATTATAAAAAGTTTGTAAATAATTGAATTCCTGTCGGAAAATTTTTATTATTTATGAACATAAAACAATGATTGCGTAGAATTTTATTAAAATGTTTTATAAATAATTGAATTTTTTTTAGAAAAATTTTATAAAAATAGTAGATATCGAAAATAATTGAATTGAGGAAAATTTTTCAAATTGTCCTCAATTTTGTCAAGAATTTTATTTTTTAAAAAGATTAAATTTCGGAGAAGTTTATTACTTATAACGGTTAATTAAAATTTTTATTAGAATTTTTAAAAATTTTTTTAAATTTCTATTTTTTTAATTTTTTAAAATGCTTGTCGGAAATGTAACTAATTTTCAAACAAAATTTAATTACACTTTTTAATAAACTCATCCTTTCAGAATTTCTAAATAGAAATTTTCAAATTTAATTAATTTTTTTTTCATAAATATTTGATTACTTATTGTTATTTATTTTTCCACCAGGAATTAAAATTTGAAAATATTTTCAATATAAAATTTTTTGAAATTTAATTATTTCTAAAAATTAGAACTGCAATTCTGCTTTTATTTTCTGAAATTTTAACTGAAATTATTTTTCAAATCAATTCTTATCAAAAAGTTGAACAAGAATTAAATTAATTAAATACAAAAATAAGTGATAAAATAATTCATTATTTATAAAAATTGCAACTGTTACTCTACTTATGGAGTTTTTTTTACTTTGAGAAAGAAAATTCATAGATTATTTTAAGATTTTGAATAATTTGATATCTTTTGAATCAAAAAGCCATAACTTCACGTGAGGACAGAATATCTCGATTATTATTATATAACTTCGAATATTATTATTTTGAAAAATAAATAATAATTTAAATTAATTATTATTTTAAATTAAAATGTTTACTATATCTTAAATTTATGTATTTTTCCAGATCAAAAGTCTAGAAGAAACACCCGATCTCACAAAATTAGTGGTAAAACTCACTGGAATGGATCCCGACGATGCATTTTCAACAGTGCCTTATATGAAGGGTCATACGTTTCTCTATTATTTAGAAGAATTACTCGGTGGTCCTAAAGAATTTGAAGCATTTTTGAAAGATTATTTTGAAACTTTCAAATACAAGAGTATCGTAACTTCAGACTGGAAGAATCATCTATATAAATACTTTTCAAACAAGACTCAGGTGAATTAAAAAAGAAACAATAATTTCCACTCAATAAGTAATAATTTGAAATAAAAGAAAATTTCTGAATAATTTATTTTTCACAGATTTTGGATTCAGTTGATTGGGATTCTTGGCTCAATAAGCCAGGCATGCCAATTGTAATACCAAACTATAATAAAGACTTATTAAATGCTTGTATTGAACTTGCCGATAAATGGATTAATTGGTCAGAAAGTATAGCAGTTCCTTTCGCAAAAGCGGATCTTACCAATCTAAGTCCTTCACAAAGGGAGCAATTTATAACTGTTTTGTTCGAAAGCAATACAACTCTGTCGATTAAGAAATTGGAGAAAATGCAAGAGGTCTACGATTTTGATTCTGTACAAAATAGTGAAATCAAGTGAGTTAAAATTCTTTTTTTTAGATTCAAAATTTATTATTATTATTACTAGCAAATGTTTTAGATTTGTAATATTATCGCTTTATTATTATTATTATTGTTGTTTCAAATTTTTCAGATTCATGTGGATTCGATTAGCATTAAAATCACGATGGGAGCCTAAAGTTGCTGAAGCTCTTGATTTTGTGTCTGAAGTTGGACGTATGAAATACCTCCGACCAATTTATCGTGATCTTTATGCATGGCCAGAAGTGAGACAGAGAGCAATAGACAATTATTTGAGAACAAAAGATCAAATGATGTTTGTTGCCGCCGAAATGTTGAAAAAGGATTTACACCTGAATTAATGTTACAATTGAATATTTCTTAAGAAATTATGAATTTCTACGTTTTTATAATAATTTCATAAAATTTTAATAAATTCTTTTTTCAAGAATCACCCAATATTCTATCCTTTAAAAAAATCTTTATTTTTTTAATACTAAATAATTTTCAATAATAATATAATTTATAATTTCAACTTTTCAATACTTTATTTTTATTTTACGTTTCTTTATACATTATTTTATTACTAAATAAACTTTTTAATACTAAATAAATTTTTTGCTACTAAATAAACTTGAATGAATTTCGGGGAAAATGAATTGAATTTCCATAAGTTTTCAAAATTAAAAATTTTCTTTTATATAATTGAAAAAACTATTTTTTTACAAATTAAATTTAAGAAGGTACGATTTGGTTATTATCGAAGAACATATTGCTCAGGATATTTGATAAGTTTGGGAAATTCTGCACGTACGTCCTCTGGTATATGATCCAGTCTGACTGGCACTGGTCTAATTTGTTTAATTTGGTTGCTAATGTTTTTCTTAATATCCCATGGAATCTCACTGTAGGGAAAAATGTGTAAGCGTTGCATTGCGTATCTCCGTTGAATATTTTTATCCAGTGCTGTATATAGTGCCTTTTTCACGATCTTCAAAAAAAGAAGAAAAACATAATTTAAATATTAAATATTATCAGGGTTGCCACAAAAATTTAATTTTGTTTTTCCCTTATTTCTAAATAAAATTTTGACTTTTTCCCTGACCCTAAACAATATTCTGATTCACTCTAAAAATAATTAAATACTCAAAAAAATGTTCAAGTACATTTATTTACGAATTTCTTTAATTGTAAAATTATTCGAAAACATTCAAGTTCTTTGAAATTATTTTCATCATTTCAATTAAATTAATTTTTTCTAGAATTTTTAACTAAAATTCTCCTTTAAATCAATTATTTTTAACAATATTTGTAAAAGTTTTTAGAGAATTTTCAAATCTATTTGTTTACAAATTAGTTTTACGAAATTTCAATTATTCGAAAATTCTTGAATTGAATATTATATATTAGAAAATAAAAACTTCTAATAATTAAAAAAAAAATTTAATTGAAATTTTAAAAAAATTCTGCAGAATTGTTAGTTAAAAGTATAAAAAATTCAGATTTTTAAAGATTTTAATTTGAAACCATTTGAAAATTCAATTATTTCTAAAAATCTACACTATAATGCTTTTAATATTTAATTATTATCTAAAATTTATTGTAACTGAAATTCATATTTGAATTCATTTTTATTCGAAAATCCTACAAGAATTCAATTACATATTTAAATACAAAAAATAATAATTTATTGATTAATTGAATGTTTCTTAAAATTGAATTCTGATAAAGAATTTTATATTATTTATGAAAGTAATTAAATTCTTGTTTAAAATTTTAATTATTTACGAAAAAAATTAAATTGTTATAAAGAAATTTATAAAAAAAAATTGTAAATTAGTGAATTCCTGTGGAATTTTTATTATTTATGAAAATAAAAACAATTATTTAATTCTTGTGAAAAATTGGCAGAAATTCAATTATTTTCAAAAATTCGTAGGAATTCAGTTATTTTTAAAACAATTTTAATAAAATTACTCTATATAATATTCAATTATTTTTAAATTTTTAATGAAATTCTTCGAAAGAATTCAATTATTCCTAAAAAATTTGATACAATTCTTAATAAGAATTAAATAATTTTCAAAACAATTTTAATTGAATTCCATGAAAGAATTAAAAATTTTTCAAAATAATTGAAATTTTGCAAAGATTCTTTATTTGTAAAAATAATTTGAATGGTCGAAAAGAATTTTATAAAAATGTTTTTAAATAATTGAATTCTAGCAAAAAATTTTATATCATAAAATACATAATTTATGTTAATAATCAAAATTTTTCGAGGAAATTTATTATAATTGCATTCGAAATAATTGAATTTTTATAAAGAATTATATTTAAACTTTTTAAAGTAATTGATATCTTTAGAGAAGTTTTATTAAAATTGTATTCAGAATAATTAAATTTTTGCGAAGAATTTTATTATTTATGAAAATAATTGAAACCCTGTAAGAAATTTTCTTATTTATGAAAATAATTGAATCATTGCAAAGAAATTTATTTAAAAAAACCTGTAAATAATTAAATTCCTGTAAAATGTTTATAATTTTTTAAAATAATTAAATGTTAGCGTAGAATTTTATTACAAATTTTTTTAAACAATTGAATTCGTTTGGAAAAATTTTATTATAATATTAGATATTGAAAATCATTGGATTGAGGGAAATTTTTGAAAATAATTGGAATTTGCCAAGAATTTTATTCAAATTTTTGAAAATAATTGAATTTCAGAGAAGAATTTCATTATTTATAAAGATAATTGAAATTTTTGCAAGAATTTGTTTAAATTTTTTAACATTCTTGAATTTCTGCGAAGAATTTTAATAGTTTTGAGTATAATTAATTTTCTGCAATAATTTGTAACTTCTCCAAAAGTCAATTTTTTTAGTGTTTTTAATTTTCTTACGAATTCTAAAAATTTAATTTTTCCAGTACTTTTAATAAAAATCCCTTACTTTTCCCTGATTTCGCTGACCAATTTTAATTTACCTGACCTGTGGCAATCCTGATTATTGCAGTGAAAATTTTAAACCAACTTTAGTAATTAAATAAAAAATTTTCACATTCATTAACTATTTTTATGAAAAAAATTATAATACCATAGTTGGATCTTTGCTGTGTAATTCCCAAGCAAGTGTGTACGTTGCACCCTTGGCGTATCCTGTGTGATGAAAATACATTCTCTTTTGCCATTCATCACCCCTTAGAGCAATATCTCTACTGTTTATTACTACTACATTATCACCGCAATCATCTGAAAAAAGTAATAATTATATGCAACAAAAATAAACCACTAATCGTCATAAAATATTTGGAAAACAATTTTCTTACTCATAGGATGGTAAATAGGTTTGTACGTTCCTGTCAAATACTTTTTTATCAATTCTGCACTTTGAAATGGATCTTGCCATTTTGCATCATAAACATGCCAAATACGACTAAATGTTCCCCATTGCTGAAAGAAATCCAATATTCATTTTTATATAAAAAGCATTTTCTACTTTTTATGCTCATATAAAAATATCCTATCACTTCGTTCTTCAGTATAACAAATATAAACAAATTTTTTATAAATTACAACTTTCTATGTCCGAAAAACTTCATTTTAATTTACCCAATATTAATTTTTAATAATTATAATTTAACGACAAGTAATATTGTTATAATTTACAATTCTAAAATAAAATTAATAACATAACCTAAAAATTATACTCCAAACGCAAAAAGAAGAATAATTGGAAATAATAACGAAAGACAATTGTACTACTTAATAAAAATCGGTTCAGTCGATTTGTAAAATATTGAAATAACTATCAATTATGCATTAAAACAGTTTTAAATTGAAAAAAACTCACCTGTGAACGACGAAGGAGTGACATTTTTGTTTATCTCGTATTTACTGGAACCGGATACAATTATCTTGATCATCTTTTGACTATATTTGAATTTGAAACTATTTCCGGTAGTTTCGAAAATTGTTTCTTTTCATAAATTATTAATAATAAATAAAAATTATTTATTAATTTTTTATTATTAATTATTTATTAATAAATTAATAATTTAATAAATAAATAAAAATATATGAAATTAATGAGAATAAATAATAATATACTTGAAAATTATACAAGAGCAGGTAAAATTTATATTAAATTTTAAGGGGAAAAGACAAAGTTTATTTTTTTTTTTACAAAAAAATTACAATATTTCTCTAGTTATAGATAATTTTTATTTGCAAATATCATTTTTTTTGTATCACGAAAATTAACAATAATTATAACTGTATATCTTCCATTATATACAAATATTTACAGTTTATTTTTATAAACTAAAACTATAGTAAAAAATGAGAAATATTTTTTTTCATATAAATATAAATCACATATTTTTAAATAAAATATTTACATTTGTATTTTACATATTATAAAATACAATTTTGTAATTCTTCTCTTTATTTATGAGATTTAATGAAAATTATAATTATTGATGTAAAGAAACATTGGAAGTTAATGAGAAGGAAATATTGTAAATATTTGCATTTAAAATATTGAATTGATTTTTTTAAAATTATTTTTGGAAGATACATTCACATTAATGAGTAGGAGTTGAAAATATTAGTTTTGTTATAAGACCCAATTTTAATTATGTCTACGTCTATTAATATGATAATTAAGTTGAAAGTTAATATTTATAAAAAAAAGTAGAATAAAAACAAAAATCAATGTTTTGAATAGAGTATATTATATTTATTTACACGAGATCATGCTATAATTTAAAAGAAAAATTTGAGAGGCTATTTTTTTTAATTTTGCTACACGAAGCAATTTTAAAAATTTGTGTATATGATTTTCGAAGTAAAACTTCTTTTTGCTTTTATACTTTTTAAAACGATTTTATCGAAAGCAAACAATCAATTCAAACCTCTTTCCCACTTTAATAATAACAATAATTTTACTTGAATCTTATGATACGTCATAATTAAAATTCAAGAGTTAGTAAGTTTAAATAATAAAATTTTAACAAAAAAAAAATATTAAAACAATATAATAAGTATCATATCAAAGCAAAGCTTTTGGTAAAATTATTCTTCTCTGACTATTTAATATATCAGATATTGAGATGAAAAACAATTTTCTTCTTCTTTGATTTTCAGCTCATTAAAAAAGAAAACAAGAACAAAAAGAAAACAAAAACTGACAATACAATATATGGCTAACAATAAAAATATTGGTAACACAGTTTTTAGTAAATTTGAAATGAAAATTGAAAATTCAGATTGAATTTCACCTTTAAATAATCCAATCTCTTGTCGTGAATGTAATTTAAAATAATATGCGCGCACCTATAAAATATACAGCCACAATAAAAATCTTCTTTCGTTTTATCAAACTAAGGATTATTTACAGTAAAAAAATATAAGACTTTTACAATATAGAATTGCACAATAAAAATTTTTCCCCACACTCGAAAGCATTATATTAATTCGATAAGTAAAAAAAACAGAAAAAAAACTTATTTACATATCATCAATGAATGCAACCAATACAAATCAAAAAATGAGTGATTCTGTTTTGTTTTGACTGACATTGATTTTTTCTTTTTATGTTTTATCACTATTAATTTTTCAATGGTATCATAATGGCAATAGATCCATAAGATTAGCACGGGGTTGTGTTAAAGCTTCTGGGAAAAATTCCGTAAGTCTATCGTACAAATATGTTCGACGTGCATGAATGCAACGTCCAACTGCATTTTGATCTGGATTTGTACTTAAATAAGATTGTACAGAGTCGTCGGAAGTTGTTTCATCTTCAGGAATACACTGCTCTCGGAATAAAATAGACGCCAGCAATTGAAACTAGAAAAGAGATTTTTAAACATATTTTTTAGAAAAAGAGGGCCAAAAATGAAATAACTTTTGTTTTAAAAATATATAAATTTCTAATAATTACAGGCCCTTGGATAGTATAATTTTTTTGGATTTTTTCCAACCATTTTCAAAAAAAGGCAAATTTTCTTGACTTATTTTCAAAAAATGCGACTTATTCGATGTTTCTTTCAAATATTGCAACAAAATACCAATTTTTTGGTAAAAAATGAACATTCAGATTTCTGTAGTGTAAAAAATAATAGTCAAAGGGTTAAAAATATTTCTCAAATATTTTAATGAAAAAATTTGAAGAGAAAATTTAAGAATGAAAATTAATGAAAATTATATTGAAAAAGTTAGCCTAAAATTATTTTTAAAAATGTAATTCTTAACATTTTTCATTAGGGTAAATGTGGGTATTATCGAGGAATTTTGTATACGTCATACATCCAAGTGGTTTAAAAATTATAAATTAATGTATATGGCTTAGTTTTTTTTTTAAAGGAATATTTAAGTTTTCTTTTCTTTATAAAAAAATTGCCAATGTTATAGAAAATAGTTTAAATCGTTAAATAAATGATTAAATAGAAGACTCCTTTGCTTGTAATTTCGCGGGACTTGTAATGGCTTGAGGGTATTTTCGCGTGTCAAATATCGCGGATGAGTGTATTATCGCGTGGTAAATATCGCGGATAATTTATTTATTGCTTTTTGGATTTTTGTAATAGTTACTTAATTAAAATGTAGTAAATGTAAAAATTAAAAGGAATAACAATATAGTTTTTAAAAATAAAAATATAAATATCGCAAGAACTTGAATTAAAAAAAATTTTAAGTATTATAATTTATAATAAATGGACGAATTCAATAGTAAACTAGTATCACAAGAAGAAAGATACTTGGTTTTATTATAATAATTTAATTAGTTTCAGAATATAAAATAATACTCTGATAAAATATTCTAAAGTAATTATTATCAAATATTTCTAACGTATAGTCAATTCTCATTTGGCACTTTTGCTCCTTTTTTATAGCTACTAAAAATTTTTTCCTTAAATATACAGATCTCACTTACTTTAATTTTTTTATCTTTTCCATTACTCTTTATTTTCTTGCTTGTATTTTGTAACTGTTATAAGATTTACTAAAATTCTGAACGTTCAAATAAACGAAATTTTTATTGTGTTTAAATGTGTTTAACAGTTACTGTGCAAAGTGGAAAAACAATGTTAATTCAACATTTATTTAGTTGAAAATTAATTCTTCTTTATATATATCTACAAAGTACTTTTATTAAAATATAAATTAAAACAAGCAAAAATAATATCGGCTATAATTTCAACGTTTTAAACTTTAGAGACACACTGCTAACCTTACTTTCAAGGGTTATGATAGGAGCCGCGAAAATACCCACATGTTAAAAAAAAGATGTCTCCATTATCGTGACTGTAAATATTTAATAAAAATCAATTTTTTTCAACTAAACAAATTTTTTTTATGAAGAATAACAATAAATTTATCAAAATATAAAAAAAGAATCATCTCTTAGAGTTTTATAGAATATAAAAACAATAATTTTTGACACCACTGTAGAGTTGAATCTCAAACCAAGGTGAGCCATTTTGAACTTTTTTCAGACAACAAATTTTAAAACATGTTTAATAAATTGATTAATAGAAAAATAATCAAAAATATGATGCATATTAAATGTCTTAGGTTGTCAGGTTCAAGGAGTGATTTTTTAGTGTCAACAATTTTTTATATTCTTTGAAATATTCATTAAAATATAAAATACCGCGATAATACCCACATCCGCGATAATACCCACTTTTACCCTATATAATTTAAAAAAATTCTATTTTCAATATTTTCAATTACATATTTTCTAAAAATTCAAATGCCTATCTACAAAAATTTATTTCATTAAATTTTTTTAAAAAAATCTAATATTTTAGAATTATTATTAAAATCTTAACGGAAACAATCGTTTTGAAAATTTTTAATTAGAATTGATTTTTTTGTATCTAAGTATTTCAATAAAATTCTTGAAAATCAAAGTTTGAAGAATTTTAATTGTAAATTTAAAAAAAAATAATTATTTTCTCAAAAATTGTAATGAAAAAACTTCAATAGAAAATTTTGAAAATGAAAATTAATGGAAATTATATTGAAAAAATGATTATAAAATATTTTTTTAAAAAATAATTCTTAGAATTTTTTTATTACATAATTTTTTAAAAATCATTTATTTTCAATGTTTTTGCTTCCTCGTGAGGAAGCTTTGTAGTCGTTTAATTTACAAAATTTTTAAAAATCCTTTTAACAAATTTTCTTCTATATGGGACTATGTTATATAAGACCCTGAACAATTGTCCGGATGTATGTATATGTGTGTGTGTGTGTGTGTGTGTGTGTGGATCCCGATTTTTGTGAACACGATAACTCGAAGAGGTTTTAACGAATTCGGCTAAAATTTACCAGGTATATTTATCATAAAAATATCTCGAAATGGATTGATAGACTTTAAAAAATTCTCAAAAAAAAATTTTTTTTTGACTTTTTTCTAAAAAATTTTTTTTAAGTTGTTTATTGAAGTTAATATATAATAAAATCTTATTCTTTGCATCAAGACGAATCGATTGGTATATAAGAAGTATAAATTGTATGAGAATTTATAGAGTTAATCACAATTAAAGCTGAAAAAATCGCATTTTTATCAAAAAAATGAGTTCTTTCCGCAAAATTATGTTGCTGTGTAAGAAAATCTTACTCATTTATTTCTAAAATCTTATTCATTACACCAAGATGGATCGATTGGTATATATAAAGTATATGTTTTACTTAAATTTATAGAATTAAAACCAATTATAGACAAAAAATTTGCACTTTTAATAAAAATTCATTTTTTCTTAAAAATCATGTTGCTGTACAATAGAATGTTATTATTTATTAAAAAATAAATCAAAAATCTTATTCTTTGCATCAAGACGAATCGATTGATGTATATAAAGTATATATTCTATTGAAAATTATAGAATTAATTACAATTAAAGTTGAAAAATTCACTTTTTAACTAAAAATTTTTTTGTTTATTTAGATTCATATTACTGTATAAGAAAATTTTATTCTTTCTATTAAGACGAATGAACTTTATTTTATAAATGTTAAATTGTATTAAAAATGATTTAAAAATGAAATATATTTATCGTTAATGCTTCCTTCACGAGGAAGCAAACTTTTTTTGCTGATCGTAAAGAGGAAGCAAAATGTTCATGTAATGAACATCTGGATTTACAACTTGTTTTAAATTGTCATAAAATTCTTTTATGAAATAAAACTATTCTCGACAAATTATATGAAAATATTTTTAAAAAACTAATTCTTAGAATTTATTTATCGTAATTTTTTAAAATTCAATTATTTTAAAAAGAAAATAAATTAAAATTTTAAAAAATCTTCTTTTAAAGAATTATTAAATTTATTATTAGGTATTAATCTTTCTTTTTGAAATGTAATGAAAATTTATTATTTTTTAAAATATAATTTTTCGAAATATATAATTCATCAAAAATACGATCATATTTCAAAATAATTTTTAAAAGTAATAAATTTAAATTATTTGAAATATAAAATTTAATTCAATGAATTTTGATAAAGCTTTTAATAGTTTAAATTTTTAAAATTACTTTCAATTCAATTAATTATCTTCAAAAACATTTTAATCACAATTTTTCAAAAACCTAATTTTTTTAGAATTGCTACAATAAATTATTCAAAGCTTCAATAATTTTTGTTAAACAAATATTAAAAAATTTATTGTTATTTATATTAATTAAAATTTCAAATAATTTCAATGTAAAACCTTTTGAAATTTAACTATTTCTTAAAATTCCTGTTATAACGATTCTATAATTCAATTACTTTTTAAAATTTTAACAGAAATTCTTTTTTAAATCAGTTCTTATTAAAATGCAACGAATAATTGGATTATTTAAAAACAAAAATTTTTGTAAAATTTAATCATTTAATTAGAACTGCAATTCTTACAATTCTTGAAATATTTTCTAAAATTTGAACTGAAATTTTTTTTCAAATTAATTCTTATGAAAAAGTTGTAGAAGAATTTAATTATTTAAATACAAAACTAAGTCATAAAATAAATTATTATTTCTAAAAATTGCAACTGTAACTGTATTTATTCAAAAAGTATACGTGTTGAAAATTTTTAGAATTTTTTTATTATAAGTTTTCAAAAATCAATTGTTTTCAATCATTTATATTAATAACTTAAAAAAAAGACCATAAAGAATTGAAGCGTTTTGTGCAGAAACAGCATAAGTCCATAATTCTAAATTGTTCAGGAATCAATAAAAACTGTTTTTCTCGTAAATGTTAAGATTTTTTTTAATTCGGCTTTTTGCATTATATTCTACTAACCTATAAGTTAAAAAATCCAATATGATTAATTAATTATCTACTTAATATAAAAAATTAAAAAATAAATTAACATTTGGACTTATGCTGTTTCTGCACAAAATGAAATGAAAAACACAGAAAATTTATTAAATCTAGTGAAATATCAAAGTTTTATGAAATATTTAATAACATTTATTTATAATATTAAATTTGGATAATTTTTAGTAACATTTTATAAATAATAAAATTGTTTTAAGAATAAATTTAACCAATTTTCAATATTTTCTAATTTTAAAATAATTCAGTTACCACTGTCACTTTTTGCTTCCCATGAGTGTTTTTATTTATAATATAAACTGTTTAATATAAATTATTAAAATACGTCAAGAATATCACAAATAAATATAAAACTTATCATGGACTTGTGCTGTTTCTGCACAAAATGATATTTTAATTATTTTTTTTAAGGGTTTAGAGTTTAGTCACTTATGTAATATTTTACCAGATTGAAAAGCTTCATTTAAAGATAAATTTTCAATAAAAAAGTGATTTTCGAAAAAAAATGGACTTATGCGGTTTCTGCACAAAACGCTTCAATTACAGTAACAATTGTTACAAGAAATTAAAATTTTTATATTTAAACAATAAATTTTATTAGGAATTTCTGAAAATTATTAAAAGGATTGATTTAGAGAAGAGTTTAGTTAAAAATTGTCGAAAATAATTAAATTTTGAAAGAATTTCTCAAAAAAATTCCAGCCCTATCATGTTTAGAAATAATTAAATTTTAGAAGGAATGAAATTGAAATTTAAAAAATTGTAATTCCTGTGAAAAAAATAAATAACAAGAACTTGAATATTTATTTGACAAAATTATTGAACTTTTGAATAATTGAATTTAGAATTGAGTGAAATGTTAGGGAAATACAAAATTTAATTTTTGTAACAACACTGAATAAAATAAACGACTTTTTCGATTTTTTTTGTATCTTTAATCGACTATGGCGATTTTTTTGTGCTTTTAAGGCCTTTAATTAAAAAAATAATAAAAACAGAAAATTAAAAACCTACCTCTTTGGATTGTTCTTCATCATTATGATCAATGATCTCAGAGACTTTAGTTTGTAAATATTCAAGTGCTTCAATAGTGTCCTTCATGGCCAATTCTTCAAATTTGTGTTTTCTGATTATTAATTTGCAATTTCTCAAAACTTGATCATGAGAAGGTCGACACAATTTTAAAACCCAAAAATCGTCGAGTCTCAATTTCGGAGGACAGGAACGTCCTGGATTTCCTCCAAACAAATAATGCACCTGTAAATAAATATAATTTATTTATTTCCCTTTTCTGTTTTTATTTATTTTTCGAATAATTACCTTTTTCACTTGATCGTAGACCAATTGATGAGCGAATCGCGGACATGGCTCATAATCCTTCATTTTATTCCAATATTTTTCTCCATTATTTTCATTTCGATAGATACAGGACCATTTGTTTTCCTTGATATTATAGACCCAAAATGAATTTTGAACATTGTCGTCTCTTTTATCTTTGTCTTTGTTTAAACCCTGTAAGTTAATTTCAACTGTAGTTTGACTTTTTTAAAGGATAGTTATTTTATTTGTGTTAATTAATTAATATTTACCGATAAGACGTAAATTTCACCTAATTCAGGATCGATTGTCGCTCGTTGAGTAAAACCCGCAGCTGGTACATGATTAGAATCACGATTACCAAAATCGCTCACACTAATTTGCTCGACTTGTGCTGTATCCACTTCATAAGTGAAAAAATCATTTAAATATTCTTTACTTCTTTGACCAGCAAAAATATACAATTTTCTTGATTCCTAAATAACAAAAAAAAACTTTATTAAAAGCTAAAAAAATATTTCTTTTCGATATTTTCAAAAAAATAAAAGACTTTATCACTATATTTAGAATCGAAAACAACTTACAGGATGAAACAGCATGGAATGTCCAACTCTCGATTTAATATTTAACGAAATAAGGGGGCAAGGTCTTGAAATATCGGAAGCAAGTTTAGACCATGTATCAGTTGGAACATGATAAGAATATAAACCAGAAAAAATAGGCTCAGTCGAATTTGTTATTATTTCTTGATCATCGGAACTGTAAACAATATTTGTCAATATAATCAATTTACGATCAAATACTGAAAATATTTTACAAAAATACTGTAATTTAAATGAATGAATTTAAATTTAAATTTTTAATTTTCACTCCAATTTTAGGACAAAAAGAGAAAAATGGAATCATACTTTGCTGGAGAAACAAGAACTCGACCACCAAATACATAAATAGTTCTTTTATCAACGTCCATTGACATTTGATGATCGAATACTAATTTCGGCCCACCACGTGCTCCAGTATCTTCCGATATTTGTGTCCATTCATTTGTCTCAATATTGTAGACGTAAAAATCACTTTTTAAATTATCCGCAGAACGATACTGTGTATCCAAATATCTACCCAAAGTAAAAATTTGCCGTCTCTCTGGATCAAGACACATCTTATGACAGGATCGTGCCTTCGGCCCTCCCTTAAAAGAAGGTGATTAAGAAAAAATAAAAATTAATATTATAAGATTAATTTAAAAAAATTAACAATTTAGATATTAAATAAATGTTGAAATTAAAAATAATATTGAAACACAAAATTTGTATTAAATATTTATGATTACTAACAACTTCTCCTGTGTCCTTGCAAATAAATCTCCATTTTTCCGTGGGAATATCGTACGCCCAAAGGTCAGCGAGATCCGTATTTCCGTCCCAACCGCCAAAAAGATAGAGTGTTTCTGCCGTAGAATCAATTACCATTTGATGTCCACCTCTCATACCTGGTTTTGGATCGTTTGATTCAATTTTTGTCCAAACTGCACGATACGATTGAGCGTTAATGTAGTCGTTCATAACTCCCGCTGTAAGAAATTATAGAAACATTCAATAAAATAATTCAATTTCATTTTTCCATTTAAAGAATTAATAAATAGTAACTGGATTGCCACGAAAATTTGATTTTTTTGCCTGATTTCTAGACAGAATGTTAAATTTTTCCTTGACTCCAAAGAATACTTTTATTCCTAAAAGTGATTAGACACACAAAAAAATTTTCTAATACCTACATTTATTTGTAAAATTGTTAAAAATAAAAAATTAATAAGATTAAAAATTTAATTGTAAAATTATTCGCAAACATCAATATATTTTTTAGCAGGGTTACCACAGGTCATGGAAATCAGGGAAAAGTCAGGGATTTTTATTAAAAGTACTGGAACAAATTAAATTTTTAGAATTCATATGAAAATTCTGAATTTTTAGTGACTTTTTTATTTGCCTCATAAACTATCAAACTACCACGAATTCTAATAAAAAAACTTCAAATTTTTTTTCTATTTCTGACCAGAATGAATTTTTTAATAATTTACAATTATTTCAAAAGTTTTAATGCAATTTTTTTCAAAAATAACAAAATTCTTCACAAAGATTCAATTATTTTTAGGAATTTAAAAAAAATTATTTGCAAAATTCAATTATTTTTTTAAATAACAATATTCATCACAAGAATTCAATTATTTTCAAAAGTAATAAAATTCTTTGAAGAAATTCAATTATTTTTACAAATTTTAACGAATATCTCGTCAAAAATTCAATTATCTTTATAAATAGCAAAATTTTTCGACAAAAATTCAATTATTTTCAAAAATTTAAATAAAATTCTTTGCTAAATTTAAATTATTTTAAAAAGATTTTCGTAATTCAATCATTTTCATATTTACTATTTTCATAAAATTTATCAAAAAATTTAATTTTTGAAAAAAAATTTTGATACAATTCTACGAAAACATTCAATTATTTTCGTAAGTAATAAAATTTCATTTAGGAATTCAATTATTTTCACGGCAGATTTTTAAATATTCTTAATGCAATTTTAAATAAATTCCTCGAAAAATGCAATTATTCTTAAAAATTTTATTAAAACTTGACGAAAGAATTCATATTTAAGAAACATTTAATTATTCAATAAAATAATATAATTCGTTGCAATGATATAATTATTTTCAAAATTTTTAAAATAATTCTGCAAAAGAATTCAATTATCTTGATAAACAACAAAATTCTTCCCATACAATCAATTTTTTAAGAAATTTTAATAAAATTCTTTTCCAAAATTCAATTATTTTGATAAATATCAAAATTCATCACAAGTATACAATTGTTTTGAAAAGTTATAAAATAGTTACTTTGCAGAAATTAAAGTATTGTCAAAATTTTTTAAAAATTCTTGTCAAGAATTAAATTATTTTTATAAATAGATAGCGAAATTTTTTCTCAAGAATTAAATTATTGTAAGAAATCTTAATAAAATTCTTGGCAAAATTTCAATTATTTAAACAAAATTTAATAAAATTCTTCGCATGAATTCAATTATTTTCATAAATTATCATTTAAATTCTTCTCAGGAATTCAAGCATTTTTAAAAATTTTAATAAAACTCTTCAAAAAGTTTTCAATTATTTTCAAAAATTGTTATAAAATTCTTTCATATAATAAATTTCAGTAAAATTTTAATTAAATTCCTTAAAAGAAATTAATTATTTTCAAAAGTTGTTAATAAAATTCTTCGTAAAAAATTAAATTTTCATAAACATTTAATTATTGAATAAATTATTTATTTTTTTATTTAAATAATTGAATTCTCATAGAACTTTCTAATAAAAATTGATTTAAAAATGAATTTCGGTTAAAATTTTAGATAATAATTTAATATTAAAAGTATTATAGCATGGATTTTTAGAAATAATTTAATTTTGAAATAGGTTTCAAATTCAAATCTTTGGAAATCAAAATTTTTCGTACTTTTAACTAATAATTGATTTAAAGAAGAATTTTAGTTAAAAATTCTAGAAAATAATAATTTTATCCCTGGGTTATCGATAATTATTATATAAATATGAAGAAATCGATTACTCCGAGTCGAAGACTCGGAGTGATTGACTTCTTCATGTTTATAATAATATTCATATAAGTTATTAAATTTTTAAAGATTTGAATTTAAAATTTTTGAAAATCTTAATTTTAATGAAAAAATAATAATGATTAAATAATTATGATAAATAAAACAATTGTTTTTGAAGAATTTTACATTTAAAAAAACTAACAAATAAATGTATTAGAACATTTTTCTTGGTATCTAATCATTTTTAGAGTGAATTATAATATTCTTTAGTGTCAGGAAAAAAGTCAAAATTCTGTGTTGAAATCAGACTCTTTAATACTGCTTTTTACACTAATAAGCATTTGAATACATTTGATTTGTTACTCTATGTAAGATTTAATTATTATTTACTAATTATTAAATTAGAATTCAATTCAATTATTTAGAAATTTCTAATGAAATTCTTTAACAAATTTAATTTAGTTCCATTCGATTTTACAAAATTTGAATTATGTTTAAAAGTATCTTTAAAAAATTGAATTAAAATTTCTGAAAAACTTCATTTTTGTAGAATTTTAAATAAAAGCATTTAAATCCCAATTAATTAATTGAGGTATACATTTTTTGGACAATTTTTTTTATTATTATTAATTTTTTCACAGCAATTGATATTTTTAAAAATTTAATTTGAAACCTTTCTGAAATTCAATTATTTTTTTTAAAAATTGCAATTGTTTTTAACTACAAATCATTTCCAAGTTAATTGTAACGAAAACCTTTTAAGAAAGTTACTCTAGAAACTTAAGATATTTAAATTTAGAGAAATAAGAATTATCATAGAAATTCATTGTGATTATAAAAAGTTCAAAAGTTGGAAAAAAAAGTCAAAAAGAATTCAGATTTTTTAAAACTTTTCAAAAAATATTTTTGGACACCAAAAACCAAAAATTTAGTTGTAATTCTGAACGATTTGATAATTTTCCAATACTTTTTGCAAATAAAATTCCCTGAAATTTCTCTAAATTTTCCTGTACAAAATAATTGAAAATTATTTTATTGCCAGAATACTTACTGCTCACAGCATTAGTAATAAAACGCTCAGCTTGCAAGTGATCTCCTTTCGTTACTAATAAATCGTACAAGACTGATAATCGTGGATCCTCTAAAGCAACCCCAGTGACACGTTGCAGTGTATCAACAATTTCTTGCTGTTCAAATCTTCGAAAATGTTTCATGCACAGTCTTATTATCTCTCTCTGTCGATACTGTTTTAAAAACGTAAAAGTATTTAATGAATTTTTCGAAAGTTTTGAATATTTAAATGGTCGACGATATTTTTCTACTTCTTTTAATTTGTATTTTTTCCAAAAAAATAATTTTTTACATTAAAAAAATTAATTCTTAACTAAATAAGTGTTTAAATTTAATTATTTTTCCATTTTGAGTAAAGTAATTTTAAAAATTAAATAAGCAGAAAAAAAATTCGTTCATTTGAAAGTTTAAAACTTTAGGAGAATAATTTTTGTCAACAATTGTCATAAGTAATTTACTATTATGATTATTATTTTCATTACCGAATTAACCCATTCAATGCTTGGTTTCACAATTATTGGATCATCAATGCCAGTAAGATGAACATGCCAAATGGAAAAATTGAAACTAGGACCCCACGATTGCAATGGAAGAACTTTAATAAACCTAATGGGAAAATAGATCCTTTTGCTTCCGATTTCATGCTTAAGGTCAAAAGTTTCAGAAGTTATATCATTTTTCAATCCACTGGAATAGATAAAATGTTTTTAAATCAAATATACGTAAATTAATAACAAACAAAAAAATTACCTTTCTAAAAGTTCCATCATATTTTCTTCCTCCAAACCTCCATATACTTTAAATTTTTTAATATTACAAACGTGTGTTTTTTCATATTTACCAAAAGTTATTGTTTGAACAATTGCTGGTTGTTGCAATTTAAGAACGAGGTACTATAATTATGAACACAAAGAAAAAATAATTACACAAAGAAATAAAAATTATTTATACAATTTCTACAAGAAGAAAATTATTTTCACAAAAACAAACTTATTTACACAAAATAAAGACAATCATAAATCAAATATATTCAGTAAACACAATAAATTATTAATAAACTAACCTGAGGATGGTTGTCATTGTCAGATGACCAACGAGACGTTTGATCCGATGGTTCATCAACAATGATGTTTCTGTAAAAAACATCATCATCTTCAAGTAACATCCTTTAAAACAAAAAAAAAACAAACAAACAAAAATTAAAAAAAAAACATTCACTGAAAATCAACTTTTGCAATAGAAAATAATTTCAACAAAAAAAAAACAATGTCGAGGTTGAAATAAAATTTTATCAAAATATAAACAATATCTCTTCAAAAAGACTGTTATATATAGATAAACATAATGTTAAAGAAAAAAAAGTCCAATGAAAATAATAAACAATATTATGACAAATTTGCAATCAATATAAATAACTATACATAAAAGATAATTTCCCCAAAAATACGTCATCTGATAAGTATAATCAATGTGTTAAATTAAAAAAAAACAATATAAAACAGTAAATTTAGCAAATTTTTATAGGTTACGGCATAATGCAATTGTGCAAAAACTTATCTCTTATGTATTTGATATTCGACATTTTGTACTTTTTGTAAAAAACTTTTATTTCAATAAAATAGAAAATACTCACTCAGGCACATAAGTAGATGAATAACTGGAATATTTGAAAATTCTATATTCTAAAAGCTTTTGAAAATCACTATTTTCGGACGACGCCATATTACTTTAAATGACATAATGCAGTGGACCGAGAAGAAAATTGAATAAATATCAATTCCTGACTCAAAATTTCTCTTAATAATTTATCAAATTGTCCAGATATTCCAATGAAATTGACAAAACTTGAAAAATATCACCAATCATTGAATTTTTTAGACATTTTTCTAAAATTTGAAAATTCGATCAATTGAATTTGACATTTTCTCATCCTCTTCATAATCGATTGGTTGAATTCTAAACATAAGTTTTATAAAATAATGACATTTGATTGGCTCCTTGTGAAACTAGTCCAATTTCCTGACGAATGAATGATTTTCTCTCATGTAAACGAGGTTTTTTTCTTTTATTGACGTGTGTACAAAGCCACACACATCATACACTGTTAATTTTTATGAATGTATGCGTTTATAGGACGTAAAAGTCTGGATTGCCGTGAATGTGAAAAAAAACGTATTTCCTTGATAGGAGGAAAATTTAGCAATCTGTTCATAAATTTCTTTTACATATGGTTCTATATTGAAACATTAAAGTTTAGCGTGTGGAAATAAACAAATATGGACGAAGAGTGGGGTAAGAAAATTTATTCTTTCAAGTTTTCATTTTTAGTCGAAGTCGATTAAAGAACTTGGCAATTGATGAGAGAAACCTCGCTTCTCTTTGTGTCATTGCAGATGCTGATCATTATGAGGCGAATAGAATTGACCTCGCTATTAGATCGAACAAATGGGAAGGTGAGGATGAAGAGGAAGAAGTAAAGGTAAGATTTTTTTCCTCATTTTCACCAGTAGATGTGACAATTTTTTTATCATTTGTGCCTAACCTGTTGATGCCACATGGTCGCTTTTCAAAATGTCAGAAATTTCCAGACTTGTGATCCTTGTGATCCAAATTGGAATTTGTCGAGAAGATTTTATTCTATTTTGAAAAAAAGCTCTTATACTTTTTTGACATATTTGCAAAGTCGATTCGCAAGAAATTTTATTTTGAAAAAGAGAAATATAGAATTTAAATTATTTTTGAGACTTAGAAAAAAGAATTTCGGAGTTCTTAGAAAACTTTTTAATTACAATTAGAAAAATTTTAAAATGGTCATAGATCGCTTTGGTTTTTAAACATAAATTTAAAATATGAATAAACAGGATAGTTGGGAGGATGTCGAGGAAGAAAAGAAAGATGTAGAGAAAGCACCTGAACTTCCAAAGGCTAAAAGTAAACCTAAGAAAACTTTAGCTGACAAAATTGAAGAACGCGAGGTTTGTATAAAATTTTCTTCTTCTAATTTTGAAATAAAATCTATTTTTCAACCAAAAGCAAAAAGAAATAAAATCGAAATGAATTTTGTTTAGAAAAAAGCCCGTGAAGAAATTGAAAAGAAAGTTAAGGAAAAGGAAGAGACCTTAACTCCCGAGGAGAAAAGGGCTGAAATGTTGAGGCGGCAAAGGTTACAGGAAGAAGCAGACTTACGATTGGCAATGGAGACTTTCGGTTTGTCAAATCTTGTAGACTTTAGTTCTCGTAAACTCCCAAAAACTGAAAAGAAGTAGCCAATCATTCACTCATTACTGTTAGTTTTCTTCAAAATATTTAAATCGAGCTTCTGCTTTTTAAGCAGATTAATTTTTGCAATTTTTTTTTCTCTCTTTAGAAGAGAAAAATTTTTTTTCAAGAAAAGAAAGACCTTTTTTTATAATTAAACAACTCTTAGTTACAAAAAATAAACGTCAAATATTGAACAAAGTTTTTAATAAAGAGAAAATTAGACTAAAATTTTGAAACAATTAAAGTTTCAAAATAATTTTAAATTAATTTTATTGAATTTTTTTTTTTTTACTTTTTCGATAAAAATACTTTTAAGACAACAGGATAACGTCCATGCAATTCTTGTTTTTATATAAGTAATTTAGTAATTTATATAATAAATATATATTAGTCTTTGGTCGTGGAACTTGGCAACATCTTAGATAATTATTTATTTCATATGTCATTATAAAAATAAGTGAATCTTTTGCAGTATTAATTCTGATATATTCAAAGAAAAAGAATTTTGTATTTAGAGACAATGCATTAAAATTAGATTTTAATCGCGAATAAATAAAAAAAAAAAGAAATAACTTACACATTGCCAGGAACTGTACTAGAGATAGAATAATAATAATTATACAAGTTGTGTTCATTTTTATCAAGATTATCGTAATAATAATAAAATTCACCGATGTTATTGTATATTAATAAAAATTGCTATTTCATGCAAATATTGTGTTCAAATTAGTTTTTGCACGAACCTTGCATTTTATTCGTTCATAAATCTCCTGTACTGTTCCTGAAATAATTTCGATAATTAGATGTTCCAATTTTTTTTTGGCTCGCAAGAAAAAAAAATCCTGACAAATAATTAGAGATTCAATTTTAATATTTTTATTTAAATTCTGTTCAAAAAACTTATTTTCTTATAAAGAATTATTATTTTTAAATAAAAAATTGTATTCAAGGCGTCACGGATTCTTCAAAGAGTCTGGATACGGTGAATCCTGATACAAAAGAAGAATTCGATCAATTTGGCGAGGCGCTTATGCTCAAAATCAATCAATTCAACAAACACACAGAATTTCCGGCTTTTGCAGAAGAATTAATAAAAAATATTGCTGTTTTAAGTAAGTAGAGAGAGAAAAAAATATATTTTTAACTCTTCATTTTTAACTGTGAAAGTTTTTTGAAAGATATTTTTCTTCTTAGTGTCGAGCACATCGTTGCGAAAGGTGAAAACATTAATTGACAATCTGGCACTGGAGAAGGCGAAATTAGAAAAAGGCGACAAATCGAAGAAAAATAAGGGCAAGGGAAAGGCAAAATTGAGAATTGAAGGCGAAAATACAATTATGAATGAATATGATGATTACAGCTTTGACAATGAATATGGTGACTTTATGTAGCGACTTAAATTCTCTCCATCGTCATTATCATCATCATCTAGTCGCCAAGAAAAAGGAATCTTTTATGAAAATTATTCGTTCTCACGCCACGTTTAACACTTATTCTCAAAGAATTTGTATGTGCTTTTTTTAAGAGAGAGACAAAAAAAACTAGAATTTGCCTAATTGAGAAATGTTAAACAATTGATTTTCTTTTAAACGGCGATTAAGAATTTTTTACATGAATATAAAGGTCTATGAATTTTCTTTTAATTGAAATATTAACGAATTTAACACTTTAAAAAACAAATTTTTCTGAATGTTCTTTTAAAATTTAATTTCAAGCGAGATTAGATTCTACTTTACATCACAGTGCTTTAAAACTTAATTTTACAAATGCAGAAGCCATAAGAATTTTTTTCTGCTCGTATGATGATCGATTTGTTTCTCATTGTCAGGTCTTCAACGATAACAATTGTTGTTTAATGAAAATTATAAAGAAAAAAAAAACAAAAAAATTATGTATCCAATTTAACATTTTACCTACTACATACATATGTATATAAATGCTCGCGTACACACACAAACACACAAGTATGACAGGTGTGGATGTAAGTTGGTTTTAAAGAGTATATTCCTAAATAAAGGTTGATTGTAAAGATAATTTTCACGATTTCCCTTTTTATTTCTTCATATTCAGCGAATCGGGAAAATTTTAATTGTACTCCAAAATTAAGTCAACTTAAAATTATTATAAAATATCAGGCTTTGTATACGATTTATTTGATATTTGGATACTTTTTTTTTTAGATTTGTGACATTAAAATCCACTTTTTTCTATTTTTGAAAATTTTCACTACATTAAATTCGCTATAATAGTTGGAATAAAGAAAATTTATTCTAAAAAATGTTAATAAAATTCTTAGAAACAATTCGACAAATTTTAATCAAATTCTTTCAAACGATTAAATTATTTTCAACACTTTTTCGAAATTTATTTTCAATGTCTACTGTTTTACTAAAAAATTTAATAAAGTTCTTAGCAAGAATTCAATTATTTTTATAAATAATAAAATTCTTCTCAGGAATTCAATTATATAAAAAAATTTTAATATAATTTAATTACTAGAATTTAATAATTATTTTCATTAATCTCTTGAAAGAATTTAATTATTTTCAAAAATTTTAATGAAATTCTTCGTAACAAATCAATTATTTTTTAAAATTTTAATAATATTCTTAGAAATAATTCGACAAATTTTAATCAAATTCTTTCAAACGA
Organism: Leptopilina syphax; assembly: GCA_032872505.1. Lineage (NCBI taxonomy): Eukaryota > Metazoa > Arthropoda > Insecta > Hymenoptera > Figitidae > Leptopilina > Leptopilina syphax. Next base: position 2,306,120 of record CM065470.1, on the reverse strand, counting down.
TTCAATTATTTTCAACAAATCTTCGAAATTCATTTCCAATATCTACTGTTTTAAAAAAATATTCTCAAAAAAATTTAATAAAGTTCTTAGCAAAAATCCAATTATTTTTATAAATAATAAAATTTTGAGCAAGAATTGAATTATTTTTATAAATAATAAAATTCTTCTCAGGAATTCAATTCTTTTTGAAATATTTTATAAAATATTTCTTTGCAAGAATTCAATTAGTTTCATAAATAATAAAACCCATCGCTGGATTTCAATTATTTTTAATACAATCCTAAATAAATTCCTCGAAAAATGCAATTATTCTTAAAAATAATTCTTTGAGAGATTTCAATTATTTAAAAAATTTTTTGATATAATTTAATTATTAGAATTTAATAATTATTTTTAATAACTTTGTAATTTTATTTCTTGAAAGAATTTAATTATTTTCAAAAATTTTAATGAAATTCTTGTAATAATTTTAATTATTTTCTAAAATTTTAATGAAATTCTTCGTAACAATTCAATTATTTTCAAAAAATTTTATAAAATTCTTCGTAGAAATTTAATTAATTTAAAAAATTTTTCGAATTTCAATTATTTCCAATATCTACTATTTCAATAAAAATTCCCAAAAGAATTAAATTGTTTAATTAATTTAATTTAAATTATTTTTAATACAGCTTTAAATGAATTCTTCGAAAAATGCAATTATTCTTGAAAATTTTATTAAAATTCTTTGAAAAAATTCAATTATTTTTAAAAATTCCGATAAAGTGTTCTATAAAAATCGAATTTTAAGAAATATTCAATTATTCAATAAATTGTTTTTCTTTGTATAATTAAATAATTGAATTGTCGTAAAACTTTCTACAAAGAATTGATTTAAAATTAAATTTCAAAAAATTTTTAAATAAAATAATTAAAGTTATGAATAATTTTATTTAAAAATAGTTCAATTTTAAAAATGCTTTAGATTTAAATCAGTTGAAATATTTTAATGCCTGTGGAAAAAGAAATAGGTATTTAAATACTTATTTGAAAAAAATTATTCTATTTTTGAATATAATTTAATTTAAAAATAATGGAAAAATTGAGTCGTCAAATTTAATTTTTCCCTACTTTTTCCAGTCTTAAAGCTACTTTTTTAAAATTAATTTTCGAATACGATGCCTGAAAATATTTTTCGAGTTACTCTAAATTAATGTAAGTAAAAAATAGTTTAAAAATTAAATAACACCTAAAATAAAATGATTCAGACAATTATTTGCATTCAATAAATTTTATTTTTATTCATAATTGTTCATTAATTAAATTTTATTTCTATATTTGGTATTTTTAAACTTAAAAAGTATTTTCGAAATAAAAATAAAATAATAATTAATTCTCTGCAAAAAAAAAAAAAAAAATTTCGTTTCAAATGGGACTAATTTTTCTAAAATGTATAGAAGGATCCCCTACAATAAGAAACGGAATAAAATACTTGTTCGTTTATTTAGTTTCTTTGCAGATACATGAATGTTCTTCATGAATGAACTTTAGAAAAATATTTTTGCAATTTCTCGCTGCATCTGAAAAAAAAATTCAAAAATTAGAACTTACCTTCCTTCTTAAATATTGGCTCGATGGGAATTATTATTTTGACGAATTTCTTGAATGTGAACCAGAAGGATTATTGTCCAAAAAACAAAAGAATTTGACTAAGAGTCCAGACAAGCAACAAAGAAGTTCTGCTTCATCAACTTTCTGCTTCATTAATTTTTTTGTCCATATCCAGAAACAAATGAAACCTAATCGAAACACTTGATTTTAATAATCTTTTTTTTTATCTTGCCAATGAAAAATCACAAGGCACATGATCACTAATCACATTTCTACATTTTTCTTTTCTATCACAAAGCTATTAGACTTTTAATGTTTTTTTCCTTCTATTTTTTTTTTGTAAATGTCTAAGAAAATAACTTTGAAACTATCACAGACACATAATGAAAAAAGAAACTTCTCAATAATTTCCCTTCTATTGGCAGAAAAAAAGAACAAACCATTCACAGCACCACTAACTATTTTTTTTTCTTTTACTCTCAACTCTAAATGACTTTTGTTAAATAATATTTAAATTCGTGGATTTAAAAACTTTTTGCATCAATTTTTCCTTTTTTCAAGTGTTTTTCTTTTTTCAGTTTAATTCACTGAACTTGGAAACCAAAACTTCACCCATTTTTTAAAAAAATAAATTTCGTTGAACTATGTTTTTAATTCTCTATTCCATAGCCCAAAGTTTTTTTTCAAAGTTTTCCTTTTTTTTAAAACAGTCATCATCACTATTTGCAGTTAAGAATTTTTTCGATACTAACTAACCAAATAATTTTACAATTATTACAAGTATCTAAAATTTATATATGTAGATAGATATCAAAAATTAACATTACAAAATTTGTAAATCGAAATATGAAAAATTTCTAAATAGTTTAAAATTTTTACGATCAAAATTATTTTGTATTAAATAATTAATTAATAATTGATTTCATCCTCCTAATAGAAATACTTCACGAATTTTACTCAAAATGAATCAATTGTAATCACAAAAAAAAATTACTGTTAAGGAAAAATTTGAGAAACTTGAGGCAAACTTTTTTTTCTTTAAATGTAAAACTGATATTAAAAAAAAACACAGACACGGGAACAAAACACTGTGATTGTGGAAACTCAAAGAATTTGAAGGTAGACATCATCGGAGATATGAAATTAAACCATTGGTCGAGTTTGTCTGCATAACGGCATCTATTTCGTTTAAACACCATAGCTCTACACTTAGCCACTGCACCTTTTGATCGCCACCGAGGTTGCAAAGGGGAATTTTTTTTTCTTTTTCTAATCATTTTTCATTTTTCTCTCAAATTCTCTTCCAATCTCCGGAGCGATTATCTTTATATATATCTATTAAACGTTCCGGAAATCAGTTTTTTAACCCCAGCATCCTCGAAGGCGAGAACACATCACTTTTTTTTCGTTTTCATCTTTCTTTTAATCTTTTTTTTTTTTACATCATCACTATACACATTTTCGATTAATGACCACCAAACACTGACCTTTAAAAAAAAAAAAGTGTCCGCACTTATTAACAAAACTGAGACGTCGCATTCACAAAAATAAATTTTCAATTGTTATAAATTTCTTTTCCTTTTCTTTTTTTAAATAATATATGTATAAAAGAGGAAAAATTTACTTTTTAGACTACCGAAATATTGTTCCAATTTTTCTTTTTTAAATTAAAAAAAATTTTCTTTTCACTGTCCTTTTTTTCACTGTTGGTTTACCTCACAAGAAAATAAAAGACACTTGGCACTTAATTTTAATAGTCACGAGAGACTTAATTTCTAAATTAAAAATTAAATATAATCGTCGTACATTGTTTTTTCTTTTTCTCTGAGAAATATTCATATTTTGTGACAATTTTTTTTTCTCTCATTGATTTCCAGAATGCCGAACGTCGCAGACTATCTAAATTCGTTCAAGTTGTAATATCTATTCTTAAAACATAAAAAAGGGTATTTGTTAATCGTAGTTCATATTATATGAAATGCTAAATCAAACTTTAAAATTACATAATGCGACTTTCAATTAATAATAAATTGTCGAAGAATTACAAATGGAAGATCATAATAGTGAAGTCGAATAATAATGAACTGTACATTAGGGTTTTTTTTGCATTTAAAATCGCATTTCCTTCATCTAACTTTTGAGACAAAAGCAATTTGTCTAATTGTGTGCCCTTGATAAAACAAAATATCAAAATAATGCGAAAATCTTTTACTGTATAGTGTAAATTAATGTTTACTTGAAAACTCAAAAACTCTCCAGACATTTTTTCTTCTTTTCTCTCCCTCTCTTTTTCTGAATATTAATCTTAATACTAAATTCATAGTGGAATTAAAATTTTTTTTTAAATAGAATTCGTATAACTTGTTTTTAAACTGAAAAAATAGAAAAATATTTAGAGGTCATTTGAATTTGTTTATTAAATTTATTCTTAATTGTAAAAAAAGATTATTAATTATTACTATTATTATTGCTATTAAAATATTATTATTACTACTACAATTATTATTTACTATTAAAATTTCTACTACTATTAGAATTTTTAATACTATTGGAATTATTAATGTTTTTATTCGAATAAGTATTTTTTCAATTAATCTATAATTTTAAATTAAAGACAGTTTATCGTTTCAAATCGTTTTCAGGGGAACCAATACTTTTAACTATATTAAGAAAATAATTTAAATATTCCACAAACTTATTTTTAAGGTAATTTTTTTTTATTTATTTTAATTTATTTTTATTTATTTTTTTACCCTTTTTGAATTTTTATTTTTCTTAAAAATTAGTAGATTTTGAAATTCATAAGTAATTTTGTAAAAAACATATTTTTGAATCAACAAGAAAATTTTTTTGCCAAATGAAAAAATTGTTATTTTCAATTTTCGAAGCATTTTTTTGAAAAAAATCTGCTTTTATGCTGAAGATGCTAAAATATACAATTATTATTAAATTTTTTAAATGAAGATTCGTTTGTTAATTTTTCTAATTAATTTCAGATAATAATGTTATTTTTGTATATAAAAAAAAATATTAGAAAATTATGATCTGAAATTAGTTAGAAAAATAAAGAAATGAATTTTTAAATAAAACAATTGTATAAAAATGGTATTTTTAAATATTTTCAGTCTAAAAACAAAGGCTAAAAAGCTCACAAAAAATTACCTTAAAAATAATTTTGTAGAATATTTAAAATATTTTCTCGACATATAGTTAAAAATATCATTGTACCCTCCCCTTAAATTTTAAATTCGAAAAAGTTGAATGAAAATATCCACTACTTTTCTCTTTTTCAGAGAAAAGTACATTTTTCGAAGAAAAATAAAATAAAAATTAACAATAAATTATAATTTAATAATATTAATTTATAATATTCGATATTAATTTACTAAAATATTAATTAATCGATATTAATTTACAATCTTTAATTATATTAATTCAAAATATTCGAATTTGCAAACATTCAACTTAATTTATAAAATTAAAAAAATATTTCAAATTTCACTTTGAAACAAACTTGACAAAAAAATTGAAGAATAAATTTAATAAACTCGAGAACCTTTAAATATTTTCTATTTATCGAACAATATGATGGGGAAAAAAGGTAAAGTTTAAAAGCCCTCAAGAAAAATAAATAAGTTTTTCAAATGAAAAAATAACCGAATGCAAAAAAATTGAAAAATAATTTCTAAATTCCCTTCTAATCTCAAATGTACACAATTTTTTGATTATTTCACAAAAATTAACAGAAGTAAATAATACTGAGGGCAAAATTATTCGTACCAAAATCCTTGAAAAAAAGAAAAAATGTCACTTCTGTTTGTTTTTGAGAAAAAAAAACAGGACTTTGGTACACATATATAATTTGAAAATCGCATTCTTTTTTACTTTAATTTTATAAAGTATCTCTATAAATAAAAAAAGTTTTAGGCGCTACCTCCCTTTACGACGACTATTACCAAATGATCCTCTTTAAGTCCCTCCTCGCTTAAACTGGGACACGTACGCTTAAGAAGTTCGGTTGAGAAAGCGCATGGTGGGAAAGCGTAAAGAACACCTGTACCCTCGGTGTCTTTATTCAATAGCGATATCACACCGGCCGCCTCTTTTTGCTTTAAATACGAAACTAAATTGCGCAATGGTCGCGTTTGTACATTGGCGTCGTCATTAGTAACAGCCGAACTTGAACCGGCGAGTCCCAGGAAGATGGCGTGCGAACTCGAGGTTTGAATTCTCTTCGACACATCGTCCAATTTCGGTTGATCCAAGCGTAATCTCTGCGTAATTCTCAGCATGTGCTTTCCTTCCTCGTCCTTCATCAATGACTCGATTATCTCCGTGTCGCCGTCAGTCAGATGGAATTTAGCCGGGAAGAGGGAATTTTTCAGAATTAGCGCACCCTGCCAGACGGCGATTGACTTTCTGGCAACGTCCGATAGTGTTCTTGATGAGGAGAGCATTCCGGAGCGTGCCAATTCGGTGTCGGAGTCGGAATCAATTGGTCGCCGTCTTGGGGATCTGGATCGTGAACGATCGACGCCGGGTTCACGGGAAACGGATCTTCGAACACCACGACCCTCGTACTCGGTCTCACCGGCAGCGCCACGTCGATTGTTGCTGTTCCACTCGGCGTCGTCGCGAACATAGCCTTCTGGGTAGCTGCCTCGATAGCCACCGCGACCACCACCGCGTCTCTCGTGCCAAGGACCTGATCCTCTCCCTCCTCGGAAGCCACGTCCACCACTGTAGCCGAATTCGCCCTCGGTGGGATATGGATCGTAAGGCGATTCATAGTCGGCGGGTCTTGATCTGAATTCGCCGCCGCCTTCCTCCGGATACATTCGGGGTTTGAAACCGTAACCTGGCGTGACATCGGCAAAGTCGACTCGCAGTCTCCGATCCGGACCTCCTAGAGGGAAGCCTCGCATTTCCTTCACCGCTGCTTGTGCCGCGTCGATCGAATCATAGAGAATGTAAGCGTTATTATCACCCTTGATGTAGTCGATTTTCTTAATAGCGCCGAAGCGATCGAACTCCCTCTCGAGCTGTGGCACCGACGTCCAGGGTCCAAGCCCACCGACCCAAATCCTAGTCGTTGGGGTCGCCTTTCCATAGCCGATTTTGCACTGAAATTTACCAATGTACTGACCTGAGAGTTCCACCTTACATCTGTGGGCCATATCCAGTGTTTGGAATCTAACGAAAGCGTACGCATTCCCAGTGCCTGGTGGCGGGCGTTTAATATCAATATCATCGACAATTCCGTACTTATTAAATATACGGCGAAGTTCCTCCTCGGTGATGTTTATCTCCAAATTACCGGCGAAGAGCGTTCTCGTTGCCAAAGGATCGTCCTCGGGCGACACATGGTGGAGATAATTTGGAAATTTGTCCTTCTTATTCTCGACGCGTTCGAAACCGTGCACCGGATGTCTCACCATCATGTGACGTGGTGGTCCATAGTGATGTGGAGGTCCACCGGGATGAACGTGCGGTGGGCCGTGATGCATTGGCGGTCGGATGAAATCATGATGTGGTGGTGGTAAGGTTTCGCGTCTCATTTCACGATGTGGTGGGATTCCAACCGGTGGTCCATAGACGCGATCGTATCTCTCAATGGGACGATGTCTATCGGTCGGCGCCGGTGATCGCGCGTAATAACGATCGTAATCGGGCGGTGTCATTGAACGGGGACGACGATACGCCGCCTCGGGACGCTCATAAGCAGCGTCAACAATTGCAAGTTTATCGTAAATAATAACACGTGGTTTTGCATATTTCGCGTCCCTCGCGTCCTCATGACTACGAAAACACACATAAGCAACACGCTCGTCCAATTCGTGCGCTATTCTTATGGAGAATTCGCCAAATTTCTTATATTCACGATAAAGTGTGTCCTTAATCATTTCGTCACTAGCCTTTGGATGTATTGAACTCACACACAGAACCTTGTAGTAATGTCTTTCGGGTGGGATTTCACGTGGTGTACGCTGATAGTCCTCACGATGTGATCCTGATTCAATGTAACGTGCATGAGATGTTGCTCGTCCCGATGGCGAGGGACTCCTCGCACCACGGCTACGACGTCTCATTCTGTCCGGTGATATTCTCTCGTCACTGGAATCATCATATCTGCAAGATAGAACATTAATTCATCAAATAGAAATTCAATAATTTATCAACAACAATAAAGACACACATACAAAATTTACTTATTTTTGTAACCATTCCGAGAAAAATTTACTCTTTTCCGTTAAAGAAGGTGACTTTCTCTTTATTTGTTTGTTGATAAATTATTTCTTTGTTTTGAATTTACTCATTTTTTTCATTTATAAACATTAGAATACAAATAACAGAAAGGGGAAGATCTTCCCCATTTTCCCGTTCCTAAAGTTTCAAACGTTCAAATGAGACTTTTACTTCTTTAATTTTCTATTTCTCTATACAAAAAATTCCGTATAAATGAATTTTTTATTAATAAGTATAAATGTTGATTGATTTTTCTTTTTTGTATCTAATTTTTAAAAATACCACAAAAAATTCCTTTCTTTGAACGTTCAAAACGGCGCCTCGTTCAAAACTTTAGAAAAATAAATGTTCATCCCCAGGCTTGCAATAAAAAAATTAAATATCCCCTTGCGTTGAATTCGATTCATAAAATATTTAAAGTAAAAATAATTTCTAAGCGCCTTTACTTGTAGATATAATGTTTATTCATAAAAAAATTCAGGGAAAGTTAAAAAAATGAGATAAAATATTCTTTTCTTGCTTCAATTCAATTAAAGCATATTCAGTAATAAAATTTTTATAAAACAGAATAGAAGACTGATTAATAAAGAATAATACAGGCCTCGGATCGAATTTAAAGAGCAGAAAAAATTCTTCAGTTGATTAAAAATGCAAGAAAAGCTGATGAAAAATTCGTTGTCGGAAAAATTAATTTCTCTTGAATTTAATTTTTAAATTATTTAAAACTTAAATAATTTTGTTAAAAAATATTTAAATACTTATTTATTTTCTCAGAGGAATTAAAATTTTCAAATTTCCAATTTCAATGATTATGAAATTGAATTATTTTTAACAAATTACAACTGTAATTTTATTTGCAATCATTTTTCGAAAGTTTTTCGAGAATTGAATTTAAATTGAATTTAATTGAATTGAATTTAAATTAAGAAAATTTAATTTTTTTTATAATTGTAACTGGAACTATTCGTTAAAAAAAGTTATTAAGAAGAATTTTTTTAAATAATTGATTTAAAAAAAACTCCAATACAAACATTTTTAAAATTAGTTTTTCAAAAATATTTTTAAAAGATAAATAAATTTTTTCTTTATATTTAATTGAAAAATTTTTAAATATAGAAATTGTGTAAACATAGTTTGGAAAATATAAAAGTTAGGTACTTAATTTTTGAAAAGTAATAAATTATAAACATGAAAATAAATGATTTCTCAAAATTTTTTATAAAAAAGCAGATTTTTAAAAATTTTAATTTACTTTTTTCGAAAATCATAGAATTTAAAAAATGTATGATAAAAAATTCTATGATTTAGTTTTATAAAAATATTCTAATGTAATTCTTTGAAAATAATTGTATTTCTTGATAGAATTTTCGGAAAATTTTGAAATCTAATCAATTTTTTAACGAATTTTAATACAAAATTTTGAAATTGATTGTTTTCTACAAAATTTTAATAATAATTCAATAAGTATTTGAATTTTCGAAATTATTGAAAATAATTGAATTTTTGAATTTTAAAAAGTTATAATGAAGAAAGTCTAAGAATTACTTTAAAAAAAAAAAATTAATAAAAAATTTCATTTTTAAGTATAATTTCATTTTTTGAAAAATTAGATAAAAATTGTATTAAAAATAATTGAATCTCTAAAAAAAATTTGATTGAATTGAGAAAAGTTTTTGAAAATAATTGAAATTTTGTCCAAAATTTTATTAAAATTTTTGAAAATAATTGAATTTTGGAGAAAAAGTTTATTATTTGTAAAGATAATTGAAATAATTGAATTTTTGAGATGAATTTTTTTTAATAATATTTCTTTTTAAATACCTAATTGAATTCTTTTGTGAAATTTTAATGAAATAGTAAATATTGAAAATAATTGAATTTTGATAAATTATTAAAATTAATTAAATTACTACGAAGAATTTTATAAAACTTATTTTGAAAAAAAAAATTAAATTGTTAAAAAGAATTTCATTAAAATTTTTGAAAATAAAATTAATAAAATTTTTAAGAATAATTACATTTTTCGAGAAATTTCATTAAAATTGTATTAAAAATAATGGAAATTCTGCGATGAGTTTTATTATTTATGAAATAATTGAATTATTGCGAAAAAATTTATAAAGAATTTGTAAATATAATAGAATTTCTGTGAAATTTTTATTATTTATGAAAATAATTGAATGTTTGCGTAGAATTTTATTCAAATTTTTTTTAATAATGGAATTCTTTTGGAAAATTGAATTATTGCGATGAAAAATTGTAAACTCAACTCATTTAAAATTGAATTAAATTTGAAATATTTAAGAAAAATTAGATTTCAAGAATAATCACAATAACTTTTTTATATAATATAAATTTATATTAAATAAATTTTCCAGAATTCCGATCGAAATTCCCTGGCTTTTCCAGGATTTCCAGGTTGTGTGTCAATCCTGATTACTATTTGAGAATAGAATTACTTTTTAAAATTTGCAATGAATTAACATTCTTCAAAATTTTTGTAAAATACTTTAAAAATCATTTATTTTCAATAAAATTTTACAAAATTTCAATTATTTAAAACTTTTTAACTATTTAAGAAAAATTCAATTATTTTCCAATAATTATTCAAAATTTTGAAAGATTTGACTATAGTTATGTTTGGCACTATAAAAATCCAAATTTGCAGTTTATACCAAAAAGTGCTATTTTGTTGCAATATTTGGAAGAAAAGTCGAAAAAATCGCATTGTTTTGAAAATAAGTAAAAAAGTCAAACTATCCGAGGCCTAATAATATAATTTACAGAAACTACACATAAAGAATTTGTAATCAAACGGATCACTGTAAAAACTTCAAAATAAATTCACAAAGTTTAGTACAAAATCTTCTTAAATCATTTGTAGTGTAATTTTTATTTCATTTTTTTCCATTTAAATTTGTCAAAATTTTGTGATGGTAATTTATTAAAATTTTGAACAAAATTTATTTTAGAAACTTTAGAATAAAATTCACACGACAAACAATATTAATTTCTCTAGTGTAATATTTGAAATTGAATTCTTTACAGTGGACCTAAATTAAAATTGTAATACTTTTCCTTCTTTCATTCTTTTTTTTCGGAAGAACATCCGCTGCTGAAACTAAATCTGGAATAGGGCAATTTAATTTTCTTCATGCACCAGAACAAGTTTAATTGAATCACCACAAAAGGACTTTGAAACCTTGCACAATATTTTTTAATTAGTATACAAGTACTCACTATTTATCACATAAGCAATAAAAACACTGCATCAAACTAAGCTCTCACATAATCTTTTATCACGCACAACTTTTATCATACTTGGAATTCAAATAACCAAAAATGAAAAACAAAACTTTACGATATTAGAAACTTTTATGAATTCACAAAAAGAGTTGATGTATTTTGCATATTATTTGAATTGTAAATTTGGAATATTTATGAACTGCAAAAATTTTTTTATACTTATGCACATTTGATATAATACACTTTTAGGCAACTTAACATGCATTCACTAAATTTATATCATGAGAATCAGCATATCACAAATGAAAAATAAACATTTAATGCAAAAAATTAAAAACACTAATTCGAAGAAAATTTATCCAAATTTTGATATACACAAGAGAAGAACTTAAAGCAACGCCATTGTATATATTTGTATGCGATAACGTAAAGATAATGAAAGCCAGTTTTTTTTCTTTTAAAACTTTTTGTTACACTGAATTAATTTTCTTTATTTTTTATCACCTAGTCATTATTATCAAGAAACAATAGAAAATTCTGTACGTATTCCAGCATACCGTCCGATTGAAGATCTGCTCCGTTTGACGCGAGTCGGCGGTGAATCACGACTTGTACTTCTTTTCATGGTATTGCGTATTTTAACCGTGATCTTATGCCGGTCGTCCCGTGGAATCCCAATCATCAACGCTGACTAATTATATTGTAATCGAACGTCGAACAGCGGCTTTATAAAAACACACTTTTTATTTAAGAATCAAATAATGAGAAACAAACACCCACAAATAAAAACGCCCTTTTTTAATTTAGACCTTTCTTTCACCAGTAAAATGGCGTAGCTTTGCTTCAACGACTTTGACACTTCTTCTTCTTCCGGTTTTATTGTTAGGCTTTAATCACATCACTTCCGGTTGTTGCGGGCAATGCGTCTTCTATTGGTCCATTCTTGGACAAGTTCTACATTAACCGCCAATATTTGAATTTTATACTTCACACTATTTTCTTTATAATTCTTAATTTTTGAAAACAAATAATTGTTTAAATTGAAAAAAATATAATAAATATATTAATAATATTTTAATATTATTTTTTTTTAAGAATGTATATGAATTTTTTTTTAAATAATGGAGTTTCTTTAATAATTTTAATTAAAATTTTTGTAAATAATTGTATTTTATGAACAATTTTTTTCAAGTTTTTTAAATAATTGTGTTTGTTAATAATTTGAAATTAAACATTTAATTATTGGATTTTATTAAATTTTGAGAAGTAATTGAATTATTTTGAAAAATTTAAAACGAATTTAGAAAAAATTTTACTTTTTCCTGGAATTTTTTTAAAAATGATTGAAATCTTTCGAAAAATATTATTAAAAATGAAAAAAAATTGAATTCTTTCATGAAATTTTATTAAAATTATAATAAAAATAATTGAATTTTTGCAAAGAATTTTACTATTTATAAATATAATTGAATTGTTTCCAAGGATTTATTAAAATTTAAGAAAATAATTGAATTTTTGCAAAGATTTTATAACGAATTAAGAAAAAAATTGAATTCTTTCGTGACATTTTTTTTTAAAATAATTGAATTTTTGCAAAAAATTTTACTATTTATAAATAAAATTCAATTTTTTCGAATAATTTATTAAAATTTTAGAAAATAATTGAATTCTTTTGAAAAATTTTATAACGAATTAAGAAAAAAATTGAATTCTCTCCTGATATTTTTTTGAACATAATTGAATTTTTGCAAAGAATTTTACTATATTTATAAATATAATTGAATTGTATAAAAGGATTTATTAAAATTTTAGAAAATAATTGAATGCTTTCGAGAAATATTATTAAAAATTTTCTTAAAATTGAATTCTTTCATGAAATGTTATGGAAATTGTATTAAAAATAATTGAATTTTTGCAAAAATTTTATAACGAATTAGGAAAAAAATTGAATTTTTTCGTGACATTTTTTGGAAAATAATTGAATTGTTTTGAAGAATTTATTAAAATTTTAGATAATAATTGTATTCGTTCGTGAAATTTTATTTAAATTTTTTTCAAAAAGAATTAAATTTTTGCAAAAAATGTTACTATTTATAAAAATAATTGAATTATTACGAAGAATGTTATTATTTATGAAAATAATTGATCTCTTGCGAAGAATTTTATTAAAATTTTTAAAATTAATAAACAAGAATAGTTAAATAGTAAATTAGTTAATAATTGCATTTTTTTAAAGTTTGAATCTGAAATTATTCAAAAATTCATATTTGAAAATGGAAAATTTTGTAATTTGCATAATTAATAATAAATTGAATATCCTGTTCCAGGACCTAGCGCGCGTATTATTTGCTATTGTAATAATAATTGCATTTGAAATAAAATTTAATTATTTTGAAGTTTAAATTCGCTGACAGAAAATTATTTTTATGATAAAATTCATTATTCGTGGATAATTAAAAAAGATTTTTGGTTAACTTTTAGTTATTTTTTTATTTAAAAAAAATTAGAGTTAAAAATAATGTAAATCGTTTACTTTATTCTCTCTAGTAGCAAAAATAGATAAAAAAAAAGAAATAAATACTTAATATACTTTACGAAACTAATCTTTAAAAAAATATTTAGTACCTGAAAAATTCAATTATTTCAATGTAATTTACATTATCACAACGATGAATATTATCAATTCTCGCTCATACGTTGTACGTCATTGTTAAGTGTATCAATCATCAATGACCCAAAGAACGTTTACACCAGACATTCCAAGGTTAACACGTCCTAACATTCCATGATCTTGGGTCTTCACAATATAGAGAAAGAGTAAAAGAGTGTGAAACATATTATTCCTCCCCTGAAAAATGTTTTAAAATAATAAAATTTATTTATAATATTTTAATCTATAGATATTAAATAAATAATAAATTTTCCAAATTGTTTGTTATCTTGATGAATTAATTAATCAATCCCTTAAGTGCCATGGCAATGATTTGATGGGCAAATTTTTGCCATTGCGTCATTAAAAGGGCTAATCAATTAATTATGAAATATTAAAGAAAGAAAAAAATTTTATACCCTTGGAATTTCTTCGTAATCAGCAGCTAATGAATCTCCAGTAAGCGATAGACAATAATTTGGAGGAAGTACAGATTGACAAACGATTATTGGTCCTTTCGTTCGAGGCAATTCAATTCCACTTTTTGCCGTGTATCTCGAGGTAAATGAACGAGCGTCTGGTTGATCCAAAGGAGCTTCTAATTGTGTGTCCATATAGGTTGAGACCAGATGCATTATAATCTTTAAAAGAAATTATATCGGAAAATGAGGATTATTGATTATTTGATAGAAATCATAAGTCTCAAATTTGTTTGATTAAAAGTAATTACACTCAGAGTAACTATGACGTAGCAAATCACAGAATAAAGTAAATTCTAATCAGAACGATTAGAATTCAAAAATTTTGATCTCTTGCTAAATTAGTCATCATTGTGTAACGCTAATAAAATGTTACTTTTAGAGAAAAATTTCAGAGTTGTCACAAAAAAATTAATTTTATTTTTCCCTGATTTCCAGACCAAATTTTGTCAATTCCCTTCAAATCTAAAGAATGTTCTGATTAAATTAAATTAAATTAAATTAAAAATGAAAATACACAAGAAAAGTCATCTCTTTTTAGAATTTTTTAAGTAAAATTATTCTCTAAATCATTTATTGATATAATAATTTTAAAAAATTTCTTTCAGTTGAATTATTAAAAATAAATAAATTAATTAATTGCATTATATTATAATTATAAAATTAATTCCAAAGATTAATATTTTTTTTAAATATTGATGAAAAAACTTTAATTATTATTATTTTTACAAAGAAATTGAAATTTACAAAAACTTGAATTTAAAATTTATTTAAATTAAATTATTTACAAAAACTTCCAACTGTAAATCTTCCAAAATTTAATTATTTTTAGAATTTTTAAGTAAAATTATTCGCTTATATCATTAATTAATGATAGTTTTTTAAAATTTCCATCGATCTGAATTATTTACAATAAATAAATTAACCAATTGCTTATGATAATTACAAAATTATACGAAAAATTAATTGAAATTTTAAATTGATCAAATTAATTTATTAAATTATTTTTCAAAAGAAATTTAAAATTTTCAAAAATTTAGATTTAAAATTTTCTCAAATTCAATTATTTATATGTAGAAAAATTCCAACTGCAATTTCTCTATAATTTAATTATTTTTCAGATATTTTAATTAAAATTTTTCGCTCAATCACTTATTAATGAAATTTTGAAAAATTTCTTCGAGAAATTCAAATTTTCTGAAATTCAATTATTTATAAAAATTGGAACTGTATCTCCTCCAGAATTCAATAATTTTTTGAATGTTTAAATAAAATTATTCCCTAGATTATTGATTAACGATAATTTAAAAGAAATTTCCATTTAATAAAATTATTTAAAATACATTAGTTCAATTGCATATTTACTTAAGTTTAATTGTTATTGTCAGAAATAGTGAAACAATGGTTTCACAATTTAAAAATTCAAAGTTTTTTTTTAAATTCATAATGATTTAAAAGTTATAAAGCGAACAAAAAAATTAAACAATTAATTTTGTTTTAATATTTTTAAAGGTCGTTAGATGTCAAAAACCAGAATTTTTATATTTTTCCAGTACTTTTGATAAACTTTTCTGACCTCTCCCTGGTTTTCTGAACCTAAAGCAACCCTGAATTTAATACTACAAAAAAAACAAAAAATAAAAAGAAAATTGCAAGATAAAGAATTAAAAAATGATAAAAATATAAAAATTGTATAAACTTTCGTAATTCAGAACTAATTTCCAAAATTGATTCCTATTATTTTCACTTACTGCTGTATCTGTTGGTAAACTCGAGTCCCATTCTTTTCCATTGTATGAACCTCCACCATTCCATTTAAATTCGCTCATTGATCCTCCCTTAGCAAGAATTTTAATTCTATTTACTAAATAATCTTGATTGTTGCAGAGTTCCAAAAATGGGACCAAAGTCGGAAGCGTTGGAATTGCGGAAGCAAGAGATGATTGCGCCAATTTTCTGAGTTTATCTAATCCAATGTGACCTGGTTGAGAATCACTAAGACCTTGACGAACAAGACCGGAGCAAACGTTGTCAATTTCGATTGCAACTCGTTCCACTACCGTTTTACTGATCCACTAAAAAAAGAGAAAAAAATTAATTAGAATAATGAATATGTTAGATAAAAATATCTCTTTTTGCATCATTTTTAATTTGCTTATTTTCATACCACACGAAGATTTGCGGTCCATTGATTTACTTTAATGGCATCTATTCTATATTTTCTCCATATATCTGGTGAACCAAATGATCGTGTCATATTTCCCTCCTCTGCTCCAGGACTTGTTGATTTTGATTTATCTGTAAAACGAAATTGCAAATTTTTTTATTTCAATGTAAAATCGATCAATCTTTACGGTATTAAATTAATCAAATCTAAAATAAAATTATTTGAATCAATATGATTTGAACCTGTAATAATGCAACTCGATTTTTAAAATTTTATTACAGTAAACAATCCTTAAAGAATTGTTTTATAATTTAATTCTTTTTATATTTTTACAATATTAAATTAAGGCCTAAAATCTCATTCTACTGGAAATAATTCTTGTTTGACATTTTTGAATGCAAAAAAAAATTTTAAAATAGAGTTGCAGTTCGACTGGTTCAACTGTAAGTTTAATTTTTAGTTTTAAATTTATTGTTAATTAAAATTGTTTGTTTCTTTATTGGTATAATATATTTTTACCAATTGTGGGTGCGAGTTGATAGGCACATCTTCTTAACATTGGCGAAACTTCCCTGGGGCTTCGTGTTGCAGGATGAGACCAAAATGAACTCAAAAGATTTGACGGTTGATCGACGTTTGTCGAATGAGTTGATTTTCTCTCCCTATTGACAACTTCTTTCAAATAATTTTGCAATTCCACCTGATCTTGTATAAAGTCCTCGCCGGCAAAACTTGAATTCATCGACGTATTGAGTGATTTATTGAGAGAACTATTCGCACTCAATAATTTCCTAGGCGTTGGCGAATTACCATATTTACAGAAAGGATTCGCACTTGAATAGTCTTCTAAAAAAAGAGAGAAAAAAACATGTCAATACATTTAAGAATTTAATTCTTCACAGGATTTCAATTACTTTTAGTACAATGTTAAGTAAATTCTTCGAAAAATGTAATTATTTTAAAAAATTTTAATAAAATTCTTCAAAAGAATTCAATTACTTTTAATAATTTTTGCATAAGTTCCTTGAGAATTTTTAAATCCACTTTTTTTCAATTCAATTTGCCGCAATTTTGATTATTCGGAAATTCTTCAATTAAATATTTGGAAACTAAAAACTTGAAATAATTTTTAAAAAATTCGATTAAAGTTTTACAGAAAAAAATTAATTCTACAGAATTGACAGTTAGAAGTATGAAAAATTCCAATTTTTTAAAGATTTTAATTTTTGAAACATTTTCGAAATTCAATTATTTTTAAAAATTCATTCTATTCATTTTTTTTTTTTTTATTTATTTTTAAATAAATTTTTATTAGAAAATTCTACGAGAATTCAATTATTTAAATACCTACAAAAATAAATAATTTATTAAATAAATTAATGTTTCTGAAAATGGAATTCTCATAAAGAATTTTATAAACATAATTGAATTTTTTCGACGAATTTTATTAAAATTTTCAAGAATAATTACATTTTTCGAGGAATTCGATTAAAATTGTATTAAAAATAATTAAAATCCTGTGAAGAATTTTATTATTTAAGATTTAGGAAAATAATTGAAACTCCGTAAAAAATTTTATTAATTATGAAATAGTTGAATCATTGCGACGAAATAATTAAAAAAAACTTGTAAATAGTTGAATTTCTGTGAAATTTTTATTATTTATGAAAATAATGTAAAGTTTGCTTAGAATTTTATTAACACTTTTTTTTAAATAATTGAATTCGTTGGAAAAAATTTTATTAAAATAGTAGATATTAAAAATCATTGAAATGAGGAAATTTTTTGAAAATAATAGAAATTTTGACACGAATTTTATTAAAATCTTTGAAAATAATTGAATTTTGAAGAAGAATTTTATTATTTTTGAAGATAATTGAAAATTTGACGAGAATTCTTTTTAATCTGTGAACATAATTGAATTTCTGCAAAGAATTTTATTACTTTTGAAAATAATTGAATATCTGCAATGATTAAAATTTGTAATTTCTCAAAAATTCAATTTTTTATAGTACTTTAATAAAAAATTCATGACTTTTCCCTGATCAATTCTTCTTTCCCTGACTTTTGTACTTTGAATTTTTTCAACTCACTGCTCTCGTTAAGTATCGGAGATCCTAAACTGTTAGAGTTCCTGCTTAAATTCATGCAGGACAAATTTAGTGGTGAACTTGGTTCCAAGGATTTTTGTGCTTTTAGAGTTTCAGTTTTAAACAATGGATCATCGTCAGCAACGCCTAATAATTTTCTTTGCGGTGGATTCAGAACAACTGGTTGAATACTCAAAGTGGTGGCCGTGTAGGAAAAAATATGGTAAAGGGCATTTAAAGCAAAAATCGAAGCCAAGAACCATTCTATCCAACAAAATGGTTTATATACGCCATTCCTCCATACAATCTAAAAAGAATACTCCAATTAATATTCAATTTCAATAAAATTCTACACCAAAAACAAAAATTATGAATGAAAATCAGAGTAACTATGACGTAGCGTCTCATAAATCAATTCGAGTTTCAATCAAAACGATCTCAACTCTAATTTCATTGATTTCTGCACTATCGTTTATCATCATATTTTTAAAAACACAGAGAAATTGAATAAATAATGCAAAAATTAAATACATACATGTCAAAGACAACAATTGCAAGTAGAGTTGTGTTGACAAAAAACCATGTTATACTACTTTTTGCTTTTGTTTGAGAATGTTTAAGACTCAAAGTTTGTTCCACTTGTGGTTTTGCTGTTAAAATCCTAAAATCAAAATAATTCAGTCACTATTTTAAGTAAAGCAAAAATTAAGAGGGAAAAAATGTATAGACAAAAATTATTCTATTAAATCATACCTTGCATTAGGAGAAATGCATTTCATTGGAGAAAGAAAATTACTCATTTTAAAGGGATTTCTTTAAAAATTTTGTACAAGAAATATAAAATTTAAATGAAAAGCAAGTGAAACACGTGAAAATTACATTTGTACACTATAAAGTTTGTAAGGTTAGGTTTCCACTCGGCAACGTGTTTGTTCGTTAAGTATGAATTTTCCTCACACATCTCGATATTTATTATTTGTAACTATTGTAAATTTTCAAAAAATTATATTTCGATACTTATGTAAATTTTGCAAGTAAATATTTAGTAAATATAATTAATTAACCGTTTTTATAATATTGAAATTTAAGCTCACGCTCACTGCACACAAGGAGTCGCAACTATTTTGATTGGTGGAAAGATTCGGAAGCTTTCTACGAATGTAAAAATCCTGCAAGCTGATTGGTAGTTCAAATCAGGGCCATTCACGCAAACAATGCTTTAAAAATTCAGTATTCTTTTCACTTCCTCAACTTTTGACAAAATTAGTTCAATTTTTTATTATTTGTTCAAAATATTCGCATTATGGTTATTATATAAACAAAATTGTATTATAATTCGATACTAACATTGGAAATTAAAGGAAATATTCCATAAAATATTGAAATTGAACAACACGATTCGTTGTGAATGAGATTTGGCGCCAACGCTGCTTGCAATTCGTCAACCAATCAGGAGAGCTCATTCATGTCTGACTTCACTTCCCTTTTGAAATTCTCGTCCAGTTCACGTCCGTGTTTGTTCAAGTTCCCAAAGATTCGATAAAAATGATTAAGGATGGTAAGATTTTGTTGATTTTTTTCTTAATACCTATTCTGGTACAAATTGTCAGTACGTGCCAAAGAATCATAAATATGTATTAATTTTTACAAGTGTGATAAAAAATTTCCACTTTTGTATCTGAAAATGGTGCATTTTTGAGGTTATGTAAAGTTTGCCGCCAACGGCTGCATTTGCGGATGTAAAATTTTTGCAAAAAAGAAGTAATTTATTATAATTAACACTTTTGTAGTAGTTTTCCAATTCAATTGTATTCGAAGTAAAATATTTTTGTGGAAATAAAATAATTCCAAT